>JACGTP010000021.1:160209-336844 GCA_023678845.1 Mischocyttarus mexicanus | reverse complement strand
AAATGGAGAGGGGTAGGAGGAGGAGGAAAACGGGGATGAGGGAGGAGAAGATGGACGGAACTCGTTTGATTACGTGCCCATCGACCGTACGTTTATCCGATTACGTCGAGAACGTTAGTTGGTTTATATTCAGAAATATCCTTGGTCGTCTTTTAAGTATCATATAAGCTCGATTAATTGTTTGTTATATGGATTGATATATTATTGTTTTAACATTTGACGAATTATTGATTTATTCGTAAGTATTTGATTACCAGAAAATCATTTTCATTTGGGTTATTCGAACTGTTCGTAACGATGAAGATTTTTCAAAGTTCATTATAGATAGGAGATTTTTGTTTTTTTTGTCTTTTTAATCGACAAGAACTTTTTAACAGGTCGATAAGTATAATATCGAAGTTGTTTGCTTGGAATATTTTAGATTTAAAAATATTCATCGTCACGTACTTTATCGGGACCAATAATAAATATTCTAATATATACACGTAAAATATAATACTTAAAAAAAATATATATATATATACTATTTAATCGATAGTAACTTTCTTGGATAATTCGATACCATTTATATATTTTCGATAAAGTTATGATTAAATTTGTATTCTCCTAAGAATGATTTTTTTACTTTCTACAAAAATAAATACAAGGTTGGAAAAGAGAAGAAATAAAAAACCTAGGATGAATAATTTATTCATTACTTTTGTTTGTGTTTTTTCTTTTTCATGATTTTACCACAAAAATATATAATTAATGAAAAGTAATTATTAACGGTGATAAGAAAAATTAGTTATCTTTCTGTTTGAAAGAAGAAAAAAAAGTTGATTGCCTGTCCTACAAGACGTAAATCTCTCTTCGATGGTTCTTTAATCAAGGCTGATATAATATATCGGAGCTAGCTTTTAAAGTTTAACATCATTCGCACGTTATCGTCTACATCGAGTTTCTAAGCGTATATTAATCGTCTCTGTCGCTTTACACGCCTCGCTACTTCTCACCAGGAGAGACTTTACGTGTCAAATGCTAATGAACTTCTCTATCTTTCTCTTTCTCTCTCATTCTCTTCCTACAAATCTCTCTATGATTTTCCCATTCTTCATCCTATTCCTTTAAAAATATAATTCATTCATTTTCCTTCTATTTTTCAACGAATCTTTCATTTTTGCTACTTTTTCCTATCTGTCTTTTCCTATTTGTTTTATGATTTTTTAAATAATATTTTTCCAATCCTCAATCTCTCCTTTCTTTTTCTAAATATTATTTGACACGTGCAAATTCTCATTCTTTAATTAATCTTACGAACATTTTTCTAACACTCTTATCGTTTCTGTCGTATTTTTTAAATAATTTTTATTATAATTCCACATACGTTATCTTAATCTTCTTATCTTTTATCTTTTACTGTATCTCTGACATACAGGTATCATTCATTCATCATAAAAATCTTTGATAAAAGCATCTACTTTAGTCTACGGTTCGAATGTACATAGACGACAGCTGTCTTATACTTTTCCTTGTCCTCCTTTCCGTTTTCCGAAGAGTAACAAGATGAAAAAGATACGTTGACGTAAGACGAAACTTGTTGAAAAGAGACAACACCATCCTTTCTCTCTTTCTCCCTCTTCATTTCTTTCTCTTTCTCTTTCTCTCTTTCCTTGACAAATTCGATTCGCGTGTCACGGCACGCGGAACACGTTGAGAGCCGGAAAAGTGGAGGGTGTTCCACTCTCGGAGTCGCTAAATCAGCTAAATGGCTGGCAGACTGAAGGGGGATGGAAACCTGTGTAACGCGAGGTGTGTGACAGCCGTGGTGGCCTGATGCCATCGGTGAAATCTTGAATATTTTATGTTCCTTCTCGTCTTCCGTTACTTCTTCTTCTTCTTTTTCTTCTTCTTTCGCAAGGAAATTGCAAAAAGAGAATTTAAAGAATAATATTCGACAAAAAATGATTAAAGTTTCATCATTATTTTATAACAGATTCTAATCATTCTTGTGCCCTAATATTTTTATATTATTATTTTTTTCAATTAATATAATACTTAAGATTGTTTATAACAAATCTAACCAATATATTAAACCAGTTTTATTTTCTTATTAAAAAAAATATCAATGATCTTTAAATATAATACACAAACTAACACCCAATATATAAATACAATAAAATAAACATAAACACTAGAAATCGTAAGTGTAAGAACCCCGTAAAAACTTGCTAAAAGATAAACGAATTTACGAAGCCCGAATATATTTCTATACCCACACACACACGTACATACATACATATATAAATACATATATACATATACATATATATTCTTTGGAGAAGGACTTCTATCGGAGGTTAAACCCGATATTATGAGTCATCTCGTCGACGAAATGACCGAGGGCGATAACGATCACGTTAACGCTTTTACGACGTGTGTCCAGCACGTCGGGCAAGCAAGCAAACAACCAACCAACCAAGATCATTCCCTGTTATCCATCCACAGTCACCTCCTCCTTCCTACCCTCCACCCCCCTCATCGTCATTCTCATTTCATTCTTAACAGCCTCCCATTCCTTCTCTCTTTCTTCACTTCGAGGAACGAGATGATTGAATTAAACGTCTTAAAACCACCAACAGTCTCGTTCACGATCGTCTCGTTCTCGTTCATTCTATTTCCACCAGCTTCC
Organism: Mischocyttarus mexicanus; assembly: GCA_023678845.1. NCBI lineage: Eukaryota > Metazoa > Arthropoda > Insecta > Hymenoptera > Vespidae > Mischocyttarus > Mischocyttarus mexicanus. The sequence goes on along the minus strand of JACGTP010000021.1, from coordinate 334,173 downwards.
AATGTTCCTCTAACATCAGCACTCTCTTCCTCTCCTCCTCCACCTCATATTCCCCCTTTTCACCTTCACCTCATTCACGTGAACTACCCTCTCTTATTTTTCCTATTATTTCTGTTTTTTCTCAACCATCTCATCCACCCACAACCACCCACCTCTTCCCTCCACTTCCTCTTTCTCATCCCCTATTTCTCTTTATTCTCTTTTCGTAGAATACGCCGCAAACAGACTTTACTACTCTACGGGCAAACAAGACCTCCACGTACTCTCTCGATTCCACAGTCTGGCACGATTAATCATTTTACGAGTTTCACTGTCCATCCTATCATCTGGTTTTCCTTCTTTCTGTTTCTTTTTTTTTTTCTTTTTTTTAATACACAAACATTCGGATATAATAAATAAGAAATATGTATCTAATAAAAGAACAAATATATTCAACGATTGTGTTCGCACGCGAGATAAGAAAAATAAATAAAAAATAAACAGACAATAATAGATATAGGTTGTATGAATTTGAACGTCACAGTGTGAAAAGTAGAAAATCGTCGGTTGATAATGGGTGCAGTTTATCAGTCCTCCCCTAGCACATTGAAATCCAGTACGTTTCTTCCACACACACATACATACACACATATATATAACATAAAACACAAACACAAAAACGATAGCCACACTACACATTCAGTTTTCCGTAGGAGAAAGGAAGGTACGCAATACGATATCGAATTGGTGGTAGTGGTGGTGATGGTGGTGATGGTGAACGTGCTTTCATTATACGAACGGGCTGCAAACAATAATCATGACACGTGGGATTGCCGGCAATGACAATGGAATTGATGATATATCGATTGCACCCAACGACGATACCGTATAATTGTTTTACAACGGGTCGAAGCGCCGATAGAGAGCTTCGACCGTAGTAAAACCATTTCCGAAGCAGTTTGTGATAGGGACGCGTGGCTCGGCCTATATACCCGGTGTACCAAATTTTATTCCATTCCTTTAACATTTTTGAGGAAGCTTGCAAAATTTCAGAAAATAAAATAAACCTATATTGTAGATACATTTTCGTTAAGATCGTCACAACTTAACTTTCAACACAAGTTAAAACAATTTTTAAACATTTTTTTGATGGTATTACCAATTGTTTTATGTAAGATTAAATATTAACCTATAAGTATTTAAGCTATTGGAATATTTCGAGGTGGGTCTAAAAATGTACAACTATGCATTTGCATCAAGAATATGATTTTTGTTGTTTTTTCTTTTTTTTAAATATGCAAAAATGTTTAGTTTCTTATTAACAGTACTTTTGCTTAAATTATTAGGTATAATAATATGGTAATTAATTAATTAATTTGAACAAATATTAAATTTGTTTTTAAATATGGCACCGAATTAATTTCTGCATCCTACAATTATTATTATATTAAAATATAACACTAATTAATATACGATAAATCTTCAAAGAAATTTAATATGTTTTTTTGAGAGATACAAATCATTTGGGTTACCCTGTATAAGTAAATTTATGTATAAGCATATACGTATTGGTATTTTTCGTAAACAACCCTATAGAGGGATGGAATAATTATTAATGCCCGATGCACCATCGAACCGATTGTTTATGAATTATGAACTATCCCTTCCTTTCTATATGCATGTGTGTACTTGAAAATATATTGAGGTGTGCAATCAAATAATGAAAATATTTAACAATAAAGAAAATAAAGGTTTCTTTGGTGTACGTTAATGAGTATGATAATATTTCTCAAAAGCATTGTGTTTTAAATATTCGATAATGTTAAACAAATAAATATTGAACGTATATAAAAATAATTATTATTTAATGACACAATAAATATTAGATATTAATTATTAATTATGATACTTGGTATTTCAACTACGATATCCTCCCCAATTAAGAAGAAATTGTAAGAAAAATAAAAAAATTACAATAAGAAGAAGAAAAAAATAAAAAGGCAATTAAAAATACTCAATATTATCTGCATTATAAACAGGATGTATAAATTACGACTACAAAGAGGAAAAAGATAAGAGTTAGCTAATGTTATCAAGAATGTTTACGAGGTCCGTACTTGGAATTAATGGCGGATCTCATAAGCGCGTAACAGGCGTGTCATATACAGGCGTTTCGTGTGTGTTCCTGCGTTAGGGGTTTGCGGGCTGTTTGGATACAGGATGTGGGGTGTTAGTGTAAGTGTAGATACGTGTGGGTGGAATGGGGTGAAAGTGGGGTAGGTTGGTGCGGGTTAGAGTCAGTGAGTTTCTAAGAACAGGTGGCGCCTAAAGGCCTCTGAGAGATTTGTAGTTTCATTAGGCAACGGCTGCTGCTTATGACGTCGGGGTCCTGGTTGTCTACAACCACTTACATTGCTACTTACCTGCATCGTAAGTAACCTCTCTACCGATTCACCAGGCCTTACAGTTACTATCCCTATATTGTAACACACACACACATCCATACACACATACACCAACACTTAAACAAAAAACATTTATACACGCAAATGTGTATGTGTGTTCCCTGTACTGAGAGACACTTAACAGCTAAGCAAAAAGCATATATATGTATTTATATGTATATGTGAGATGCAGATGTGTATGTGTATCACTTAGGTTTATATGTATACCCTTAAGAGCAATGCACGTTACGTTATCTCGAGCAAATTTATAGCCATTTTCTTTTGAGACTGTCTCCATGCTTGTTCTAACTAAGAGTTCGTTAACTTTATTTCTTATCTGTGACTGTTAACAGACAAAATAAATAAATTTGTAAGATTTTATTTATTTGTTAACAGACAAAATAAATAAATTTGTAAGATTGGAATGACGATTCTTCGAGGTAATGTTACTACGTTTATTGAATTGTTAGAAAAATTTATGCTTAATATAATAATAATCGTAAAAACGAATAATTATTTTTGTTCACCATAGATTTAATAATACTAGTCGAAAGTTTTTACAGGCGATTTTCTAGGATTCTGTATAGTAAAAGAAAAGCGATGGTAAAGAAAAGGTGGAAGAGTAGAAGGGGGTAGGATAGACGGATTTCCAGACGGAATTACATCGAAGGTCCTGAAAAAGTGATAGCTTAGAAGTTTCTTCTTCCTTGAAACCTCAAAATTGCCTTTCGAAAGTAAGAATCTTGAAAAGTTTGCTCGACCACTTCTAAAATACGTGAATGTGTGTGAGTGAGAGAGATAGGAATAGTATGAGAGATAAATGTTAAAAGAAGAACGAAAAGAATTGCTTAGAAAAAGAAATAGAAGAAGAAAAAAAGGTTAGCGTACCAAATTGCAACGATGATCTCGAACGATACGACATTTTTCTCGCGTGTTCTCAAAGCTTTCGTCCTGGATGAAAAACTTTCTAACTATGTATGTATATGTATATTGATATACATGTATATATGTATGTATGTATGTATGTGAGGTTAAAGTAAAGTCCCATCTCTCGTCGCATCTCGTATTCATGCATTCGCAAACCAAAAAGATGCAGATGGTTCGAGCTATAATATGTGCTCGAATGTGTTAAGGGGGTGGTAGGTGCAGCTGCATCGATTGTATGATTTTTCTCTGCTATTACGAATACAAAGGATGTACTTTGTATGCATGCCTAGAAGAACGTTACGTGTAATATCAAACGTTTCTTGACTATTTTCTTTCTGATATTCTGTCGTCTTATTAATTAGTGGATTTTAATATTTCAAAATATCTTCATTTATTTAAAAAAAAACTACACCCATAACATATCCAAGAAGTGAGACGAAAAAAAAATTTATCGGGTCATAAGAAACCAGAAAATATGTGTCAGGAAATACACTTCGAGAGTAAGCGTGGTAAAATCATAATAATCGAACGTGGCTAACAAGATGTCTTTCTCTGAAGATCAGAAATAAGAAACATACCAATGACTCTACTTCTTCTTCTTCTTCTTTCTCATCTTCTTGTCCTGTTGAATGGTCGCTTAATTTACGAAGTATCTCGTTCGCTCCCTTCTTCCGTCCAAGAAGAACCAGAAGAAGAACCAGGAGAAGAAGAAGAAGCTCAAACTCGAAGTAAAGCTTAGACCCTGGATCGTTCCTCCTTATTGGGCACTCTTCCTTTCCCCCCTCTCTCTCTCTCTCTTTCGTTCTGTCATTCTTTTCCATCTAAAAGGGACAGAAAAAAGGTCTCGTCATCCTGCAGAAGGAGGTCCTGTGCTCGATCATCTCTCGCGACGGCTGTATAAATATCCTACGAAGTCTGCTTATAAAAGATACCCGTAATTGCGAGCCCAACACCACGCAGTGAAAATCATCTTTTTCTATAAGATATTTTTTTTTTGTTCTATCTTCTTCTTCTTCTTCTTATTTCAGTCGATACTTTACTCTTCAAACGAGGAGTATCTTTGAAGAGGAAAAAAGCAGGAGGTTAGGTTAACGTTCAGAGGGTGAGGTTACAGTAACGGGGTTGCGATTACGTCACGTCTCATCAGAGATCCGAGGATCAGAAGCATAAGCACGTACGTTGCTGTCTCTAATGTATATAACCAGGAACAATAGATAACAATAAATACAATAACTAAATGATGATGATGATGATGATGATGATGATGATGATAATAATAATCGTGGAAGTATTGGATTCATGGGAATAAAAAATGTCGGATTTTTTAGCCACTATTCTCAATGGTAAAATACCGACATTTCTTTTCCACCAACACAATATATTATACATTTTTTTCCCTGGATTAAGTTTGGGTATTAATGATTTCATGCTGACTCGTCGAAAAAAAGTATGTTGGTTACTGGTTGGTAGGGAAAATTAGTTGGTGTACGTTTGACATCTGCCTGTATAACAACACGATTATTCTAATTCTTTCTTTCCTTCTTTTTCTTTCCGTTAAACTAATCGTGATGCTCTTTTGGGTGTTTGGGTTTATCGCTTTTTAATGTGGAATTTATTAGAATGCTTTTTCTTTTTCTTGGGTGATGCATAAAATTTCATTCATCGTTAATTTTTGTTTATCGAAGAATTTATTGGAATTTAATTGGAAGGTAGTCGAGTCAATCTAGCCTGATTTTAGACTCTAAATAAATATTGCTCTGACCTGACAGCAAACAATTTTAAATGTCCGGTTTAAAAGATTCTACAACGTTACGATTTCCTGTTAGTATTTCTCTTTTTATTGAAAATTATTCATGTAATATATTTAACACTAAATCCTATCACGCCGAGATGAAATGTCAAAAACATTAAAAATTATGATCAACTTACGTTTAGATGTACTTTTTCCTTATATCCATAACTGCAGGTATCTATACACACTATCCATGCACTTTATACACTCGCTCACATATGCATCTCACTTGCATAAAAAAGAAAACACGCACACGCGACGCGAAATAAATAATATACTTGAAATAATATTCTTGTTATTCCTTCCGATGCTCGAAGAAGACTGGCAGTTATTATGAACAATAGACACGAATAAATTCGAAAGGTACCGAACATACACGAAGGTCAATAAAAAATCTAACGACGAAATTCATAATACAATAGAAATGACAACGTTCGGTTGCCGACACCGGCCGATGAGTGACGGAGAGAACCGAACATAAACAAAGCATTGAACGCTCAACTAAGCCGGTAATTAAGGACTGTTTTTTATGTGTATTTCATATTTAACGAATTTCCTAGAATTCACCGAGAGATATAAACAAAGCTGAGACTTAGCTCGTTTGATTTGGACCTATCTCAATACATTGAATACGTATGGGACTATTACTATGGTTTTGTACAGCTGACCTACTTTTGTATCGTTGACCTATTTTTCGTACCAGTGACCTACTTTTCAACAGCTGTTTTCTATTTCTAATGATTGATTTTTATTTATTAACATTACAAAATTATAGAAACAAACTTTAAAAAATTCCCCTAACCGTATTAATTAATTTGACTGGCCTAAGGTTTAAAGTTTGATCTTTGGTTAGACAAATTGATGATTCAATTATGTTCGTGTTATTTTTTTTATAACGAAAAAAGTAAATAATTATTTAATATAATTAAAAAATTGTTTAAACAAAAGTATGACTAAAAAACATTATCTTACAATAACCTAAATAACTCAGACTAATTTCCTAATCATCAACTCGTACAAACACTCTCTATCAATTAAATTGTAAAAAATTTTACTATCAAAAAACACCAAGAGAAAATAATTTATAAAAGTAGCAAAAATAAGCATGAAGGAAGGAAGGATGGAAGATAAAATTCTTTGATAATTTCGTGCAAGCGAATGCACCATAGAAAAGCATGGATAACGTTGAAAAGAGACTAGGTAGGGTATTGGTCGTAGAGTTGTGACGGGAAAAAGGCCCTGGGGTAGAGGGGTTCAAGGGGGTATAGCAAGAGCGAGTTAATTTCATAGCTGATCACCCCGGGTAATCCAAGCAGGGGCGTCGTCATTGATGCGGAAAACAAAGCTGCAGGGTGCTCACAAACTCCTCTCCACCCTACGAAGCTTTTCCGAGTCGTACGTCATAAGTGCTTCCAAGCTAGATTCATCATCTTAGTCGAGCAGCTTCCATCGAGGTTTATCCAGCTTTTTTTTTTTTTTTTTTTATACTACCCTCGACAAGAGCTTGACGGGAATCATTCCGCTCGAGGACGCGTTTATCCTGATTTTCTACTCTACATATACAAATCTACATTTCCTTTTTCTCTTTTTCTTCTTTCTCTTTTATTATTTTATTCCTCATAATAATAATAATAATAATAGATAAAATAAAATCGCGTAATAATAAATGTTGATAAAATTTGATTGAAAATTTAACTTGAAGCACGTAAATCCCATAAAAACAAATAAGGGAGCGAAAAATAAAAAAGAAAAAAAAATAGAAAATGAAGAAGAGAATGAGTAAGAGAAAATTTAGCATGAACGTTGATGAAGGAAAGAAAGAGAAAGATATAAAAGGCAGAGTACGTGGGGCGTGAGCAACGTACACACCACAGGACCCTAATGGTGCCTGCTTACGAGTTGATTTATTTATCGGAGTGGCAATACCACGACGAATCCACCCTAAGAGCAGCTAAGATTAGTGTTGCCCTCGTGTGTATCTTTCTCGCGGCTCTATGGACGCATAATAGACACGCGTGATAGACGAGTTAGAGAATAAGAGAGAATGTATCCCTGTCCATGGTGAGAACAAAAATATTCTTCAAGGTTTTACAGTACTTGGTTAAAAGCAAATATCTTACTATGATTTAACATTTTCACTAATATTATTTCATTTTATAACAATAGTTTTTTATAATTATCGAAATATTCAATATTTAAGATAGATACCAATTTTTTACCATTAATTTAATAACATTGTTTTATCACAAATTTTATTTATATTATTTTTAGCATAAATTAAGTAAATTTAATTCAAGGAAGCAAATTTTGGTAAAAATCTTAAAAATAAATTACCAATATCTAACCACGTGTAACGCACTCCTTGTAAAATTATTAACCGAAGAAAAAAATGAAACTCCAAAGTACATTTAATTTAAAGAAATAACACTTGGCAAGTATCTCTCATGTAATATTATTATTTTAAATGAAAACAATACTTGTTAAGAAGAATAAAAATAAAATAATTAATTAACTTTACACATTGCATAAACACATACATGCACATATATCTACATGCGTGATATTATTGAAGAAAGGATAAACGAGTAAAAAAGTTGAATATAAGACAGGGATAATAAATATTTTTCATTTCAACATCTCTGGTTGCATTTATTAAGCAACTTATGGATGAACTTTTTTTCAAATCCGCGTATGTTGCAAAGTGTCAGGACGTCGATCACGTATTATCCACACTACACACTATGCGATAATCGTTCTTGGGAGCAAGCAACCAAGCTACTCGGCATCGGAATCACGTTTCCTATAATCTCCGGTAATCTCATAAATAATGCGAGGACTACGTGCTATCCGCTCGTTCGCCACGTATGAAAGATAGAATTCTCTTGTACCTACATTAAGCGCTGTCTTCGCGAATTAATTTTACCATTCCCCTTTTTATATTTTACTATTTTTATTATTATTATTATTATTATTATTGTTCGATTTTTCAATACTTTTATAAACCATAAAATGTTTTGCAAAAATTATCTTGCAACTATTATGTTGTCAAGTATGAAATGAAGCAAAAACTGCACATAATTGAATAGAAATTTGCTCCATATTCTAATTCGCGTATCGTTACCAAGAAATGACGTTAACCGACCGGTGTGAATTTTTTAGCTTATGCCGTATATAACCGACGTTTGCAAATTTTAAGTATTTAATTGATACCGGATATAACCGACGCTAGTCAGACTGAAAAATTTAATTCATGAAAAGTCTAATCCTATTTCAACTGTTAAACAAATATTTAATATGCTATATATCTTATTTTAAACTATAAATATTTTATAAAAAAAATAACATTCGTAATAACTCGGAGAGATATTACACACGTACATGAACAAACAAACGAACAAACGAACAAACAAATAAAAAAGGAAAAACGTATATTTAAATTTACTTTTGAAGATCAACAATCCGGAGTAAATCTCCGGATATGCAGTTTCCCAATAACATTCGACAATGACTGTGATAGGCTGACTTTTTTTTATTATTTGGGAAAAGGTATTGAAAAAAAAAAGAAAAGAGAGATAGAAGGAATGAAAGAAATAAACAAAAAAAAATAAAATCAAAAAACCCCCCCAAAAAAAAAGAACAAGAGAGCTCACAATCGATTCCGAGTACATACAAAAGCACGTGTACGTACATAGAAACGTACGGTACGATGACGTAGAGGATGCTGCCGAATGACCACGTCGTCCATATTCCCCGGCTCGACCTCGATTTTCATTCTCTCTTTCTCTTTTTCTATCTATCTATCTATCTCTTTTTTTCACTCCCATAGAGACTGGTTCAGTTACAAGCGAGGGTGGGAAAGAGAGAAAGAAGAGAAACGAGAGATCACCGTGCGAGTCGGATTGACCTCACGATTTGACGCTGTGCAAACTCGCTGGCCAATTATCCGCAGTTTCCCCTCTTTTTCGGATTTCATGCCCATTGTATAGGAACCCTCAATACCAGAGAACGAGCCATATCGTGTAGACCTAATACACACAGTTAAAGTTTCTCCAGCTTTTACTCTATGATATTCAATGTGAAACGAATTTTTACCCAAGAAGAACATCCACCTCTTGGTAGGATATTCGATAAACAATATTCGATTATGTTCACACAATTAATATCATTGTTTAATAACTTATTATGTGTATATTTTTATCCATATTTATCTTTTAAGTATGCAATTAATGTTTATATTACTAACCATTTTATATATGATAATATTTTAATAATATTCAATGAGAAGGAAACTATTTCTAACGTATTTTAATACCAAATTGAAATATTATAACTATTAGATTGTAAATTATGAAATGGATCAAAAAATACACATAATTGAATTAAAATTTAACTCTATTTCGTACTTGACAACCTAATTATTTGGTAAAACATTATTTTGGGTGAATGTATGGATCAAGATCATAGATGACAAATTAATTGATGACAACAGGATACCAGTTTTGAAAATGCATTTACTAATAATATTATTTATATAAGAGTAGAAATATTGCAGACATTTAAAGTATCAGTTACAACAATCTAAACGATGAATACTAATTATCTGACTGTTAATGATTCTTCAGTAATAAGTTTAAAATGAACCTTTCCTTAACCTCATACATGATATAATTTAATTCTATTCGGAGTTATTTTTTTCGGACACCTTGTATATATATATATATATATATATATATATACATATCTGTGTACACGAGTAGACGATCATATGCATAAGCGAGGAGATCGCGTGGTTCATGAATAAAAGTGCTAGTAGACGGACATAGCACGAGGCATTAGCGGAATAACACGGCCGTTATAGCGAGTATGTTGAACACGCTCACCGGTTGTGTGAAATTTCATCTCTCCAACGTGCACGGTTACGAACGAAGAGTAAAACGAACAACTAGAGAGAGAAAGGGAAAGAGAGAGAGAAAGAAAAGAGGTAGAGGAGGAGGAGGAAGAGGAGGAAGGGCCCTGGGTCGAGGTAGAAGTGGGGGGTTGTAGGGGTGCTTAATTTTCATTTTGCGCATCCCGCCAACTCGCTTTTTGTCTCTCGAACAATCGCGCGTTTACCTATAATTTTCGTGCGCTATAGTTCGCAGCGGGAAATAATTTATAATCCGTAGATATGTAGGTTCGTTCGTTCGTTGGTTGGTTGGTTGGTTCTTTGGTTGGTTGGTTGGTTGGTTGGTTGGTTAGTTGGTTGGTACGTTCGTTGGTACGTTCGTTCGTTCGTTCATTCGTTCGTTGAAAATTATGAGCTCGCATAGGCGACCTTATCGCTTTAATTAATCGTTACGCTATTACCTCGGAAAAATGCTGATATACACTCCCCGTAATACGAATTATGGTTGGTCTGGTACACTTTGCTGGAGGCTAGTTAAAAACATTTTAGATTTTGATATAGGCTTTGAAGTTTACCGTCTTTCTTTTTATTTTTAATATTGTTCTCACTGTTTATGGTTACTAATAATATTAAAAATAATAATAATTAATATATGTATTATAATGATTCTGATAAGATCAAATGATTATATGTATATTCCATTTTATTCGGGGGGGAAAAAGTTTCTTCATACTTGACAACCTAATAACTTGAAAATCCTAACCAATAAACTTGACAATTGCCATATTTATTTGATAAATTTAAACAAACCTTTCGTCATAGAATCTTTTTCTCATACTTTCGTTTATAATTAACGAAGAAAATAATTCAAATACTTTGAACATTAAACTACAAAACAGTTAGATATACGAAATATGCAAAAATATGAAACTATTTTTATTTATACATTGAAAACCGAAAAAACCTAATCCCCAACCCTATATATATATATGTGTGTGTGTGTGTGTGTGTGTGTATCTAGAAATTCACATGTACTAACATGCTTACATCCCACCACGAACGATGTTCCATTTTTCCGGAAGTGAAAAGGAACGAGGGTTAAAATTGCTATTGCGGGGAACCGTTAAGTGCACCAGGGACATAAATTAACTGGCGATATTACAAACTAGACACGAGAAAATATTATTCCAGCCGATTCGTAGTGAAAGAAGATTCGCACGGTGGTGGAAGAAGAAAAAGAACAAGAAAATGGACCGGACTTCTCTGCCACTCGATAATAAAATGCTCTCTTTGTCCCCCACCCCTTCCTACCGAATCCTACACCCCGTCTATTCTCCGTTTTATATATATATAATACTTTCATTCTCGTAGTATATAGTGCTTCCGTGTGACAGAAATCTTTTTCTTTATTTCTCTCTTTTGCTATTCGTTCTTACATGTCTCCTTCTCCCCTAACCCCACCCTCTTCCCATTTCACTCTTATGTGTGTGTATATATACGTAGGTACATATTGAAAGGATCTCGACAAGGAGTTCCGTGTCCTTGCAAGAAACGAGGGAACGACGTGAAACGTCGAAGGACTTTTCTCTACAAGAAAGACAAGTCTTGTCTTTCTGAATTCTTTTTATGTATATCTATATATTATTTTGTACATATATATATTCTACTTATACGTGTATTTTTACATTTAAAAGAATAAAGATCACTTTCTCATATTTTTATATTCACAAAAGATCATAATCATCGTTGCAAATTTAACAGTTTCGTAGGATTAAACATAAAATCTTGATTTCAGGTATAGAGGTGCAAAAAGAAAGAATAAATATTTTTGTCAGATAAAAAACAGCACCCTCTGTGCAGGGGGGATATTCTTTTTAGGGACGAACACGTTGTCTTGTACGAATGGGACCAAGTAGAAAGAAAAAGAATGAGAGAAACAGAAAACAAGCAGTTGTACTGTGCTATACCTTGTAGAAAAAGAGATGGAACGAAGTGGTTGATAAAGGGAAGGAGGAGAAAAGAGGGAGGTTAGGGGGATTAGGGGGAAAGGATAGAGGAGGAGGAGGAATGGCAAAACACGAACACGTCGACGTGTCGTAACGCATATTTTCTCGCGGGCTCGGGTAATCATAAAACTCAAACCATACCATAGCTGTTATATATAAAACTGAAGCGTACCATACTGCACTTTTCCAAGTGCATATACGAGCAAATACAATGGACAAGTTCTCGCTTTGAATACAACGAGCTAGGTAGCTGCTAGGACGGCAATAAAAGAGTTTTGATAAACGCACTGAACAAGCCAATGAACGCCCTCCGTTACTGCACTGTACCTGTACTGTATTGCACTAACTCTCTGTTTGCTTCCTCTGCCTTCATTCTTTCTTTCCTTTCTTGGTTACCTGTTCCATTGATATTAACGATCACCATTACTGCCAATAATGTCAACCATTCTGTCCCATTTATTATATTAGGTGTCTACGATCTTTTTGGGATTTAATTGGTTTTTTAAAGGTTAGGTTTTTTTTGGGAGAGGAGAATAAGGATCATAATTATACGAATTTTTGTTATGTTTTTTATCTAATATAATTAAAAATAAAAGGCACAGTTATTGAATAATCCTGAAAATTCTTTGCCGAAATATTATTTTACTTTAAATTATATATAATAACAGTACGAGCTAATTAATACACATTTTAAAATCAATATTAATAAATAAATTAATAAACAAAAACGCACAGATTGAATCTGTCCAATTGGAAACGATGCAAACACAAGCATCCATTTTCCAAAAAAAAAAAGGCAAGAAACTCAACGAAAAAAATATCTCACGTTTCGACGATAAAAAATAAAAAAGAAAGAAAAACAACTGTAACGAGTTTCTAGAAAACATACGAACCAAATGAAAAGAGAATAATCTCGAGCGGAATTTTTCTCTACCCAGACACGGGGTTGGGGTGGAAGAAGGGGGGGAAGTGGCGAGGGTTGTACAGGACAACTCGATGACGCAAGAGAGGAATTAAAAAATTCCATACAACGATAAAGAAAACGAGAGGAACGTTCTTCGCAGTCGACCTGTTCTATGCGTTTTCCTCTCTTGGCGTCGGCGTTGTACTCCTCTATTGCAACCTAAACCCCCCTCCCTTCCTCATCCTCATCCTCTTCTTCCTCCTCTCCCCACTACCCCCTAATACCCCCTAGTACCCCCCAAACCCCAACCTTTTCCTCCTCCAGCTTTACCTCAACCTACAACTCCAGCTCTTATACTCCTGCTCGTTGCGTTTCCAGCTCGTGACAATGCACCGGTGGTGGCTTTTTCATTTGCCCGGGAAAAACGAATGAACGACAAACTGCGAGAACACGTCGCGTACATGAATACACGAGCGGCCGTTTATGCTGCTCATTCTCTCTTTCTCTCTCTTTCACACACACATGCTCACTCTTTTGCAGTATCACTACGACTGCTGGTAGCACGTATTAAAACAAATCATTGCTCTCTACCGAATAATGTTCCATATACAGCAATGCCAGCATCCTATTTTCACGATCCGCTTCAAATGTAAATGATTTATGCTTTAGTATAATATCCATCGTTCCATCTCTCTCACTCACTCACTCACTCACTCACTCTCTTTCTCTTTCTCTATTTCACTGAATATTTTCTATTCTCTTTTTTTTTCCTCTCTATTATTTTATTATCTCATTGCAAATTGCTTGAGCGAAATTTGAATATTTATCATAGCCTATCTTTTTATATTTTTTTTTTCTTTTTGTTTATTCTCCTTTTTTTTATGTGTATACGGGGAAAATATATTAACCAGGTTGATTTAATAAATAAAAAACATTAAAATGTTAAATTAAAATGAGGAGAATGGAGGAGGATTGAGGAGGAAGGGAAATATTCCACAGGGCCAGTTGTCGTTATGAAATATCGTTCATGTTACTATGAACCCTCTGACACAAAGGGATTCTCTCCATTCGGTGGTAGAATCCAACCGAACCACTACTACCACGCTATACTACTTTTCACGACTAAATTTCATTATTTTAATTGCATGCACGGTTCTCTCCCAGCGCAAACCTTTTTTTTTCCGTAGCCGAATTTTACTCGAGTATCAAACCCCTCGTCGTCGTTACGCTTTGAGGAAAAACCTAGGAAGCTCATTTTTGTTTTGCTTTTTTCTTTTTTTCAAATCAATTAACACCATTACGATTTTATGAATTTTTAAACACAAATTATATTTTCGTCAATGATTTTACGTTTCTTTTCTTCCGTGTATTTCAATTCTAACTAAGAAATCAATTGAACGATTAAAATAAAAATTATGATATTTTTTTCACTTCTTAAAGAAATTATTCATTAACAAAAAAATAGAACGATTCTGACACATTAGCAATCACGATATCAATGAGTAACTGAATATCGTTTAAAAGATAATTTCTTTATTTACGAAATGTGAATATACAAAAAATATTCAATTTTGTATTAAAATACGAAGAAACTTTATCCCCAAACGAATTTCGATATTTTTTTCTATCTTTTAGTCTCCATGTATACCAACTACATCACGGCGGTGTACATTTTCGAGCACATTTAAACGTGTGCGATGGTTCCAATATCGGTGAACAAAACTTTAACTCTTTCTACGTATTTGTATAGATATATATATGTGTAGGTGTGTGTGTTACTCGATATACAAGTCGGCCAAATGACAACACGTTGTATCACACGATGGATATACACATCTGCGTCAAGTCGTCATCCTGGGGGCTACTTTATCTCTTTCTCTCTGTATTCATCTACAGGGTTATCCAAAAATCAGTATCCCAAACCGAAAAATAGTAGACATTTTTTGTACAAATATTTGCAGTGTTTGTTTCATGAGCCCACATTTATTTAACAGCCCTATAACCCAAAATTAATATCATAAAATAATATACAAAATATTGTAATTCCAACAATAAAGGAACGATCGATTTTTTGTATTATTTTTTCAGTTTTTTAGTTTGTGAAACACCTTGTATATTCTGTCCTTGTTTATGTCGAGTATATACAGTACCTGGTATACAGTAAGTGGAATCATCGAACGATGAAACGGCCAGTAACTGCATTAACAATGTTACTAATTCGTACAATACACTCTATTTTCTTTCTCACTCGCACTAACACTCAAATGGTGGGGTGATGGTGGTGGTGGTAGTGATGATGGTTCTGGTGGAGAGGGAAGGATGAGAGGGACTCACTCTCCGGTCCACTTTTCGGAACTCGAAAATCGAAATCCAACGCTCTTTCAACCTCTCTCTCCCCTTTTCCCACTCCCCCTCATCGCCACCTCACCATCGATAGGATGCAACCACGAGCACTCGTTTTCCATCGGCCGTTAAAACGGTTAAAACGACCACAGGAACGATACGTCACTCCTCGATGTTGTTCACGAACAGCCACGCTTGTCCCCTAACACGATTGCCAACCAATCGTAATCGTTGACTCCCGATTTTCATTCCAACTATATATAACAGTAATGAAATTTCATTTTATTTATACAGTTGCTACTATCATTCGTTCTATTCTTTTATCGTCTTTCCCTGAACATTGATTGCGTTAACTAATTATTTATCGTTACGAAAATTGGGAAATGGTTTTAAATCTATTTTTTGGTTATGCTTCATACGTGCAAATAATTGTGGCAACGTTAACTGGAATCAAATCGTTGATAAATTAATTTTTACCATTTGTTTTTTTTTTATATTAAAATTATTTACATCGTGAATTATTAGGTTAGTAACTAAGTGATTGAGGATTTTAAATAAGAAAGAATATAGGTTAGGTTCTTCTTTTAACCCTTTTAGCACCGAACGACGATATATCGTCGTTCGATGCACTTGCCAAGAATACCAGCGACGATATATCGTTGCGCCTCCGTTGGGGCCTTATTGTATTCATCAGAAGAGGTCTGTGTTTCAAAATAACTTTATAAAATGTTAAAATGGTTCATATTCGATGCAACACAAGTGAAAAATTGTTATTAGATTAAACTTTTTGTTATATTTTATGCTGATTAGTGCCGCGGGTCTGTATATGTTAGAGCGATAAGATAGAAACGGGATATCCCTCGGATATTTGTCGGCACGGGATAGTTTCTTTGGACCGTTATCGCAATCTTTATGATGTTTATTATAGTTATCGGAATATTCAAGTGGGATGCGTGCATCGACTCGGCAAGCCTAAAATCTTTTTCAGTCTTTCTTCATTCTTCTAACGTGCAGTCAGTATTCAAAACCATCAAAGTTTTCATAGAGACACAATTAGCAGTAGTAAATTTTGTCAGTTTTGTTGATACCTTCTTGAAAAAATTATACCCTGTTACGAACATGGATGACGCAGAATATAATAACACTTATATTTCTTTTAGTGACGTATTACCAGCTGCACGATCCATTTGTGTAGTAGATCTGTCTGACGCTTGCCGTGCATCATAGCGTTATCCTTCCGTTTCATTATCCGACTTCTGTTATTGTATTGCAAATGATTGCAAAATGCAATGTCTATATATTATACTAAAAGATGTATATAGAGCTATGACCAAATGATGACTTTTTTTATGTGCAATAACCATTTGAAAAAGAGAAATCACTTTGTACGATTTTTGTTATGTCTTATGTTCATGTTATTCTTATGATTTTCAACAAATAATAAAAAACAATTCGTATCGTTTTATTCTCCCTTTATTTCCGAATATGCTGCTTTTTATATTTTGTAAATATCACTTCTACTTTCGTTTTTACGAGCATTTTCGTAAACCTCTGCAAATTCACCGATTCGGCCCGTTTTCTTCGCTTATGCACGTTTTTTTCGCTGGTGCTAAAAGGGTTAATTGATTTTCAGATTTGGTCGCATATATTAGGATTTTGAAGTTGGATTTATTGTGAATTTCTATTAAAGTACCTGAGTTTTTACGAAAACTTTTTAAAGAAATTAGAATCTTTTCCAATCCCTTCTTTTTCTCGTCTATTTGTTTTATCTTCGTCGAATATTGGAACGTCGAATGTTGAAAACTTTGATGCATCAGTGATCCTTAGCCGATAATGAAAAGTGGTAACGATCCGTGTCTTCGATGCTTGCCAAAAACAAATTTTCCTAGGCTTATCTTTCATAGTCTCTTTTAATAGAGAAAGTATACTTTATATTCCTAACTATACTATCGATTATAGTGATCAATATTTCATTCGAAAGATAAACGTTTGTCACTCGAAATAACAGTTCAACAATTCCAAAACAATTGTATATCTTCATAAACGATTATTGCTTAATTAAAAAAAGCCACGATCACAAAAATCTAACAAAAATTACAACAATGAGAAATTAATATCGTACGCCTTTGCAAGTGTACAAAAGTCAAACCAACAAATGTTAGCAAATCCTATTTAATCTTTTCTTGTACATTCAACGAACACCTACACGGAATACTCGCATACAAACGACTACATTCATATATTGAAAATATCAAACGGACAAACAACAAAAGAAAGAACAAGGAAGAGATATAAAAAAAAGAAACTAGGAAAGAAGAAGAGATTTTCTTTATTCCTCAACGAAAGAGAAGATATTGCATGTACGTCAGCGCAATAGTTTACGCGGATATAAACGTAGTTGGGTTGTAGAATCGAGACGTGAACTTAAAAGAAAGAGAGAGAAAGAGAAAGTGAGATAGAAACATTATCCTATGGCTGCTGTGGGTCGAACCAACCAAGAGAGCTCCCCACTGTTGAAGCAATAAATACGAATAGGATTGGAGATACGATCTCTCTCGGGATGCAGCACGCTATGGAGGGGTTAAATTAAATGATTTGCATAAGTAGGTGGGTGTCGACACTGGCAAACATTGACAAACGCGTGTGCTCCGTAGCACATTCACTTTCTATCTCTCTTTTTATCAATCCATCCATCTTTCTCTTACATCCATACATACATTTTATTTCTCTCTTGCTCACTGTGTATGTGTTCCTTGATCAAAGGTAAGGTAGGAAAAACATGGATAGGAGGGTCGTTGGGTTCTGAAGGATTGGAGGAATGGTGATAGGGGATGAGGGGGAAGGGAGAGAAGGTCGGGGGCTATATTCTATGAAAGAATATATTATTACGCGTAATGAAAACACAGAAGGACACTCGTAGGTTAAAGCCGGTCCTGAACAGATAAGAGCAACTCTTGCCACGAGTCGACACGTGTCGGAATCGACTGCGAGTCACTGATACAGGCGTTCGCAATTACTGTACACACGTCACGCATCGTCGAAACCCCTAACAGCTTCGAATCGGTGTGTAGTATAACTGCGGAGAGGTGGGATAGGTGAAGTTAGGTTTGGTTTGGTTTGGTTTGGGTCTAGTGTGAAGCTTATTTTTCCTCTCTAACTTTACTGTTAACATGCATGCATCCGTAACCGAGTTTAACGTTGCGGAAAATTTCCAAAGGTTTATCTTACTCTCTCTCTTTTATTCTATCTTAATTCTCCTCGAGTATAACACTGTTCTTACTCAATCATCGATGTAACTGCTACTTTCATTTTTATTTCTTCTTTTATATTTGTTATTTTATCTGTTCATGTCAGAGTTGTGAATTTCATTAAGACGTTTAGATGAGGAATTGTCTATTTTTGTTTTGGTCTAATTAGTATTGTTTTATTTTAGGGTTTTAATCATTTTATAATTCACGTACTTACGAAAAATCAAAACAAATTGTTTAAAAATGTTTCATAAGCTTCGATCAATGAAACGATAAATCTTTACTAATCCGATTATCGATGCAGAGCTTTGTACTAAATTGAATTTCTGCTTATTATCTTTTAACATAACCTAAAAATACGTATATGTTGTGTTCAGAACATAAATCTTACTATTAACACACATACACACAACACATATTTATATTAATTCGAATTATACAAATTTAATATTAAACGATATAAATATTAAAATAAAATTGTAATAAAAAATTGTATTACAAAGAAATACTCGTAAAAAGAAAACATTACTGACAATAGGTAAAACGATGAGATATAACAAAAACATATTCACGCTTCGTGTCACTTGTTTCAAGTAAACCCAAGCCTTCTTCTCCCCATAGCCTTAGAATTCGCGTTACTAGCCAGAAGAAAATGTTTGCCGTTGTTACGACAACGTCGTCACGTGTCGATTCGCATTATTACTATTTGTCCAAGAGCGTCACGGAGTATAAGGATGAGAAAAGAAAGAAACAACCCTCTAGTTAAGGGAGGGAGGAAGGAGGGAAGTCTAGAATCAGTGATAGAAAAAGAGAGAGAGAATGAATGAAGAAGGGATGCAACCCTACGTGGGAAAAGGCAACACAAACAGAATAAAATAGAGATAGATAAAGTGGCTTGGATATCTCGATAGGAATCGTTAGGGGTTGAAAAAGGGAGTAAAAGGAAACATCCCTTTAGGATAGTTCTCTATCTCCCTATATATGTCTCTCTCTCCTCTCTCTTTTTATCTTAGGGCTATTTAATCCTGGATTGACTCGTGTCACTTATTAATATTTTATGCAAACACCATGATTTACGGTCTCGCGAACGCATTACGATGTTGATCTCTATTTACTCGAGTCACCCGATAAGCGGCCGCTAGGACGAGCTTCTTATCTAGTCCGTGACATCTTGACGGATGATCCTTACGTCTTGATTTGGAGTAACTATTGAGTTGTTTTAACACGCAATTGATGACATATTTTAAAATATTATCGATAGAGTCAATAGAATTTATTTTGTATTACTAATAATATATATTGTTCTTATTATTATTATTATTATATATATATAAATTATATATTTTTATAAATATAAAATTTTCCTTTTTTAAACGAAAGAAGATAATAAAATTAACAAAACAAAGCAATAAAAAAAAACTTTAAAATCTTTTTCCCTAATCTCAACGCAGACGACGTCTAAAAAATATTGTTTGATAGAGAAAATAATAATAAAAAAAAGCAAGTAATATATAAAATCTAAAAGACGTTAAACTCTATCGTAAACTGTGAGAAAATCAACTAACAATTATCTCTGTTACTTACACCCAGTTCCAACTTCTAATAAAGACTTCTATCACATCCATAGAGATAAAAGTAGTTAAAGAAAGAACCGTTTGCAACCGGTTGTATCGCGTATAACGGAAGCTACTGTATCCAAAGACCAAAGCAAACAGAGAAAGAGAGAAAGAAAGAGAAAGAGAATAAAGTGAACGGGCAATAGTATTGCTGCCGCCGTGTGCCCGCAAGCAGCCATCTTCCTACCGGATTCATTAAAGACTTTTATCGAGAGAACACAGAGCCGTCTATGTACCAATTCACTTAACGTAACCAATCTAAAAATGCTCATCAGCAATTTAAAGCGACGAGGGCTTCTCAAGGGACAGCGACAGCCAAGAAGTGGTTGGGGGTGGTGGTAATGGTGGTGGTAGTGGTGGTGTTGAGGGGTATTCGGGTACAGGGTATAAGGAGTATGAAAGGGGGGGATATGAACTGTTGGGATTGGAAGACAAGAAGAAGAAGAACAGAATAAGAGATAGGAGAGAAATGTTATGGTGGTGAACCAAGTTCTCTACCACAGTGACAACTCCTTCCAAGAAAAGATGGTCGAAGGGTGTGAAGAAAGAGTAAGACAGAATAGTGGAATAGAAAGATGTTCGAGTTGAGAAAGGGGAGGATAGGGAAAGATCCATTTACGAAATGCTCCTCATCGAGCCACACAGTAGTCGTGGCTTTTTCTTCGAATTTAGGGGTTAGTATATTCCAGTTTTACAGTAGGAGCTAGAAAGTTAGGGTAGAGAATACTGGGGAACAGAAAATGCTGGGGTACTTTCCATGAACGACGTCGAGTTGGATTATTCCGATGATTCGTTTTGGCTTACGGATTTAGATTTAACTGTTTTTTTTTCCTTTCTTTTTTTTTTTTACTTTAACGTTAGCGAGTCAGTTAAGTTTATTTAATATTCATTTTAGATTATTTTTTTAATGTAAAGTTATTAACAAATGTGGATGTAGTTTAGATGTTATAATTAATTTATAAGAAAAATTTAATTCTAACTATCAACTCACAATATTTCAACTTCCAAACAAATATTTTTTTTAAAAGTTGTATATGGATTTATCCAGTTTTTTTTAAATAATATTCAATTTACATCTTATCAGGTACGATAAAAATTTTTGCTTAGACAATTGTGAGGTTAGAAAAAATATAGAATAATATGAAATATAATTATTGTATGAAAGATAAAGAGAAAGAGAATGAAACATTTAGTAAACCATATAACCTAGCATATATTAAATAAATGGACGATAACAAGTAGAATAGAATGTCGTCTCATGAAAGTTGTTCTCTCTCTCTGTCTCTCTCTTGTTTGGTATAAACCGAGTACTCAGTAGACAGAACTTTTTCCTCGGACATGGTCGAAAGGATGAGAGTAAAACAGTAGAGGAAAGCCGCTGACACACGTAAATACCAACCCGAGAACTGAGGAAAGATAGGAACGGGTTAATTAAAGCTTCCCTTTCCTCCTTCCCCCCTCTCGTTCCTAGGTATTAGAGTAAAATCGGAAGCTTCTCACTTGTTTGGTACATTCTCTAGAAATTTTTCTCTCCGTCTTGCACGCGTGCCGATTTATTATACTCCCTCCTATAATCTAAATTTTTTTTTCTCTCCTTTTTTTTTGTTAAAATACATACAAGCCTTCCTACCAATCCAACAAGGATGTCCTCGAATACGGGAAATAAAGAAAGGAGATAGAATGAGAAAATGAGTGAGCAAGTGATTCAGGGACAACACAACACGACTAACAGGGTCTCTTCTACCTTCTGGGCTCATCCGATAAAAGGAACGGGTAGTCAGCCGAATCCGTCCGGGACCGAACAACAACAATAATATCGTCGTCAGTTCGTTAAGCAGTTCTTTCAGAACCACCTCTCTCTCTCTCTCTCTCTCTCTCTCTCTCTTTCTCTGTCCCTCCCTCACCTTTATCCTTTAACTGTAGAAAGGTCGAGTGTTGAGGTACGACCCCGAGATAACTAGCCCCTTCCTTCTCCTTTGCAATAGCTCGTACTTGAATCATTCTCTATACTGTCCAACTTCTTAGTTATTTCCTACAGTTTCTTTAGGATATTTCAGTAAAAATTGTTATCTTACATTGCAACAATTAGAATTGTATAATTTAACATAAAATAAATATATATTTATGTACCTAATCGTCAAATAAAATGGGATCAACGGATGTAATATAAAATCTGGATTAAAAAAACTAATCCTCATTTACCAAAGCAATGTTAGATTCCAAATAAGAACATATTCAACAATTTCAAACACGTACATATTGATTCCTGCAATAATCAATAATTTATTACCCAATTATTGTTTTAAATTGAAAAAAATTGTAACATATACTTACTAGGTTGACTTAAAAGTGAACCAAAAAAACAGAGAGAAAGAGAAAGAGAATGAGTGAGTGAGTGAAAGAAAGTTGGATCACAACACGTAGGTGGTTTTTACCAGCTCGATCTCACGTCAGATCGTTAAGTGATTGATCGTTGACACAGGATGACTCAGCAGGATTATCGGTACCTATGCTTCCTCTCGCATTGTTAGTTAGAAGAAAAACGTCTGGGCAGAACGATAACGCGTATTACTCATCATGTTGCATGACTCTCCAACCAAAGAAATCTCTAACAACGTCGATCATTTGTTGCATTTGTCTCAGCATACTTGTTTACATGACATCTATATATCGATTTCTCATTGTACAAAATTTCCAATTAAATAAAATTCCTCATTCGAGTTGGTAATTACGATTCAACATTCTCTTATCGCTTTGTCATCGTAATCGATTTTATTTCTGTTTTGATTTATCAACGTCACATTTTAGATATCCAATTCGATTCGTTTCTATCCGTTAATGAGAAAAGTGCAATTTCACCAGTCGATAACAGCTACTAGAATTTGAATCCCTCTCTCTCTCCCTACCCATACACCCCTCCCAAAAAAAAAAGAAAAAAGGTAGAGTAAAACATTTGTTTTGTGTACCGTTAAATGCACACATATAACACACGTACGTGGATATACAAACACAAGGTACAACAAACTCCGTGACAATAACCAGATTGCTCTGCTGCGGTCGACGTTGCAACTCGACAGCCCTATTCGTTTAAAATAGGAAGAGTGAAAGAGTGAAAGAGAGAGAGAGATGGATAGAGAAATAGAGTGTGTGACACATGATCATCGAGTAGTGAAACAGAGTAGCTTGTATGTAAATATTAGAGTAACTACTGCCAACAATTGGGTACTCCAATATATATCCAGTTTTATCACGAAACGTAGAAAATTATTCGAGTCTTTCTACTTGACCCCTTTATTAGATACTTGAGCATAGTAATAAGATATTGAAGTAATTTAGAGATAAAAATGTACATTTAAATTAATTTATAATTCTGTATGTGGGGTTTGTGATCAGTGTGGTTCCTGTTAATTGCACTCTTACTAAGTTTGTTAACGTCAGATAGAATTATTATCGATGACAATCATGAAATTATTTTTACTCCAATAAAAAATAAATTTTCTTGACTTTTAATTAATGTAAGTGTCAATTATCGAGCACGTATTTTACGACACTGGATTGTGAATAGCATAATAAAATAAAACATACTTATGAATATCTTATTATATATTTGACGGTTGAATTGTAACAGCTGTATTGCATGCAAAAAAACATACTACATATATAAATTGTATATATATATCTAGAGATGTTTTTAACAAAACGGAAGCAAATAGATTAAGCAACAGATGCGAAGCGTAACGCCTATCATAGTTCTTGACGAATCAACGAACCGATGCAAAAGTGATTGACATACATTTTCAATGTCCTGTCATACTCCCATTCAACTTTTCGAGTTTGTGAATCCTCGGTTTGCGGTAAGTGGGAAGGGATGGAGGTAGGGGCGAGAGGGAAGGGGGAGTTGAGAGAGAACGTGCCAGAGTAGGATTAGCTTCTTGCATAAAGGTCGACACCATTTCTATGTCTCTCTCTTTCTCTCTTTTTCTCAGTATACTTGTTCACGTGTATGTGTACGTGTACGTTTGTCTATGTATTTGTCTGTTGTTGGACCAAACGTTATTTCTCGCTAGGTCCCTCGACGATTCTCTAAGCGAGTGCTGTCGATCTGTCCTCTACACGTTTCGTCCTTGCTGTTACGAACGATTCGAAAGGACTAGAGACCCTTCGCTTCAGACTTAATCCCATGATCTCACGGGATCGGTCTGATACACATAACAGTATTTCACGATTCGTTTCCTCTTTGAATCTATGGGAAGGATACTATCGAATATACAAGAACGAAAAACTCAAATCTTTCTATACTATGATCCTAAAGCAATTCCTTAATCGGTGTTACTAAATTATAATTTAGTTTAAATTATAATAATAGCAATAAATATGAGATTCATGAAAAAGTATAATAATCAAATAGAGATAATTTTGCCAATTCGACAACCATATACCAAGACTTATTACATCATTTCACGAAATAAAAATATCCCTTTAACCTAACAAGAAGAAAAATAAAACAGGCTCTCAAACGAAACATAACCAAAAGAAAAAAAGTAAAAGAAATGAGGACACCGACAACGAGGTGGTGGGCCAATGTCGAGTATCCTGACGTTGACAGCAAATACCTACCACTTGGCAGCTGTGTACATGCCTTTAAGCGGGTCTGCCCGTTGAGATTTGAAACGTAACACCCGTTACAGGGTACGATCTCGCAGGATGGTGGCGCCGAGGACAAAACCCCACCACCATTCCCCGAACACAACCACCATCACCACCACCATAAGCATCAGCATTACCACCCACCTCAGTCACCCATACAGCTTTCTGTACCCAACCCGAGCAAACTTGGCTGGACCCCTTCCCCCTTCCCCTTCACTCCTTCCTGACACCATCTCCTTCGTCTGAGACTACGGTACGAGGCGACACGTTTAATTGGTAATCCGTTTAAAGGATTAGTAACTCACGATGGGTATTAGGACGTGTCGCTGGTCCGCCTGCAGCTTGTCTGTTTCGCACGGACAAGCCGAAGAACACGATCCTGGGCACGTCGATGTGTGCTTTCCGATGGATCGACGACACTACTCCCTCGGGCAATCTTTCTTTGGGTTTGGTATACCTTTGTATCTAACCAAACTCTTTTATTTTCTTAACTCATCCGTTATTCCCTTTTACTTTTATTTCAATTCCACTAATAATAATCTCAATAAACTCAACCAAATTTCATGAATTTTTCAGGTTACGATAAATAACAGCATATTCCAATAACAGTAATCGATTAGAATCCTAACATAGAAACAATGAAAGTAAAAGATTGATCGATCCTTAAACTTTCTTACTCCTCTTTTATATTTCATTTTCGTCAAACCAATAAGGATAGATAAAAAAAGAGTAGTAATGCTTGTAAAAGAAGAAAAATAGTCAGTTAGAAAAGTGAAATCGTTCCTTTGAAAAAGAAAAAAAAAGGAATAAATAAAAAGGTGTCTAGGGGATGATCTGGAAGGTAAATTTTCTCGCGGAGTACAAAAGAATTATCGATCTTCGATCGTGCTCGACTAGACTGAAAAGTAGGGCCCGAGGGTTAACCTCTTCTTTTTCTTCTTCTACTTCTTCTTCTTCTTCTACTCTTCCTATCTCTCTCTCTCTTTCTTTCGTGTATTTTTTTTGCACGAACGTTGCTCTCTTTTTTTATCCTTTCTCTATCTTTCTCTTGGTTGCAGTGTTCGACACGAGCCTGCAGGGCGTGCTCACTTTTCAAACGAGCTTACTCTTTGCCACGCAAGAGCACATAGCAGCCCTTAAGGGGGGTTAGGAGAAAAAGGGATAGGAGGGGAAGGGGAGAAAGGAGGCTGTAGGGTAGGTACAGCTTTCAAATCCAGCCCGATCTAATAGGGATTAACAGAGTGACAAATGTAAGAGTTAGTGACGGAAAGACTAAACGGGGTGAGCCATGGAGATGGTAAAAAAAAAAGGGCCGGGGGTAAAACCTTTTCGATCTCCTCTTTCTTTCTCTCTTTCTTGCTTTCTTTCTCTGTCTATCACCCTTTTCCCGTACCCTTCCTTCTTTTCTCTTTTTTTTTTTTACTATTTTCCCTACCGTTCGAAAGAATTAAATGAAGAACTTAATCAAAAGCGTACTTAACTCCTTTTTTCTAGTCCCTCTCCCCCTTAACCCTTATTTCTATTGTCGTTATTCGTTTATTTGGAATAAGTATCGTTCAATACTCATTTGGAGAATTTAATATTCTATTGTTTCTTTTTTGTATTAATTCTTGTAATACCAATTAGCGTGGTAACGAATATTTCTTTTTTCGGACACGATATTTTATTGCAATATTTATTTATATAAATTTTTTTTATATTATATTAGGTTGTCTAGTGTGAAATGGAACAAATTTCTATTCAATGTGCATTTTTTGCTTTATTTTATACTTTACAAACCTAATAATTAAGATTTTTCAACAATTTACTTTATAAAATAATTTTTACACATACGTTTGGCTAAAAGTTTCTTTTATTTAAGAAGGAAAAAGAAAATTTGTTAAATATTCTTCTAAGTGAATATTTTTGTTTTGTTTTTGTAGAATAAAAAACTATAATTAAAATCACAAACATAAAAGTATCTGTGAGGAAGAAAAATAAATAAAAACACTATAGGAGAGAGAGAAAGAGAGAGAAACATTAAGAATATTCATTAAGTTTCATTTTAACAACCATCATTCAAAAATATTATAATATTTAACAAACGATAAGGTTTAATATTATATACAGATGATCGATATGAATAATAAGATCGTTTCGAAGGTTTTCAAACTTCTCAAGTCTATATTTATATATTTTACGTAAGATCAGGGTAGATAAACCGTGAAAAGGGAAGTATATACTTAAATTAGGGAGAAGTTATGGCAGACGTTACAGACTACCTTCTGTACGAAAATGATCCCCTAAAAGTCTATTGTGTTGATTATAATAATAAAACTTTTATCAGAGATAAATATAATACGGTTGAATATTAAATCGTATCCTGTTTTACACACACACGCACACACATGCACACACATGCACATAAATATTTATTTATTTTATATACGAATATGCACGTATTATAAATATAAACACATAAATTTATATTATGTAAAAAGAAATTCACTAAATTTACACACAATATTGTAATTTATACCAATTTCTATCTTTTCATAAATTCAACCCAAAGTTTCAAAGTTATTTTTTAAATAAACAACGCGTGTGTACTTTTTTCTTGTCGAAACTTTGCCGATTAATTATTTTTGCTTCGTTTACAAATTATACAAATCTAATATCGATTGTAAGTATCTCAGGAAATTCATAAAATCACCTTGCTTTTTGATCACACTTCGTACATTAAAAATACGAACGAATTTTTTCCATTATGTAAGAATATATGTGTATGTATGTGTGATTGTATACATATGCATGAAAACGTGTATTAAGAATGAATATTTTTAATCGGTAGAATTTTGTTTTTATTCTACGTTATTGAAATCGAAGAGAAGGTGGAGTTGGTATCATTAATCGATAGCCTAATCGATAGGATATATATATATTTTCTTTCTTTTTTTTTCTCGTAAAAGTGAACGTGATAAATTACCTGATCAAGGGAAAGATTTTATCTTCGGAACACCGTATCCGTTCGGGAACGTTAATAACGAAGGACAGGATCGAGAGCAGAATTATCTCGGCACTTCGTACGCGCTAAACTCTTCGCACAGGCAATCGATCAGAAAGGTTGCTTGAGAACAGAGAACTACCACCACTAATACCACTAATACCACTAACAACACCACCACTACAACCACTACCACCTGGCAGACCTGACTTTATCGATCATCTTTCTCTTCTTTCTTTTCGGATCCAATTTTGATCAAAAGATTTCTGTTTAATGATAGATTACAATTTAAATTCTTCTTTAATTCTCAATACTTTTAACGATCATTTATAGTCAAATGTTTTTCTATTTATCATCCTTCCTTTCCCCAATATCATTTAATTTTTTAAATTGTCTAAAATGTATTAAATCAAAAGATGGTAGAATATAATAGTAATTGTTATTAATATTACATTATAATTATTTATATATTCAAGAATATATTTGCTAATTAATTAATATATTATTTTGATTGACCAATCATGTGTTATAGAAGATACCTTAAATCGATACAAAATAATTATTGTATATTTAAATATAAAATAATTATTAATAAAATAATTATTAATAAAATAAATTAAATAAAAATACCATACAATGGAAAAATACATTTGAAACAATTTCAATAAACATTATCGAATTTTTTGTTTATACTCTTCGGTTTAATAAAATGAACGAGTTAAAGTATATGGTTTCGAACGGATGTTATAAGATGTCGTCGTTTTAAATCAGCAATAAATCAAATCGACTTTTTCATAGCGAACCAGAAAAGATCAGTGAACGTTTAAGAGCATAGAATGGTAATGAAATTCGCTGGACGATACAGCGCGATAACATTCCCTTCGACCAGTCGAAGGAAGAACACGCGTGTCCTACTCAGGACATTGCTAACACACGCTACGACAACTACACAATGACACTACTACACAACGACGATACAGGACGAGATGGAGGACAAAACCAAACGCATGGACTAAGGATCGCATCTTTCGCATTCTCATTGTCCGTTCACGAATACACCTATACGTTATTACGAATACCTGAGTACGTGTAACTTTCCTCTTGTCCTTTAAACTATCAGACTTACTGAAAAATATTTCAACAGAATAAAAGCGGAGAATAAATGTAATTAATAAATAGAAAAAAATAATAATAAAATAAAAATAGATCAATAAAATATAAGAGTGGATTAAATTTAAATTATTGAAGTATTTTCTTCATTTATATAATTTATCGATATATTAAATAAATAAATTTAATTTCATGACTATTTAGACGAATTTAGTATTTGTTTATAAAATATCAAATCTGTTATTTTTTTTTCAAAATAGTTTCCATTATAACTTTGGTATCCTAACGGCGATAATAAGATGGTATTGTAATTATTTGTATAAATTATATAAATTTATAACCAAAATTATAAATAATTTAATACCGATAAAACGAATTATTTTTCTACATTTAATTAATATATATATATAAATAAAATAATAATTAAAATAACAGAATGAGTGAATAAGAATAAGAGAGAGAGAGAATAACTTGCAGACAGATAGAAAGAGAAAGAAAAAACCAGAATAAGTGAATAAGAAAGAGAAAGGAAATGAGAGAACGAGAGAATGAACGAGTAAGAGAGAGAAAGTAAGAAGGGGGGATAAAATGAGCGAGTGAAAAAGAGGGATAATCATCAAGTAGAATGTTTGTGTCTCTTTCTCTGATCCAGTTGAACGTAACTTTTCTTATCCTTTCAGAAGAGCAGACAACCCAGAGCAGATCTTTCCATCCTTCCTTTTTTTCTTTTTCTTTCAGTATCTCTCATCGCATCACGTATTCCTCTGTTAGGAATACACTCGATCGTTAATGAAAGCAGGTCTCGAGAAGAGAGAAGAAGAAAGAATCTTTTTCGATCCTCGTCTTCTCTCTTATGGACGATCTGTCATCTTGTCCTCAGAACCATCTTAAAACGACCAATTGAAAGTTTGATTAGGTGTGTTTTGTATAACCGTTGAGAAAGAGAGTGAGAGAGAGAGAGAGACTCTGATAAATCTATCTCCTTTTATTTTTTATTTTCTTGTTTTTTCCTTTAACGATATCACATTCCATAAATGTGTTAAACGATTATTTATTTCTATGAGATGGTTCAATGCACTACCTTTCTTTTTTTTGGTGGTAATTGAAATTAACTTTACGTTGAGTATTTTTTTTATTTTAGCATTAAGAACAATAATTATTAAATGATCTCTAAGAATGATTACATTAACAAATAACTTAACCCCGAATAATCGAGAAGTTAGTCTTCGGTAAGCTAATCAACGTGATCAACAAAGTTCTAAACGAGTTCTACTAACTCTTGGATTAGATCTGATATAAGAAATAAATTATCTGTTAGACCCTTCATTAACATTCCTATGTGTACTTAGGTATATTGTAAGACACCGTGGAAAAAGAAACTAAAATACGTAACATGCCATGAGAATACACAACCAACAGAGAAAGGAATAATCTTTCTTCTCTCCTTTTCACTCTTTCTCTTTCTCTTTTTTATTATCTTTTTCTCCTTCCCTTTTTCTCTCTCGCTCTTTCTTTCAACCATCTTTCCTTCTACTACCTTACAACTCGTTCTACCATCTCAGCACTCGATCCCAGCAAGGTTTCAGTGGCCAGATGCTGCTTGCCGTAACCGACACGCGTACGATTCGCTTCAGCTCGCGCCACCATTTTAATCCGAATCCGTTTCGTCTCGTTTTTTTAATACCAATTCCTTTTGGAAAATGTCGAGTTAACAATGTCACGCTTTACACGCTTGTTAAAAGTTTCTTATCTTTGTTAAACCGTAGAATCATTCGATTTATCTCGCTCTATCGAATACCCTTGAAACTAATCTTGAATTTTTAACCTCAATTTAGTTTTTCTTTCGTTTATAAAAACATATTTTTATCATTAATTATTTGCATTATTTATGGGGTTTTTCTTTTTTTAAATAATTTGGTATACGTGTACTTAGGTACTTGTCTTAATCGTCAGTAATTATTTTAAGATTTTGATTTTATTTTGTGTTGTGTTTTTGTGATGTAGAATTGATGGCGCCACTGTACAGCAAGCAATGTGATTGCCGAAAAAAAAATTAAAAAAAGCTTATGTTGTGTTAAAAATCCAAATTTAAAAGTTCATTAATTTGGAAAAAGAAATGCAGTTTAATGTTTGAATTATTAACAAACAAAAAAATAAAGGATACTTTAATTTAACCTAACTTTTTATTTGAAGTTAGACGCGCTAAATAGTAAAATTATTCTAATTGTATATCTTGTTTAACATATTATATTATTTAAAAAACAAATAAAAATGCAATTAAATATTACAATTAATATTAAATATCAAATATAAAAGATAGTCAAGAGAGAGAGAGAGATATAATTGCCAATAATATTTAAATAATATTTTTTATAAAATTAAATCACCCTCTTTTTTTTTTTTAAAGAATACAAGTATAAACGATTATAAAACTAATGAATAAATTTCAAATAAAGATAAACTCTAAAACATTTATACAAGAATGCGCGCATTAATTAAAAATGATGTTAGAGAATAAAAGTGGGCGTCTTTGAGTTTGAAGTACATACACGCGATATATACATTCACACACAATACACACACATACATACATATATATACATATATATATATATATATACATGAAAGTTAACGACGGAAGCTCACGTTTCACGACGATAAATCACGTGCTGTAAACGAGAAGAGGTAGTAGTTTGTCGGTGGTTAATTCTTTCAGGAAAACGCGATACCTTCGTGTAAAATAGAACCGCAAAAACGATTCAATATTCAACGATAGTGTAAGTAAATCGTTCTGTTTTGTTTCAGTCTAGTTCTCTTTACATAATACACAATAATATAATCGTACAGAGAAGATAATACTATAAATAATTAAATATAAAATACTTAAAACTCACGTACTCTTAAATATTCAACCAAGTAAACACGATTTCAAAAAACAATAAATCAATAAGAAATTATTAATAAAAATAATCATTCACTTTCTAGCTTTCATTTTGTTCAGTTCTGCTTTCTTCATATCTCATATCCCTTACCATCTTTCGCATAAATCAGTATTAAAAAGAATGCAAGAGAAGGAAAAAATTTAAAAAGAAAAAAATAATCAAATAAAATCAGTGCATATTATTCCATTGGTGTCACCCGATAGTGGTATTCACCGATCAAACTTTAATAAAACGATTTTGAAGAAAAAGATATGAACTGAAATAGGGGAACGGGATAAGTACGTGCATGACCGCATGCGGAATTGACATCAACCAAGACTACAAGCACCGCGACGCCAACATCCTCCTAAATTAATATATTCTATTTACTTCATTTCTTCTTCTTTCTTCTCCCACAACTTCTGCTTTCCTTCTCCCCCCATTTCTTCTTTCTTCCTCTTTATTTCTTTCTGTTCCACCCACGATTGGGTTAGCCTCTTTCATTTGGTATGCGTGCCATGACCGCGATCCGATTGCCTCCTCCGTCGTTCTGCGAAATACCTCGACGAGTTCTCGCGACGCATCCTGATCACCAGATTTTCCTACCCCTTTTTAACTAACTCCCTATTTCTATTTCCATTACTCTCTCTCTCTCTCTCTTTCTCTTCTCTTTTATAGGACGATTCCTTTCTCATCTCACAGAATATATATTCCGAAGGGAATGAGTTAATATCGTGTTCTCGAATGATTGAAGCTCGGTGTTATTGCTATTTTATTATACAATTTTATTAAAACAAGAAGACAAAATCCTATATTTATTAAACGTAAATTACTCCAAAGAAATCGCATTAATAAATAGCATTAAAATTTTCCAACACATCTCTACAATTAAACAATACAAAAGTAAACTCAAATGAAGAAAAGAAGAAGAAGAAGAAAAAAAGAAATTCGCTCATTTGGCTGACAGGAAGATTTCCTGGGATAATATCATTAGATCAACACAGTGCATATTCCCTTAATTATACTATATATGACAAACATAATCATTTCACGTCATATTTTTCTCCTATTGTCATTCATGACACTGGACAGAATGGAAGGTAGGAATCGTGTGCTTCGAAGAAAGGGAACCAAAGGATTATGGGAACAGAGGGGGAACAACGGGGGAAAGGCAGAGGATTGGGAATGGGTAGAGGGAAAAAGAGTAGGGGAACCAAGCAAAGAGGCTATGGGGACCCATGAGTAGAGAACCATAAGATAAACTCCTCATTAGCGCGACGAATCACGGATGCTTAATTACTGCACAGCGGGTGGCCCTTTCTCCAGGCGATGATCCTTCGAACCTTCGAAACCTTTTCAACTATGTCGTCGAATCATAAATGACGTAACCAACAGCCACTTTGCTTAGAACTAAACTCTTATATTCTGGTCAATTAAAATGATCGAACGTTTGGTACTTGTAAGACTCTCGATCGTGTGCCGAGGATTTATTCAACGTGAACGAGATCTAATCAACAACATGATCGCTATTATGATTACAGTGATTATAATTGTCGAGATATTACAAGAATAATTAGAATTAATTATTTATAACCTTGTTGAAATTTTAAATAATTTTTCACTTTGATTAATGTAATGGTTTGATTGAGTATCTTGTAAATGTAGATATTATGATTAAACTTATATTTAACAAAGAAGTTAATTGGTATTAATTTTGTTTAAAATATATTAAAAATTGTCGATAAGTTTAAATTGATAATTAACAAAGTATATATAATTCCCTTTTACGCAAAAAAAAAATATCTTCAAACGAAATCGCAAGATTTAGATGTAAAGTGGGTATATATACGAATTATTCAGGATGATGAGAGAAAAAGAGAGAGAGAGATTGAAAACGTCAACACGTCGAGTGGCAGAAGGACAAATCTAGCGAAGGGAACCCGGGCCAAACGCAAAGAGCTCGCCGACCTCTCCAGGACGGCTTCACATATTTGTATTCTACTTTCGTCTGTTTGCCGAAACATAATATTTCGGTTCTCGTACTTTACGTACGAGAGGTAAAGCGCTTGTCTCGTTTGCGTTTGAAACGCCACGACGAGACGTTTCCTTATTCATTACGATACCCCTAAACTTCTCTCCCACCATCAAAAAAAAAGAAAGAAAGAAAAAACGAAAGATAAAGAAAAGGAGTACGAAAAAAGAAATGTTTATAAGTCAAAAACCAAAAAACCGAGATTTACTCGATTTTCGAAACAAATTACACGTCATACAAAATTAAACTTTAACACGTATCCTAATTATTAAATAAAAAAAAAAGAAAAACAAATTCCTACAAATAGGAAAAAATAATAAATTGCAAAAATATTACTAGCACACATAGAAAATATCCAAACACATACAAACCAATCCAAGAAATAGAAAATACTTAGCATCGAGTAGATTTGAGGACAAAAAAGGAATAAAAAGAAGAAAAAGGGAAAGAAATGAAACGAAAATAAAAACTAAGGCAAAAAGAATAAAAATAAAAAAAAAGGAAAGAAAAGAAGAAGAAAAAAAAGTAGGTACGATCGTGCTAGGTAGCGGTTCTTTCTTCTCGGGCGCTTTGTATCCCGTAAAGTTTCTTCGTTCGACAAGGTTCGGTTGGTCCCGCGGTGGTGCTCTGGTGAAAAAGCGAGAAACCCAAGGAAAAGGAATAGGCGAATCCGAGGGCCGGTTTCCACTTGCAACTTTTCTCCACACGACTACAACTACTACGACGGTAGCTGCGCAATCATTTGTTCAACACACCGCCAACAAATCCAATACGCTAGCAGTCTCTGCTACCAAGCACACGGATTTTCTCTTACGTTTCCTTTTCCTACACTACTTTTCCTTTCTTCATCTCACTCTCTTTTTCTCTCTCTCTCTCTCTCTCTTTCTCTATCTCACTCTCTTTTGTACACTCTTTCACATATTACATCTATCCATCTCTATCTCTTTCTATTACTATTTCTATTTCTTTTTATTTTTCTTTATTTCTCTCTCACTTTCATCCCTTCTTTCGCTTTCGGTTAACCGGAGGCGTATACGAAAGCTACATGTGCATTATACACGATGAAACACACGTATCCTGGTTCACGTATACACTCCTGAACACACACACACACACACACCTACACAGATATGTTCCTACATACACACAAATTTATATCCCTGTTTTATATGTGTGTATATAAATGTGTATAGAAAAGGGGACGAGTGAGAAAAGCACTTCGCTTTCTCAGTGATGGTTACATCGCCCAAGCTTCGGTAATACCGTTCCCAACTCCCTACAATCCTTGTCTTCTCCCAGTTGAAACGAGACGAACGTGAATGAAAGAGAAAGAGAGATAAAGAGAGAGAGAGAGAGAGAGAGAGAAATAGAAAGAGAAGATTCTACACATGCCTCTTGGATTCGAGATTGGCGTCGAGAGGAATCGATTTATCCGAACGCACGATAAGAGATGCTCTTTGTTTTTATCTCTTTGTCTAGTTTGTTTATTGAGGGCTTAATTATTTCGTAAGATTTTCTTTTCTACAATTTTTTTAGACCGATTTTTTTTTAAACGATTCTTGCAGAGTTTTTAATAATTTTAATAATTTACTCTAACTTCTTCTAACAACAGCCCATAACAAAATCATCTTACTCAAAAAAATATATGTCTCATTATTATTAATCTTAACCTAATAACCATATAACTCCTAACCTAAAATCTTATAAAAACACATATCAACGATCTACGTGATTTCTTTTTTTATGAAGAATAATTTAAAAAAAAAAGAACTAAAGAAAATACCGAAACTTAAAAAAAACCGATTCGTAGAAACACAGTCGTACGATTTCGTCGACGATGTAAAACACAACTCGTGCAAGCCAGGGTGAAAGTTATTCCACAAGGGTGAGATACGGAAAAGCAGGAAAAAAAGACTGAAAGAAGAAAGAAAAGGACGACCTGATGGAGAAATGGGGGTGGTGGGAGAAGGGGGAAAGGATAGAAGGGCTATCGCTCATCGCACGACTCCCTGGAGGGACAAAGATATGCCGTAGGTCGAGTGAGTTAGCTCGTTGTTGGCCCGTTTGCAACGAGCTTTGAGGGTGGGTTAAAAGGGGAGGGTCGTAAGAGGGGGGGCAGGAATAGGAAGAAGGGAGGATCGTAGAGAAGACCACTACCAATACCCTTTCCCCATACCCTATACCCCATAACCCCCACTAGCATCACTACTACTACTGTTACCATCACCACCAATATCACCACTACTACCACCAGAACTACCACCATCGTTCCACCTTATCACCTACCAAATAATGGAGGCATATTGAATAGATAGGCCAACCCAAGCGATGTGTATCTCATCCCTGAAGTCCCTTG
Source organism: Mischocyttarus mexicanus (assembly GCA_023678845.1). Classification (NCBI taxonomy): domain Eukaryota; kingdom Metazoa; phylum Arthropoda; class Insecta; order Hymenoptera; family Vespidae; genus Mischocyttarus; species Mischocyttarus mexicanus. Next base: position 297,980 of record JACGTP010000021.1, on the reverse strand, counting down.
GGGATATTAAGGAATCGGCTTCTCCGTTTTTCAACGCGTATGTGGCCTTCGTTCTGTTAGAATAGAATAAGAGGTAGGAAGGGGAAGAGGGTAGGAGGTGGAAAGTGTTTCTTCAAATAAATCTAAAGTTTCCTCACGTTTTCTCTCTCTCTTTCTCTTTCTTTCTATCAGTTTTGGTGTTCTGTTTTTCGTGAATAGAATTTAAAACAAAAAGGTATCCCTTTTTTTATGGTAGAAACAAATTTTCTTGTAGACTAAAAAGGTAAACAACATTGACGGTGATGTAAGTAATATTCACTCGTGATTTAACAATATTATTATTATTATTATTTTTTTTTAATATTCGTGGAGGAGCATGGCTAGTCTATTTGAATAAATTAATTGTATCATTTTCTCTTTCTATTTATTTAAATAATTGGTCAATAAATACGTGGGTTTGCTGTTAGAAAATAACTCCACAAACTTGTTAACAAGTTAATAATTATTAATAATTAAATTTATATAAATCTTATTCATCTAAATCAATGTTATGCATATGAACATGCAAATACGAAAGTGCATGAACTTTTGTCAAACAAATCAATCACTCTCATTCATTGAGGACCGTAAAAGCATCAACGTTAAACATAAATGCAACATATTATTATGAGTGTACACATACAATTAATTTAATTAAACTATATCTCTAAATATCTATCTTTCCTTTAAAAAAAAAAAACCCCATAAAAGTATGAATCTTTTTTTTTTACTTTAGGATCATGGTGAAACCCGGTTTAGGTTTTCTTTTTTTGCTCAGCTTTGTTAAAAATCGCAGTAGACGGGTTTTTAGGCTACCTCGTGTGCAGCTTTCCACTGAGAAGAAACATGGTGTACCGTCTATAAAGGCAACCGTATCTCGACTCGTATCTTGAAACGGCGCCGGTAAAACCGCCAGGGGGTGTGAGTCTCTAAGGGTACACAATGGGGCCCATATGTTTGCGGGGGTGTAGAACGTTTCACTTCCCCAACCAAACTACCTCTCTCTCTCTCTCTTTCCTTCTCTCTTTCTATCTCTCTTCCTATCCTACTTCGTGTCACTAACGTAACTAAAAGCACGTGCATGCGTATATGTGTGTGTGTATATTTGTGTGTGGGTTATACCATCACCTTCTGCAAACTCGCTTACGTTCAAATCGTTTCTCAAGTTTGGTTTAAACCGTTCACCCTTTTTTTCTTTTTTACCCAAACGAACAACAAACAAATATCAACCTCTTGATATCTCCAATTTATTTTTCAACAAACTAACAGATGTTATCTCAAAACTATCAAAACGTAATCGTTAATGTACACTCAATACACTTACGTTAAAAGTTATATGAATTATTTTTGACTTAACACACGTGATCATAAACTCAATCTAATAATTATTATATTTCTAATTAATTTAAACAAATCTTATCAAATTCTTACCATTCATCAAAATCCAATTCATATACCTAATACATAATCTTAAAAACATAACCAATATAAACATAAAAACGTATCCAATACATAACTTAAAAATATTGCCAACAAAGTATTCAAATACTTTAATCGTACATGACAATAAATCATAATAATACCTGGTAATCTCGAACGCATAGTAATTTCTTTCTTTTTTTTCTTTTTTTTTTGCTACCATTAAAGAAACGAAACTAACCGAGTATAGACGACGAAATGTCTCGACACGAAAGCTCGAATGTATTTTCCTGGGTGTGTGCATGCTTCACGCGTTTCAATTCCTCCCATTCACCACCCTCCAACCCTACTATTCTCTCTTCTCAACCCAACCCCTTTCTAAAGAGAAAACAAGGAGAATGAGGAGTTAACGAGAACGCTGAGGTAGATTTAACAAGAGCGTGAATTCGTGCCATGCTAACCCGCAAACACGCGATCCCCGAACGGATATAGATCAGGTTGATCAGTTGCACTCAAGCTAAAGCTAAAGATTACCTTTTTAAAATACCTCCAACGTGCGATACTTTTTTACCTACACGCACTAATTTATTCTATCTGCCTACTTACTTTATAAACTATGCATTATATTTGCACAGTACATATAGTGCAGAGTTTAAAATGAATTGAGAATAGTGAACAGTAGTCTACGAACAGTGCACAGTACACAGCATAGGGTGAACAGTGAACAGTGGACTGAGAACAGCGAACAGTTACTTGTGTATTATCCTATTTATACCACTTTTCGAGTATCGTGTTAGCCAGGTTAATATCGTGCTGTGTTTAAATAACCCTACAACGAAGAAACGACCATATCTACAACCCTTAAGGGGCAAAAAAAGGACTAACCCTATCGTACATAAAAAGTATTATTCCATTCTTTAGCCATGAAAATGTTAGATTTAATTTGATACGTTAATGCATGGGTTGATGGTATTTTTATATTTTTTTTCTACGAATAAAATGGGTGTATTTCGATGAATAATTATTTAAGCCGCTTTGTAATTTTATATTTCATTGCTATATTATTATTTGCATGGGTGAGACTAATGACAAGTATTAAAAATTTTTGGACACTTTCTAGGAACTTTGAACTTCCGCGAAAAATATTGTATTTATATTCAATTAGGTTATATACAAGTATAATAACAGTACTTTAAAATATTTTGTACAAAAAAAATAACTATTCCCAATTAAATATTTTCTACTGTAACAATTTCAAACTACTTCTTAACGACTGAATGAAAATATTTCAAAAAAAAGAAAACAACAAATTAAGACGAATCCGGACCATTATGAAAATTAAGACGCCGAAAAAGTGCGATAGGAACACTCGATGAAAAGAAAAGAAAAAAAAAAAGGAAAAAGAAAATATATGTCGTATAGGAGAGAAGAACAACTAAGGACTTTTAATGGACTCCCGATTCGAATGCACTTCGTCGAAGGATCGCATCGGATCGTTCGATGGGGATCGGATCGTTTCGAAAGTGGACCCGGGTTGGGTTTGCGCGGCGCTTTGGCAGCCCGCGTCAATCAGATAGCGAGCTGGAAATGTTAGGTAGGAAAAGGGAAAGAGAAGGTTGGATGATGTGAACGGGGGGGATCGGGGGATGAGAAGGGTGAGGGAGGGAGGGTTTTGCAGAAGCACCAAGCCCCGATAGTCTCGATCGAGCATTCTGCTTTAATTTAATTGGACGATCGCCAGTCGCGCGTGCCACCTGATAAATAATTAACGCGTCTGGTCCGAATCGATTATCGAACTGTCGGCAAACCTATGAGAGATGGAAAGAAACTCGATGAAATAGACAGAGATATGGGTACCACTGATGATATCTGAAAGAAATAGAGAAAATATTATTATGTTTAAAAGAGATATTTAATGTTATTAGAAGTTATTCAAAAATAATAATAATTATTATTACAAATTTTTACTTTAACTTAGAAGTGACTATTAAAAATTTCTATCAGACTAATTAGATAAAAAAATATTCGGGAAATTGATAACCGAATGAAAACAATGACTCGATAATGAATAAGCAAATGTAGATAAAATATTTTTGGAAAACTTATAATTAATATGTCAAACTGAATGAAACGCGTTTTAAAATAAAATGATTATGGCAATAAGAAGTATTAAAATGATTTATTTTATTACGTACAATAAATATTATAGAAATATTTTAACGAGTAATTTTGAGAATATGTTAATCAAGATTAATTAACGTAATGACACTATGAACAATAATCAAGGTTGATTATTTAATAAACAACCGATATATTAAGCCACAAAGAAGTTGATCATGCTAAAATGTTCGAATATTATGCGAGAATCACTATGTATTAGTTGGAAATACAGGGGAATAGGATAGAAAATGATAGAGACACGTACATACATACACTTTAGTAGTAGTATGATCATCGACTACCAGGCACAATGATCGTTCAATTCTAATTTTCGGTAAACCATGTATTTAACCGCTCGCTAATCGCTTTCATGACTTAATCGGTGATGCATTACCCCGGACACAGAGCATGTATACCAAAAGCATTTCAACACGTCAATACGAAAAGTAATTGAAAGCCGTTTGCATTATGGAGTACGAAGATCGCTAACTATTGCCTAAATCACTTCATTATCCAAATTTAAACAGGATATACTGTCTATCGAATATGTTTTCTTCTTTTTACTTATTTTTATTTATTTCAATTCTTTTCTCAATTATATCATTTCTATTTAATTATCCTCTCTTTAAAAAACTTTTATTTCCAGAAAATTTTTTATTTACAACTTTCTATAGTGTTAATTAGAAATATTTATATTTATTATAATAATTTGAGGCATATAATTTTATTTAAAAATTAATTTTTAAACATTTTATGATATATATTCTTTTTTTAATATAACTCTTATATTATTTACATAATTTTAATATTAATTTTAGTTTTAATTTTAAAAAAATTCGATTATCTGTTATATTTTATTAATTTTGTGAAATTATTTAATGAAATATTTTAATTTATGAATATTTAATGAAATATTTTATTTTATGGTAACTTAAGAAACGTTTTTATAGGGGAAGATCGACCTTGACGAAAAAATAAATGCAATTATTGATTATTTGACTGGACGATCGTTCATTTCTAATTTTCGGTAAACTGTGTATTTAAACTGCTCGCTAATCGCTTTCATGACTTAATCGGTGATGCATTATCCCGGACACACCGGGTATGTATAGCAAAAGCATTTCACCACGTCAATATGAAAAGTAATTGAAAGCTGTTTGAATTATAGAGTACCGTCATTGATACTACCCAAAAATCATTTTATTATGGAAATTCAAAAGATGTGTCTCTTTTTAAAAAAAAATTATATGACATCCTCTTTTAATGATTATTCATTAAACCGTAAAAATATATTCCTAATTTTGGACTTTAAAGAACTCCCAAAAAATTATATTAGGTCATATTATTAATAACAACAACATCAACGACGAATATAATAAAAATAATACTAATAATTAATAAAATAATAAACAAATTATTTTAATAACTTCAGAATAATTAAAAATATGATAAAAACTTTAACCAATAAAAATAATAATAATATTAATAATATTAAAAACCTGTGATATCGTTTCTTCAAACCATCTGCTTGTTTCCTCGTATTTTTAGTAAAAGCGTACGCACTTTCATGTACGCATATACAAACACACACACACACACACACACACACACACATATATATATATATATATATATATATGTATGTATATACGTAAACTCGGCACGCATCACCCGTCGGAAATTTGAATTTTCGACGTAACCGAGGGAAGATCGATAAAGCATTAATTACGGTGCAAAAGGATAGCAACGAGGGTATTGAGAGTAAGAGAGTGAGTGCGAAAGAGATAGATATATACATATATATATAGAGAGAGAAAGAGAATGAGAATAAGAGTGAGGGAGTGAGTGAGAAAGAGAGTGGTACCGCTCCAGCGTAACTATCAGACGTATCGAAATTAATGACTTCCATTAAGTCACGAATAATCGTTCACAGACACTGTTCGTTACATACCCCTGGAATACTTCTTATTAGTTAGAAAATATCTCAACATTCGACGTGTTTAAAAAAGAAGTAAATAAGTATAATATTATCGATTACATGCGATCTCCTACTCTCTCTCTCTCTCTCTCTCTCTCGATGATGATCATCGTCAGCATCGTCATTGGTTAAACTGAAACTTGTTGTGAACAAAAAAAAAGGTATAAAATATATTAGTTGTTGGAATTAATTCGTAGAGTTTTTTTAAGAGAGATACAAATAACGATTTATTTTAAATGAATCTTCGTAAAACGCTACAAATTAATTCAAACACCTATATATATATACCCAGAAAAATATATGGTAAAATTAGATAAAGTAATTTTTAGACATTTTGCGGAGTTGAAAAAAAAATAAAAATGAAAAATTATGAAATAATATTAAAGGAACTAATGGGTCTTCGACTGATCGATCAGGATCGTTCGATCGATCGATCGATCGATACTTGGGTATTTAATTGTAAGTGTATTATATGTATATGTGTATTGGATCCTTGCAAAACGATTATTACGAACGAAACGACGTATCATGTTTAAATTGCTTTAACGTAGGAGTACTTATTACCATCGGATCATTAAACGTAATGTACGACGATGTTATTAATACGTGTTCAATTTATTTTTTTTTTTTGTAACAACTTTTTCATTATATTCCCATCTCATTTTCAGTTTTTTCTTATGGATCTTCGCGGAGGTTTATATTTTTATACAACATATGGTTTATTTTTATTTTAACTTCTCTAAAGAAATATATTTTTTTGTTTTATTACTTTAGAATAAATTAATAATGTAAATTAAATTGTTTTGCAGTAAATAACAAAATGCAATCTTATATTTCACGAATAAAAATTTGATTCTAATATTTATTATTACAATATTTTGTATATTAGTGTGTGTGTTTGTGTGTATTGATTCTAATCACGTTTATGAGTACAATTTAAACACGCTCAAAGAATATTTAACTGCAACATATTATATTACAATTTCATTAATACCTAATCAGATTCTATTCAAATTTTAATATTAAACCAAAACTCAAACAGAACCAAACAATTATTTACTCTACCATTCGTTCCATTTTCTAATAAATTATAAATGATACAACAACGATATTACTTGCATCCATTAACATTTATTTTCCTTCGTAGTAAAGTCACGTATTAGATAAGAGTACAGAGTAAAACAAGAAGAAGAATAAGAAGAAATAAAAAAAAAATATAAAAAGGAACAAACCGAATCACGAATAACAAATTCACGTGCCATTAAGACAACGATCTACGAATAAGAAAGGCCGCAGAATTCATGGTATCGTTCGCATGAACGAATATCGACCAGAAACTCGAAAGAGTTAGTTATAAACACCTGGCGATTGTTCGAGCTCGTTATTTCCAAAAAGCCGGTGGCCATTTGCCGAGTGTGGTTAGTTCGGTTTTACAGGTGTATACCTTCAACCAAGTTTGTCAATGAGAAAGAAAAAGACAGATAAATATAAAAAAAAAACAAAGAAAAAGAAAAGAAAAGAAAGAGAAAGGATAAGAAGAAACAGGTCCTTCGAGAGACTTGGGATACAAATTCCGAGTGGTTTCTTCCACGAAAACATTAACTTTCTCTATGGGGACACATATTTATATATGTATGTGTGTGTGCATGATATGTATGTGTGTTTATGGGTAATGGTATACGTTTAGGTATGATGAGTGCTGACGTTATGTTCGGTGATTATCACGTAGATACATACACGATCGAAAGCTTCTTACCAATACCCGAATTAATTAGCAACCAATAGCCGTCACTCTAATTGGACTAATTAACGGCCGTTAGGAATCCATTTTGATTCTTGTTTTGCAATATCTTCTTCTACGTACTCTTTTTTTTTCTCTCTCTCTCTTTCTCTCTGTTGTTATCTTGATGTTAATGAATTAAACAATTGAATAAATAAATTCAAGATTTCTCTTTTTAATACAGTTATTTATGTATAATAATTTCTTATAGTTTTTGTTATATGAAATACAATAGAAAACATTTTTCTAACCTCAAATTTATCTAATAAATATAAAGTATAGAAAAGAAAAAAAGAATGAACGAAAATGTAAGATTTTTCGAACCTTTGTTTTTCATTGCAGTTTTTTCGTTAAGAAGTCAAAGTTAAAAATAAAAATAAATAAAATTAATGTACAATACAGCAAATAGTTTACACGAGAAAGATTTTTCTTAGGAAATGAAAGTAGACTACTAAATTAAAACACGATAATAATATTTTCTATGAAATGTACGAATTAGAAAAAAAGGAAATATTATAAATAAATATTTTAGGGATAAAAAATGATAAATAAAATAAAATAATAAGAAGAAAATATAATATATAAAGGAATAATTTTTGTTAGGAAAAATGTTAGCTATGGTGTTCCAAACGGACAACCACAAACTCGTTTTCTTAATACGACAGCTCGGAATGCCAGTATCTCGCTCCTCCTTTACCAGCTTATAAACTATCGTCGATCTCGATCTCGCATGAGAGCGCCATCATCGATCATCTTACGAGCCTTGGCGATACGAAACATTATGTTCGCGATTCGTCTCGCATCGTTGACTCGCGCGTCCGTCTGGAATTCTAACGAGTTTATAAAACCACTAATGACTCGTAAAGAAATCATTTGTTGTCGTTGTTGTTGTTGTTGTAGTACAACGAGTTTTTTTAATATTTTAAAATAAATGCTAAAAAATCTAATATACAATCCTAGAACCGATTAGATCAAACAATTTTTAATGGCAATGAGTAAACTGAAAAATTTCAAATAAATCCACAATTCTTAAATAATCTTTAAAATCAAATAAAATATATATATTTTTTTCAAATATGTCCGTGTGATTTATTCCGAAATAACAAATTGCATAAATTTATTTAGTTATCTTAAATAATCGTAAAAATGTTATTCAACATTTTAAGACAATATGTAGAAGCTCAATTATTATATAAAAGTAAAGAAAAAAGGAAGAATAATAAATTCTTAGAATATATTTAACATAACCTATACACCATTGAAAAACTTTTGACTCACCCTGTACAGATCCTATGAAGATAACAATAATAATTAGTTAGAAGTGTAACGTTGAAGATTTGTAAATGGATCATTCGTTATATATTACGACTATTGAAACGTTGTAGATCTTAGATAACGGTATAATTAATAATCCAAATGAAGGAAGTTATGACTTCGATATAATGCTTGTAAAACAAACTTATTTATTACTTTTTACGGGTCGTTAAATGTACTAACTGAAAGAAATAACTTTGCGATCTTAAAACCAGGTCTGCACTGTGAAATACGATTTTAACGTTCAATCGATTACTATTTCTAAAGATATTATTGAAGAATTAAATGAACTACCAATACCTTTTGATATCGATCACTGTACCCCAATATTACTCGTACGTATCGTTTAACGAAATGTTTCCAATTTATCTAAACGAGAGTCTTATTTTTTCTTTCCTTACCCAATAAACTAAACATTCATTGATACATTTGATTGTTTATTCGAGAGAGATATTATTTTTTATGCTGACCATATTTAATTTTAAATTATTTGATATTTTGGGATGATATTGAAAACGAGTTACACCGTTAATAATGTTGACATAATTAATGTCCCTTGTTTTCCACCTAATGCGATCAAAATAATTCACTTCCCGGATTAAGAACAACCATACGGGTAATATATTAGTAACGATCTTATTTTTACTTTTTTTCACGATTAAGTATAAAAATCGGTTGAACAGGTGCGATGACTAAATATGCCCAGCTGTCTCTACAAATGTAATAAAGTAGAACTTCTTATATTTTACTTATATATTCTTTTCTTTTTTTTCATTATTTTTTATCATTCCTTTTTTCTCGTAATACTTCCAATTCGATCGGTTTAACGATTTTTAATAAGCCTGTTTCGTTTCACGATAAAATGTCAATATAAATCAAGTATTATGATTAAACGAGTTAAACGAATCATTTAATTAAAATAATTTTCATCTTAAGTTTTACATTAAAACATGAAATAAAATTGTTTAACTTTTTTCTATATTTTATATTTAAGTTAAAATTATTGCAATACTAATCGTGCTAGATAAATTTACCAATAATTAAATAAATTACCTCATTTAATTATATAACAAATAAAATAATAATTATTCTATTTATAATAAAAAAAAAAAGAAAACTTAAACAACATAATCATGTAAAGATTTTGTTGACAAATTTCGAACATCAATCACCAACTCTACAACAAATCAAATTAATTAAATAAATATAATAATTATTATTATTTAAAAAATATATATACACACACAAACACATTGAATTTTGATCTAAAACGTAACATTAAGAAACATAGATAAATGTAATATATATGAAAAAAAGAAAGAAGAAATTAATCAAACAGTAAAATATAATTCACCTATCGTTCACCCTAAAGTTCATTTTCATTCGCATTAAATCATATCTTAAAACCAAAACAAAAGATCCTATTCTAAATAAGGGCTTTTTGACCGGCTCAGTTGCCGTTTGCTTTCGTAAAAGAAATATCAGTTCAAGCTTAGCCAACCTATGAACTCATCACCATCACCGTTACCAATACCACCACCAGTGGGAACCTCCTGACTCTGGCGTTCATTATGGCCGCTTAATGGCACGATTTACCATTGAAAAAAGGCTCGCGACACCATCTGAATGAGCCATTACGGGCCCGGTCTACAGAAATAATTATCGTAGCATTGACACAAAAGGGTTGCTTCAGCTTGGCTGGATAGCTGGATGGCTGGCTGACTGGCGCGGACGCGTCGAATGCCTCTCATTGGCGGTACATGAACCTCGTGTGAATAAGAAGGGTGAACAGAGAAAGAAAGATAGTGAAAAAAAAAAGATATATATCATTTATCTCTCTTACTCTTCAATCAAATCTACCATCTTTATCATGACGGGAATATATACATCTCTGTTGGTTTGCTAGGATAAAAGCAACCTTCGAAACGAGGGAGAAAGATGAAAAGTGATTTACCTTCTCTTTCTCTCACACACTCACTCACACTCTCTTTCTATCTCTTTTTATCTTTCTCTCATTCTGGTTGGGAAAAAAGGCAGATTATTTGTTTGTCGGGGAGTTTCTCGGTGCGCACAAACAAGTGGAAACAAATAATATCCTGGCCGCATTACGAGACGGAACTGCCATAAGAGATGGAGGTGGAGAATAAGGAGGAGAAGGAGCTGCCGGAGAAGGTGGTAAAAGGGTGGAGGTAGAAGTTAGGAGGGTAGGGAGGTGGTGGTTGAGCGAGAAGAGTCGGAGGTTCTGAGAGAAGTAGAAGGAATGGTTGGGGTATGAGTAGGAGAAGAAGTAGAAGGAGGTGGTTGAAATGGAGGAGGTGGTCTGGTATACTATCCCCCCCTTCACTCTTTCTCTCTCTCTCTCGTACTCTCGTACTCTCTTTTTCTCTCTCTCTTTCTTGTTCTGGGTGCCCCAGGGCGACGGTAACGAGGCAAACGAGTGCCGCACGTACCGTCATTAATGCCGGCCTCAGGCCCACGCGTCTTTCTCTCTCTCTCTCTTTCTCTCTCTCTTTCTTTATTTATTTCTCTCTTTTTCTCTCTTTACCGTATATATATGTATACTTATTTCTCGACTCCTGGAATCTAGCCCATCCCCCTTTTTCCTTCTTCCTTTCGTTCTTCTCAACCGCTTCCCTTATTTCTCTTACGTGTTTGTGTGTGTACATGTACGTGTGTACGGTTTATAGACAAGAATTTTTTATATTTTAAAAGGAAAAATATCATTTCATACTGATTTCTTTTATTGTTAATTTTTAACTCTTTAATCTATATCTATCTTTTCGTATTTTTGTTTCTTTTTCTGCATTTATTTTACACGATTTTTGTCCTCGATTCGAAAAACTTTATGGTGCTATCCCATGAAAAGTCGTGAAGTTTTTCTTTCCACGTTTGTTGGTATATTTGTACCGATCGATATGGTACGATTAAATTAATTAATAAATAATTATTTATATTTTTAAGTAATTTTGAAATTATTATAAATCGATATCAACTTTTTGCAATACCCAAAATAAAATCTTTACTAATGTCGAATAATTAATAAAGTTTGTTCCCGTTTTTTAAGTTTGTTTATAATTAATCTCTTAATTTATTAAAACGATCTTCAACTTAATCTTAATTACTTAATTATATAAAATATTATATTCTCAATTTGAAATCAATTTGAACCAAGAAAGTTCATGCCATCTTAATCAATGAAGACAAATGCTTACCGTAAACATAAAAACTACCCAAACTTTCTTAATAACCTAAAATCAATCTCTTTATTTCTCTCTGTAATACCATATAACTCTAATTTGAAATAATTATTTAATTTCTAGATAATCAATCATGAAATTCGTTAGCATCAATATGACTATTGTTATTTAATATAATACATATTTATATATAAATTATAATTAATTGTTTTAGAATCAAGCATTACAATTGACGTCAATCCTTTATCACTGATGTTACTATTATTATTATTATTATTAATATTATTAATATTATTACATATAATTATTATTATCGTTATTAATTACAATGTGTCTCGATAATACGAAGTATCAGTATTATGATTCGTATTTATTCCGAATTTTTTTCCTTCCCAAAATCGATTCGCTTAATTAACCATATGGGGCAAATTTTAATTAAAAATTATTTAAACGTGATTCGAAAGGTTCTAAATACACACGACCGTACTTTTATACACACACACACACACACATGTATACATATATAATAAATAGAATCGACGTTGAAATTCAAACTAATTGCTCGCGCTTGTACGTTTTCAAATAAATTCCTGCGTACGGGAATCCCCCCAATTAATTTATTAGCGGTAAACGCGCTCGGGGCGCGCTTCGAATTACGAGTTTGAGTATACGGGCGGTAATCGTTGGACAAAGCAACTCGTTTCGTCCTGGAATGTGCACAAAGAGGTCACTACGAAATTAACCGAGAAGGATCTACGTCGTAAACGAATATAAACCGGTACGCGGTGTCATAAAACCGACCGCCCTGGATCAACAAGGAAATTGTTCAGACTATGATAAACCTACTCGAAAGAAAACCAATGAACCCATTCTCGATTTAACATTTATTATTAAACAAATTAAACTAAATTCCTTTCGTTAACCGTTATACAATAATTTAATCAACACTTCCCAAAAAAACTGTTTAAACGATCTAATAAACATTATATGATTTAATCTGACAATACTAATTTTAATCCTTATCACGCAATTACTTTAATATAAATAATAATAATAAATTATCATCGATCAATTAAATGATAAATTAAATTAAATATTAATAATCAACCCCAAGATGGAGTATAGAAAATAAATCTATCGTTGCAATTTGTCGAAGGATCTGTGATCGTTCATTTTCAGAAAATAAAAGAAAGGTCTTATCTTACTTGGACTTTTTTAAAGCCGTTAAAACTTAGAGCATGGTTCTTAACCGCCCTAACCAACCACCTGTATATCCGTTATTTATTCTTTGTTCGACCGCTGACTGGCTTAATTGCTCGGCCAACATCGTCTCGGCGCTACCTCCATTAGCCTGCCAAGCCGGACTTCATGAGCCGTCATACGCAAGCCCGTTTCATTTACACTTAATACTAAACGCATGTGCACTAACGATGTATAACTATATATAGTTATATTATATGTATACCCATGAAATACTCATATGTATTAGATTAACCAATAAGTATAATAATATCGATATTTCTAATGATATTTTAACTAAAACAATATTGACATTTTTTTTTTAATTAGATATAAAATAACCTAAAAAATTTGTAACACGTTTTAACCGAAATGTACCACCAATGTAACCTGAATAACGACTATCCAATAAGTTAACTTGTACCACTAACGATGATTCACGCATTAATAAAAAATCGTGCAGAAATTTAAGCCACCCGACGAATACAGTCAAGGTTTTATAAGAATTCAAGTACAGTTCTATCCTAAACGTGTCGAAATATAATACCAAAGAAGGTCAAAAGAATTTTGGCTACAATTTAATGGGAAAATCCGACACTTTTTTTCAACTAAACCCAATATTACTATTTCCATTAACCAAAAAGAAAAAAACCGAAAAAAACGAAAGAGAAGAAATGGAAAAAAAAAATGGTAAGATCATCTTGCTGCAGTTTCTACCATTTCGTAATAATACGTGGACACGCACACTAAGGTAACATACGAGTGTCTCCTCTCGCCGAATGCAGGCCTCGTTACAAGTTCGCTCGAGTACACTGCATACACGCCGGCTAATGGCTCGCTCTGCACAGGTAATCTCACCGCATGATTGTCTCTCCCAATTGTAACCCGATCCCCTACACTCCGTATCCGGCGGACACGTGTTAATTTATCGTATGTATCGTACAACCCACCCCCTCTTTCTCTCCCATCCTTCTTCCTTGCTTCCTAACCCCCTGCCTCCAATCCCTACCCCCTCATTCTCATCCTCTTCAGTATCCTAGATGTAGAATGTGAATTCAAGTTGAATGACAGTTTCGCATGAACACCGTGAACGTTTCTAGAAATTAAACACTAGTTCCTTTTTTTTTTTTAATTTTTTAACTATGAGTGCATTTCATTCATCATTGCGATAAAAAAAAAATAACTGGATATTGCTTTCAATGAATTTTTTTAAAAAATAGCGCTCCAACTGTTTACGCATAAACTCGATTCTCAATATTGTATATTATTTTCATTTAAAATAAAATAATGATTATTAAATGTTCTTTAATCGTACGAACAATACAATTATCTTTTAAATAATTTAACAATTTAAATGAATATAATCGATATAACATTACTACAATCTTGATTAGGTTATCTCTAAAACAAAACAAAAATCCCCACGACACCAAAAAGATCTTTCTAACCTAAAAAAAGAAGAAGAAGAAGAAGAAAGCCAGTAAGGAAAATATCTATCATGGCCGCTCGATATGCTATCCCCGTAGTTTCTTTCGAGGCGTACTTTCTCGAGAAAGCCCACCCTTCTCGCGCAACCCTGCGGGAGATTTCGCAGACAGACAAAGCGAGCCCTTTCCGCCAGTCTTCAGTATCAACCCTCCCTAGTCCCAACTTCCCTCCTCCTCCTCCACCTCCTCCACAACCCCTCTTCTTCCTCGTTCATCTCGAAACCTTCTTCTCTCTTTCCTCATCCGAGTCTCCTAACCCCCACCTCTTCACTTCATCCCACTCTTTCTCTCTCTCTCACTCTCTTACCCCCACCTTAACACACACACACACACTCTCTAACTCTCTCTTTCTCTTTCTACAGCAAGAGGACGGAGCATTGATTGCAGGTTCACAGTCTGGAACCTCAATTGTCGCATCTAAGGCGCGCTTCCACGCCTCGAACAATCGCCACGCTGCTTCCTCCACCTCTCCTTTCATCCACCGACGTCTCTCCTTTCCCTCTTTCATCCAACCCTACTACACCCACCCCTAAACCCTCAACTATAACCCCCCACTACTCGGACGACTAACTCATTCCATCTACGAATCTCTTCGTCTGCTTCCTTCTTCCCTGCTTGCCTTGAAAACGAGACACCACCATACCTTCTTCTCATTTCCCACCCTCCACCCACCCAACCCCATTTTCATCCCCCTTCTCCTCCTACTCTTCTTCTTTACCGTCGTCACCATCGTTGCCGTTGTCATCCACCGACGTCGTTTCGTTCCGACGAAGTATCCACACCTAAAATTACGACCGGAAATCGTGTTGCTTCTCGTCCCCCTCCCCCACTTCCACCCTTCCTCCTCCTAACTCTCCATTCTTCTTCTTCTTCTTCTACTTCTTCTTCTTCTCTTTAGCTTTCTATTTATCTCTATCCTTTCAACCTGAAACTCCTACTTCTTCTCGTTTTAACGCCATTTCTGAATACCCAAAAGCAAGAATGCCGAAAGGAATATCTACGTGATAATAACGAGAACTGGGATGGCATTTGGGATCAAGGAATGAGGGTTAGGTTCGGTTCGAATGCATCGTTTCACAAAGGTTAAAGAATAATTTGATTGACGCAAAAAACGTATCGAGTCTCTCGTTCGAGAACAATACTTCGATATTATTCTCTCGTTATCGTTTCGTTCAAGATTTTCATTGTTGGTTTAGTGATTGTTTTATGTAAATACATTTTTTAAGTATTTTCTTACTTTTCTTATACCATCTTTAGTCTAGAATATATTTCATACGATCATTGTAACATAATAATGATATAATAATTATTCTTTCAAATTATTGATTTGTTGAATTTTTAAACGTCTCCTGTGCAGCTTTAAAACAAACTTGTTTCGTTTAATTGATTTGATTTGATTTATTGAAGTTTTATGAATACTATTTCGATAACAAAATTTATTTTGTATTTAAAATATAAAACGTTTTAAATGACGTCTGTGAAGTATCCGTTGTTAGAATGTAAAATGATTTTTAGGTTTAAAGTAAGATTAGGTATCGGTAATGGCAACTAACGAAACTTCTAAACGAAAAAAACAAAATATTTTATATTAGCAAAAAAAAAATTTAAGTATTAAAATGTTCTGATCGTCTCTAACAGTATGCAATTGTTAATTTAGTATAAACGTTTTTTATCGTATACATAAAGTATATTTTATTATTTTCATATAAAATACAATCGTAATTGTGTATATTTTCTCCTAAAAAAAAATATTATTTAACTGGACTCGATAAAACAGAAATATACTTTATAGGAATAATAAATAATAAATGATCACTTTATTCAGTCGTGAAAGATCGTACAGTTTCGATATCGGTAATAAAGTAAAACCAAAACGATATTCTCGTAATATTTGGTAAAACCGGTGATTCTTCGTGATCGTGTAAAACGAGTTATCAGATATAGCTTTTTCTCTTGCGAAGGTTCAGCCTCAAGAAGGTTTTACCGAGACGTTCGAACAACCCCTCATTACGTTACCATCGTAGCCCGTTATTAAAGTCGTTGTTCACTTTTATGAAACAAAGAAGCGCGAATTAAGCAATAAATACGTCGACCCACTCTCTGTGTGTATGTTTATATATGTGTATGTGTGCGTAAATATATTTGTATGTTAAGAAAAGAGGAAATGGACGAGAACGATTATGTTTTTCTTTTTTTTTTTTGACCAGGTGCACTGCACCTTTCAAATATCCAAATCTCATTAATATTATATTGTTAATATAAATAATAATTATAAAAATAATATTACAGTATAATTATTGTATGTGTATATGTGTTTATATGACAGATAAAAATTAAAAAAGAAACGTTTCGAGTTAAGCCACCGTGACGATATTAAATTAGTTTAGGTGAAAAATAAATAAATCAACAATCCAAGATAGTTTTTTTCTTTAATCGAAAGAGATAATGTTAAACCGAACATGAATTCAAAATAGATCGTTCTTGAAATATGCGTTAAAGTATTGAGAATGATATCGCGAAGAAAAAAAAGGGATAAATGGGGTGAAAAAATAATCGAGTATTTAATAAATGAATAAAAGAAGATAAACAGTCACTTGTAGAGATGTAATTGATTATGCATCATTATGAAATAAATCTAACACGTGAATCATATTTTAAATCCTTTTCAATTCTATCAATGCATATATGTGAATCCAGTTAAAGTTATTCGTATAAATTATGGGCACGTAAATACATTGTCCAGTTTAAAAAAAAATTCTACAACGTTACGATTACCTATTAAATTTTTCTTATTGAAAATTATTCATATAATATTGTTTAACACTAAACTCTTCTACACGCGAGGTGAAGTGTTAAAAAAAGTTTAAAAATTATCGTCAACTTACATTAGATGTACTTTGTCTTTATATCCAATGCTGAATATCCATATCCATAATTGCACGTATCCATATATGTATATATCACTTTTCAGTACTACACACACACTCGTACACGTATGCATATCACTTGCATAAAAATAATACACGAACACACGTATACGCGACGTGAAATAAATTATATACTTTAAATAATATCCTTGTTATTCCTTCCGACGCTCGAAGATAACTGACAATTAATATGAAAAGTAGTTACGAATACATACGACAGGTACCGAACATACACGAAGGTCAATATCAAATCTAACGACGAAATGACAACATTCGGTTGTCGACTTCGGCCGAGCAGTGACGGAGAGAACCGAACATAAACAAAGCATTCTAACGCTCGACTAAGCCGGTAGTTAAGGAATGTTTTTCTTTGTATTTCATATTTAACGAATTTCTTAGAATTCACCGAGAGATGTAAACAGTACCGATGTTGAGCTCGTTTAGTTTTACCTACACCTTTGCTGACCAACTTAGCTGACCTACTTTTCTACGGATGACCTACTTTTGAACAGATGTTTTCTATTTCTCTAATGATCAATTTTTATTTTATCTCTTAAAATTTAAATAATTAATAAATACATGTATGCGTGTATTTGTTCATATTGATTCTTCGATTGAAATAATTTTAGAAATAATTAACAGATGTAATATTGAATTTTTTTTATAATCCTAATTAAAATCCGTATAAACATTTTTACACAATTTAAAAAAATTTGCTAGTTTCTTTGTAAAATATTAAAACGAGACAAAAATTTAGAAACAATGTTCAACAATTTATTTAGAATTTTATTAAAAGAATATTCATTGAAAAACCAAGAATAAAATTGAACTTGAAAACTTGTAAGACTTTTATATATAAATTTATTATATTATAAAACATAAATATTAAAGAAAAAATTAAAAGAAAATATTAATTAGAAAATAGAATTAGTTTAATATCTCGTGAAAATAATTAGGCAAAGTAGGTAGAAATAAAACAACATAGTTGGCGTGCATATACTCGACATAGAGAAATAAGTTAGAAGGAAAATGTAATATAGTTCCTATGGTGGTAGAGGTGAAGCAAAAGAGTATGAGGAAAAGGGTAGGGAGAAAGGGGGGTTGACTTGTTGCAACAATAGGGTGGTTACTTTGTCCAGGAAGTAGAGCACTACCACTACTATCATCTCACCCTTCTCTTGGTTTCAGGGTTTCAACTATAGAGACGCTAATGCAAGTTCCGGTTGAGCTATACAAGAAAGACAGAAATACTAAAAAATGTGAAAGATCAAAAAAAAGATAAAAGAAAGAGTAAAAAAGCAAAATACAAAGAATATATGAAAAGAAAACAAAATATTTCGGAATATCATATAAACGAATAATGAAACACAGGAATTGGAAGATAAAGAAATTAAATGAAATAAAAAGAATCAAGAATAGGAAATATTAGGTTGTCAAGTATGAAAATGGAGAAAAAAATGCACACAATTGAATTGAAATTTGCTCTATTTCATACTTGGCAACCTAATAAGTAATAAAAAATTAAAAGGGAGATGAGATATGAGGTAAAATTAAATAATAACAGTGGGAATGTATGAAAATAATATTGAAAAAAAATTTTACTAGAATAAAAGAGAGAGAGAGAGAGAGAAAGAGAGATGAAAAAATAGTAGTGGTAGGGTGTAAAAGAATAAAAATTGTAACGCGAGAAAGTAAAAATGAAAGTTTACTTCACGTCCCTTTATTATCGCTTTGCTCGACGGCTATGGTACACGCGTATCAGGCTAATTCCGTTCTATCTACCTGCTACCTACACTACGAAAAATGAAAGAGAGAAAGAGAAAGAAAGAGAGAGAGAGAGAGGAAGATAAAGAAAAAAAATTACCAGAGGGTGGAGGTTTGAAACGAACGAGCCACACCGTGCTACCTTCTCACGAGGATCCACAATGGGTTCCGACAGGCTAATATAAATCGTTCTAACGATATTCGCCCGGTTAGTGGCGTGCGATTATTTTTACGTTGCTTCTAACACCGATTTTTAAGCTCCCATCCTATAATAAAAAGTACCTTCTCTTTATTACTTTTTATCATGATATTTTCATTAATTTTTATCATACACTATATGTGTTATTATAATTAGTAGATGTTTACATTTATATATATTTTTTATTATTATTTTTCTAAACAAATTATAAATTCGTTTTCTAAATGATTAGGTTTAAATCTGCTCCATTTTATACCTGACAACATAATAGATTAAATCTTAATCCTTTATTATTAAAAAGAAAAAAATGTTTAATATAATAACCAATCGAATTCACGTTTCAAATAAAAAAGAACATACTCAAATGATAATCTAATTAAAAAAATAAAAGTATCTATCGATAAGTAATAAATATTATTCATTATTATTTACTTAACCAAAAGATAAAGTTTTTCTTTAAAACAAAATAAAAAAGAGAAACAATATCTTTAGAAGACTACCAACTACCAAATTAATCCGTTTACGAGTATATATACTTGAAAGTCATTTACCGAGCTAGGTAAGTATAACGATAGAGAAAATAAGTGAGAAAAGCTTGCAAAGGAATAACGTCATTCCTTCTCCATTTGCGGGATAAACTTGGTGGAAAGGTTTGGGGGGAGGTAGAGAAATAACGGATGAGGATGAGGGGAATGGATGGGGGAAATGGGGGTTGAGGAATAAGGGGGGAGGTGGAAAGTTTTACTCTTCTTCTCCTTCTTGGTCTACTTCGCTATAACCAGGAACGTTAAGATACCCCATCCCAACCCCCATCACCCGACCATAACCACCACCATCACACCACCTCAAAAGCTTCCCCAGTCTTCCAATAGCTCTTGCGAATATCGTTAATTACACCGACACTGGACCAATGAAGTACCGATAAAAAGTTCCAACGACTCCAAAGTCCGATGTTACTACCTCCTCTAACCTAACCCTGCTTAATCGTAAATGAAAGTAGAAAGAGATAGAAGAAGAGAGTGAGAATAAGAGAGATGGAAGGATTGTGAGAAGCAAAAGGAAGGACGAAATAGAGACCGTTCAGGAAGCTTTTCATAAAGACACGAATCTCAAGTATAAGGATCGTTCAAAAGAGGAACCACTTGGTGTCAAGGAAAAAATCTCAAGTATGATATAATTACTTAGACAGGTGTCAAGTTATTTAATCACACTTTACTCATTAATTATTATTTTTTTCTTATCACAGATTTTCTAAAGATATTAATTTCTAGTTTTAAATATATTATTTATTTATTGGGATTCCAAAAGAATTGTTGATTATGAGTTAGATTGATCACTGAAGATATTAATCCTAATATTGGTAACGTCAATTGCAATTAAACTGGGTAACCATAAATCAGAAAAAAGAAAAAAAACAATACTATCAGCAAAATTATTAATAACTACTCAACTAAAATATAATTTTCTTTAAATTGTAAAATATTCGGTTAAAATGTAGGATCTTAACAATTCTTAATTTGTTTAAAGGAGAAAAATGTGTAATTTTGTATTTAACGTAACGTAATGAAAAAACAAAATCATAAAATATTGTACTATCATTCGTAGTGATCATAAAGTGTATATTTCTAACTGAGAACTGTCTAAAAGGACTACAAGAGTTAAAGGTTGGGTATCGAAAGGAGCCTGGGGGTATACGAATGCAGCCGCGCCTAATGCGCGTTTCGTGTCAACGAGGGCGGCCTCGTATGGCAATGGAAAAGGAGCCACGTAGCGACGAAGCCGAGAAAGAGAAGACAGAAAGAGAGAAAGAGAAAGAGAGAGAGAGTGAGAGTTAACAGAAACACAGATGAGGGTACACCAAAAGGGGTAGGGGGATGTGAGACACATGTTTCCAGGCTCCCGATTACCCACCGTCACCTTCTTACACGAGTATGTCGCTCTGTTCAAGTAATATCCCTCTGTCGATAAAATCCTTCCTCTGTACGTGTAAATACATGTATGTATACGTATGATCCTAAGTTATCCTAATTTATATATCTTCATTATTATATATCACACATTAATTATATTTACCATACTAAATTTATCTGAAAAATTCATTTGAATCTTAAACCAATGCATTAAAATTAATCATCGAGTCTGAAGTGTTTTTTAAATCAAAATTCTGATCCAATAAATACCGATCTTTATAAAATTTTAAAACACAAATATTCCGTGACCCTATACAAATGTTATTAAATGTATCATACACGTTTCTGTTGATAAAAGTTATAAAACATTGTTAAGTTGTACAATTTGTCAATTTTTAAAGTTAAACTTTCGTAGAAAGTGAAGAGTAAAGATAAAAAAAAGAAAGAAAAAAAATAGAGAAAGATATGAAAATAAGAAAAAGATGATAGTACGTGAGGAGTATGATCAAATACGGATTTAATAAACCCCCATGGATTCTCAAGGAATCACCATTGTGGCAAAGTTACCCTCTGAATAGAAAGCAAAGGTGGTAGCTTTGGTTTATATTTTCCTCCACTTTCTATACTTACAAATACATCTACACTTGATGATGTCTTATTCTGAAGCACATCTCCCTATTACCACGTATCCACGAAACTGTCTTTATCTATCAAGCTATCCCTTTCTTGAGAAGTGTCTCAATATCCCTTTGTTTAGGGTGCTTTAGAAGAGAAGGAGCATGGATGTCATGTACCACCACCCAAAAGACTATGTAAAGGAAAGAGAGAGGAGGTGAGAGAAGGGAAACCTCTCGACCCTTACATTTTAGTCTGGATTCTAGCTCGCGGGACTTCATGCAAGTATCTACTAGAAAATGGATCCTCTTTTAGGACCTATAGTAAAAGTTAAAGATATACTATGATCCTGTAGGACTTGTCGTCTTTACTGTTACTAGTAGCCCTCTACTTGATATATCCATTTATATTTAATCCAATTATTAACCCTTATCAATCCAAGTAACCAAGAATAATCTTCAAATACAATTACGTTCATTTATAGTGTTGGTAATATTTAAATAACACAAATGTAACATAACAAGTATTCAAAACATTCTTTTCGTTAATTGAATAGTAGAATTATGGAAATATTTTTAATATTATTGTAGATTATGTTTTAAATCAACTATATTTTATTCTCCATTTATGAAGTATCTAAAAATACATCTATTCATTGTTATTGCAAAACATATTACAGAAACAAAATTATGAAAGCTAATATTTGGTTCGTTTTATTGAATTGGATATAAAAAAAAATATATATTAGTATAAAATACAAAGATAGAGTACAATTGAAAGTAAAAAATGGGCAAAGGTATAACGGGCCCGATGATATCAATCATTCCGGACACGGCGTTGAAAAGGAGAATCGGTAGCACGTGAGCCTTGTCGAGTTTGTTACCACTACCATGAAGTTTTGCACATGGCACGTGACCCTATCCGCCTTTCTCGTTTAAGAACCATACAAATCGCGCTTGTACGCGTGCAGGACGTCGTTCCTTTTCGTTCCTTTCGCTCGTCGTTCATTAGAACACCCCGTGGGCAAAATATACGCGAGTTTCCGTATCGGTAGAGCAACCATCTCACGTCGGATAATCAATCTCGAAAGCCCCTTTGGTCTTTCTATCTTTCGTCGTTAAGTCTCCAAAACAACAACAACAACAACAACTGAAAGAAAAAAATGTTACATGAGTAATGAATTCCTCGAGGACCAATTATTATCGGTTTACAACTTTCGGTTGTTCGAAAATAATAGATCTTTTTCGATATTTCATCAGAATGTTCAATAATTTAAGAAAATATAAATTATTTCTTTCAATTGCAATTTGTTTTATAACGCTTCGTTATATTTTAAATATTAAATCTATTTTTATTAAAAGAAAAAGTAACATTTTTAAAAATTCCGACATTTATTTATGAATCAAACTATACCGAAATAAATCTCTTCCCACCTAAAACTGTAGGAATCATAAATAATAATAAAGAGAAAAAAAATATATTTTTATTTTATTTATTAATATTACGCGATTGATATTTTTTACAATACTTCACACGAATAACAATTACTTTCCCTTTTAAATACGTGTCATAGTACGTTAATAAATATCCATCCATCTATCCGTCTACAACGTTTCATCCGTCTGCAACTTGTTACATTCTATAGTAAAGCATAGTAGTCAAATCTGACTTTGAGCAAAACCATATCTAAATTTGACCAACGTTTATCCGTCAACTCGACGATCAAGGTCCCGTCTATCCATCCAACAATCCATCCATCCATCCAACCAACCAACCAACCAACCAACCAACCATCCATCCATTCAAAACTACGTTGAGAGTTCGTACAAAACTAAATAAAAAAAAGAGATAAAGATAATATCACGAAGGGCACTCGTCCTCTCCCAGACGATATTAATAAATCCAATTAAATATGATGTCATAAATGCAACATCACCACGTCAGATCAGTATTGTCGAATATTCACGTTTATATATCGAGTAAACGTGTCTCTCTCACTGTTTATTATGTACACATACATGCATACACACATACATACAAACACACATATATCAACTCAAACCCTTTTCCCGTTTGACTGGACCCTAAAAAATCCCGTCAGAGAGATAAAATAAAAAAAAAAAAAAACAACGAGAAAAAGAGGGGAAAAAATATATATATAAAAAAAAACGGTGGTGAAAGGGGTGGGGTTTGAAAAAAAAAGAAATAACAAAAAAGAGAGAAGAAAATGTCGTCATTGCAGAAGCAACGTTTGGATATCGCGTTTCCACGGTGATTGCAGGTGAAAAGCGACTCGCGCTCACGGATTTATTCATAAAGGGAATCTCGTCGGAGGTAGCAGAAGGGAAACAGAGGGAACGAAGGAAAAGAGAGATGAGAGATAAAGAGAGGAAGAGAGAAAGAGAGAAGGACAACACTCGGATTCGACGGTATACGCGTCGCGTTTATATTAAAAGCTTGCAAATTCGTCGCGGGCGCGAGCTGTCCCGAATGCAAAAGAGGACGAAAAGCTTGAACGTGGGTTCTAGCTGATGTTGAGAGTAAAAGAGAAATAGAGAGAAAGAGAAAGAGAGAGAATGAGGGGGGGAAAAGAGAGAAAGAGAGTGATGGAAAAGCGATGGAAATGCGGATATTCGAGTAAAAGAGAGGAGACGGCTTTCTCGGCTAATATTAACGAGTCACGGACGAGTATTTTTAATTATTATTTACGAACAAATGGTACGAATGGGAGAGTGAAAATGTATGAGAGACAACGGAAGAAAAATAGAGATAGGGGTAAGAGAGAATTATAGATATATAGAAATATGTATATGAAAGTTATAGAAAGAATAATAAATATAAAAAAAAAACATGTACGTTTGAGAGAGAGAGAGAGAGAGAAAGAAAATTGTTTATATTAGGTTGTCAAATGCACATAATTGAATTGAAATTTGCACCATTTCATACAACCTAATATAAAGAAGTATGAAAGAGAGAAATTAATAATAGAAATATTTAAAGGATATGTGTAAGAGGGTGATGGGAACCTGAAAGACGGGAAAAAGTAGTGGCAAACGAGTATTTTCATTAATGTATTTTTTTTGTTTTCATTTAAAATAAATCGTTATTTGTCTTTGAAAAAATGCTACGAATTAATTCCAACGCCTAATATGTTAAACGTAAGATAATCTGACGAACTACTGGCAAAAGAGAGAGAGTGAGAGAGAGATAGTTAGAGGAAGAGAAACGAGGTGTTCTCGTATGGTAGTCACACAGGTGTGCCATAATTCCGTCGAGTAGGCGTTTGCGAGGGCGGAGTCGATGCGTGCTGGACAGGATGCATTACAACACGCATAGAAAAGCAGTATAGTTAACGCTAGTGGGGTGATACAGTCCGCCATCAATGCGAATACACGATATTTCGAGACGATGGTTTCACTCGATGCTCTCTCTTTTTTTCCATTTGGCAGGAAGTTTCTTTGATACACGTCTATCGAAAGATACCATCGAATAACTCGTTTCTTGACCCTCGTCAAGAAACCACATACACGTGTACTTGTTATGTTTTTCAGTAACTAACAACTTTGATAACAAACGTTGTTTTTAACTTCCCATATATAAAAACTGACTATTAGTTGAAATTTATTGTTAATTATTAGTCGTTGTTTTGTATTTTTTTTTTTAAATATTGGAACTGTGTTTTCTATGCACTAAGGTAATTTTGTAAAAATTCATAGGCACTAGTATTTTTACAACAATCTTTTTAGTATACTAAATTTGTTCGAATGTAAATAATTCATTTGGTTTATTATTTTACAATGGCAAAGGTTATTTAATAATATTTTATTACAAAATTCTAACCACCTATCGATAAAATTCTAATCACCAATTTATACAAATTTTATTTGATTATCTAAAACAGTTTAATAGTATATTAATTAATTTATATAAAATATTAATTTCTCTTTTTCATAAGTAAGAAATATATATATATATTTTTTTGTTAATTCAATTTTGAGAAAGAAAAGTGAGTTACAGTTTAAGTCAAGGATGGATATTCTCTTCGTATATAAAAATAAATATACAAACACATAAATATTCGCTTCCTGGTTTAAGAAAGATCGAGGAATATAAGTACACACCTATGTGTGTGAATAAATGTAAACACACATATATATATTTACTAACAACACATATAAAAAAAGATGGTCCAAGAAAGATCCACGAAAAGAGAGGCATCTTTTACACCCTGCTGTGCCTGTCAGCTTCGCACGCGTGTTAACAACTTCGTTTCACGCCTGCGTTTATATAAATATACATGGACACGTACTCCAACACTTGTATAGATTTTTACCTGGTCATATATCGAACGTAAATAAGAAAAAAAAAATTACAACGTAACTTTGATCTTTGCTCAGAAATAGTTTTACAGTTAAATTACTTGGAGAACGAAGCGTTAAAATAATATTGCAGTTAATTGAAAGAACAACGTTACAATTTTAATTGGAAAAAGTTTAATAAGAAATATATATCGGTTTAAAAATAAATAAATCATACAATTTGTATAAATATTTAAAATAGAATTCCGATAACAAACCATTGCAATTTATTCAACGATTATTCTACGATTTAAGTTTTAATAAAACTTATGTAAAATTAATGATTATTTCGAAAGAACGATGGGGTTTTGTGAAAATACCTTGGAGGACTATCAAAGTTGAAATAAGGGCCCGATCGTTATTATTTCAGCAATAAAGAAATCTCCGATCGCGGTTACGCCTACGGCTAGACTCGTCCTTCCGGAAATTTCTTATACGATGTGCCAAACAAAGGCACTTTCTTTGAACGTTTTCATATAACCAGCAATTATGTTAATTATTCATACTTCCAATCGATCTTAAGTAGACGAAATTGAATAACAAATATCGAATATCGTCATCTTATGAATATTAAAACTGACAATTAACGTGACCTATTTTAACATTTTTTTCTTCATAATCGTATCGCAAGTATAATTATTACCAAAAATTTTAAGTGAATCTACTTATTTATTTATATAATTATTTATAACATAAGTTATATTGAGTTTTAGTACTTTTAGGTTAGAAATTTTGTCAATTAATATAAAATTAACCTCAACTGTAGTATTTTATTAATACTTAAATAAAAAATATAAATTATATTAATTCAAAGAAATATCTTTAAATAATAATAAAATAATTTAAAGAAAAATTAAACACGTACAGTATTTAAAAACTAATTGGCTAGTATTGTTATCAACCTCAAAAGGAGGTTATCTTTAATACATAGCCATATTTAGATATACCCAAAATGGAATTGTGTTAGTTTGGGGAAACGAAAAAAAAATAGAAATAATCAAACTGAACATAATTAGAGACGATATAGAAATAAATAGGTAAAAGATAGGAGGAGAGTCGGAATGAGTCTTACTTCCGGAAGGCGTTAACTTACAAATGCTACCGTACATGTAATTGACCATGTACACTTAACTACATGTGCATATAGGTTATCATTTGTTAAAGTATACTACATTGTTATTGGTAGTTATGTTGTTGTCTTTGACTTATCGCTCAGTTAACACTAATTTGCGTTTTAAGACAAACTTCAACTTCGCATGCAAAATATAAATGTAAAAACAGAAAAAGAAAAGAAAATTAATTTAATGAATTGATATTCAAATATATTTCAAATATATTTACGTTTAAATGTTAATTAAAAATATATAATATGGTATAATAAATAAAAAAATATAATTAAATTCGATTTAAATAATATTAAGTTGTCAAGTATAAAATGAAGTCAAAAAAATGTACATAATTGTGAAAGAGGTATAAATATTTGTAATAATATTATAAAACGGTAAACACGTTGAAACACTTTCGAGTTGAATTATCGCGTAAATTAGAGAACATTTAAATACTGAACGATATTACTGTCCCACGAAGTATAAAATAAGAAAAATAAGGAAAATAAAAAAATAGAAAAAAAAAAAAAAGAAAAAAAAGGAGAATGAAGACTCCGGTAAGGTAAAGTTTGCCTAGTGTCGTCGGATGCCTATTTTGCAAGCTGGTAGCCGTGTTCCTCTTTCCAAGAAAACCCCTCAGACGTTTACCGAGAGCATACCTCTCCTTCGTAGTTTACTCAGAGACGTGCGGTCCCGTTAAAAGAAATTATTCCTCCGTCGGACGGTGTGCCGACAACAAACATGTTAGAAATTAACGTTAAAAGGTTATTATATGTACAATTTTTATATTGTTTTATCATTATTTTTATTTAATATTTTACATTTTTACACCCTACGAATTTTACGTGCCATGAGAGTTTCTAAATAGTTTCTTATTACGATTTGTAATAATCGTTATTTATTTTTTATTTATTTTTATATATTAAAACATCGTTTATTATGAAATATAAACCTAATTACAAGTGCGTGCAATATAAACTTAATTGAAATATATGCAATTATAGCTTTCGTGTGTAATGAACAATTTTATATTCAATCGGTGTCTAACATTTCGTATAAATATTAATCAACAACGAAAGAAAAATCGTACAAACGAACATTTTCTTATTGTTAAAAAATAAAATTCTACTCACGTTAGATCGTAGCCAAAGAAAGAAAAAAAAAAGAAAAAGACCAGAGGGTAGATAGTTCGAGATAAGATGTTGAAGACAAAAGAAAAAACTACAAATCTGTTAATTAAATAAATGGCAGATTTGAAATAATCAAAATATGGTTCCTAACTTGTTAGTAATTTGAAACCATCGGTGTATGATAACACCGTGGTAGAAAATCGGAACGCGTCAGTAGTTTTTTGGTCGGTTAATCAAAATTAAAATTCAGTTTGGTGAAGTTTAACGGTAGGAAACAGTGAAAACGCGAGTGTGCTTCTGCCAGGGCGTATCCAATTAAAAAAATGAAGTGCTTTTTCATATTCATCTCTGTTGGCCGTCGTCGTAGTTGCGTTTTCTCCGTTTTCTATCTTTCTCTTCCCTCATTCCTCCCCTTCTCTCACTCTCTTTTCATTTTTCCTCTTCCACCTCTTCATACCTATAATTCCCCCATTCCAACCCTTTTCTCTCTTTCTCTCCTACTCGAATTTATTTCCTCCCCTTGTCCCTCCCACCCACCTTGCTCACTCTCTCTTTATCTCTCTCTCTCTCTCTCTCTTTTTTACTTATTCATCTTCTTTCTATACCTATAATCATTTTCTCTCTTTCTTTCGTTTACTAAACTCTTTATTTTCTACTCGAATTTATTTCCCACGCTTTTCCTCCCACGTCCCCTTCACCCCACTCGAATTTTGTTCTTTTCTCTCTTTATTTCTCTCTTTCTCTCCAACTCTTAATTAGTTGATACTTTCTTTTATTTGATTTTTTATTATTTTTTCTTTACTAGAATTTCATTTTCTTTTTATCTTTGTTTTTCTCACACACACACATACTATTCTATATTCGTGTACAATTCACAGATTATGTTCCAGTTAAAATCATTATTTTTATTCGTTATAAAAATTAATCATCATCGTAATACTTGAAAAATCAATGAATAACTCAACATGAGCATAAGGAAACTTTAATCAATAATATACCGTAACCTTTAAAAATAAACGTTTCCTTATTGCTATTAACAACTATTTAATTTACTTATCTTATAATAATCAAGCTATTTAAAAAAAAAAGGAAGTATTTAAACAAAAAACAATTCTTTAAAAAAACCCAATAATTTGAGTCTATAAAATTAATGACTCATCGTGACCTTAGTAAAACCTCCATTAAACATCGATAACCTCTTAAAAAACGATGACATTTAATCGTCACAATTAACTACCATATAATTAACTTGTTTCTGTACTAATCAACCTAATACAAAAAAGAAAAAAAAAGAAAAAGTCCTCAAACAACGAACGATCTAAATACTTTTAACTATTGAACAACACTGCGGTAATCGAATACAAAATTCAATCGAAATAAACCATATCATATTGGATGTATAACCTGTTTTCCTTACGTAATAAAATTAAATGGAATTTAGTATGTGTATATACCAAAGAGAAAGATGAGAAGTGAAAGGATAAAACTTTAGGCTTGTCACCGAGAGTCAAATAACACCTATGAACACTCACCCAAGTACAGGATATCCCAAAAAACATAAAATATAGTATCCTCGTTGAGATTATGAAGAACTGGCTACAAAATAAAGTAGGAAGGGGGAAGGGTGTTAGCAGCGGAGTCAGATAGAGTAGGGAAGATTGGGTGGAGGTAAAAGGGGGAAGGGATTGAGGGTGTAGGGTGGTAGGGTGAGTTACAGGGAGGTGGGAGAATTTAATCCTCCAAAGTTGCAAGACCTGCAGTCCGGGTAGATCTCGCCGTTCACGAACATGTGTCTGACATTTTTAATCTTTGGATTAAAATAACTGATGCCAAGGTGTAGCTCTGGAATTCATTATCCGTCGGATGAGAGCGACTGGCCACCCAAAGTGTCGCGTGTCCTCTTGGGACCTGCCAAGGGATATGGTAGACCTCTCTAAATCCACCCCGTCGCTCCGATTTTACCAAGCTAACGTTAAACTAGCCGGTTTCCTGAAAAGTTGAAAGAGATTATTCCGAAAAAGAAAAAAAAAAGAAATAATTAAAAGAGAAATGGAGAAAAAAGAAGATCGTTACATGCAAAAAGAATCTTTCTATGTTTAAATTGATTCGAAAGAAATATCGCGTTTTTGGAGATGTGTGATATTTGGTACTGATTTAATAACTTGTTCAATTATCTGAACAAATTCTTCGTAAAGGTAAAAGAAGAAGAAAAGAAACTGTAACCCGAAGTGATGCCTTGAAAAATCATGTTAACGTAGTCCATTACTGGTTAATCCCAACGTAGGAAACTAACTTACAACCAACGGACTATTACTCTCAGGTCTCGTTGTTGAACGACTTCGAGGTAACAACTCCTTGAGGATTGGTAAGAGGGAGAGGGGTGCTTTCTTACGTAAAGGTATGTTGCAGAGTAATGTCGTATAACACAGGGTATATATCGAGATATATATCGACCTACTCGTCCGATAAAACCAGCAGCTTATGCAGTCGAACGAAACGGCCCTTTCGACCATGCCGAGAACGAAGTGTAAGGGTAGGGTAGGGTAGAGAGATGGAGGAGAAAGGGAAGAAGGAAAGGTGGAAGGGAGAAAGAGAGGAGGATAAAGAAATGGTTAGGAAGAAGAAGTGAGGAACGGAAGGAAGGGTCGGGATGGTAGCTTGGAAGTACCTTTTTTCTCGCCATCGGAGCCTCGAGGTTACTAATTAACGTTGCCGGACCATAAATTTGAAATTGATCGGCCCTTTTTGCCCTGAAGTGATCCGGGAGGTCCCGCAGTGTGACGGGAGGGAGGAAGTATCGACGTTCCGTGCTCGATACGAGACGCTTACGCCCGCAGCAAAAGAGTTCTTGCGTACAATTTGTAGAATGTACTTTCGGTGTATACACCTGCCATTAAATGTCCCAATAACCTTGCCAAACTTTGAATTATTATCCCTCAATTATATCACTTAATTATATTCCCTTATTTTCTTTTACTTTTTTGTTTCTTTTTTTGAAATTTCTTATCAAATATATTTAACTCTTTTTGTACTTTTTTTAAATACAAATTCATATATATATGTGTGTGTGTGTGTGTATGTGTGTAGTAATTTTATGGGAATTTAACAATGTGTATAACCAATTATAGGTACCAATAAATTATTACATTTAACAGTGACGTATAGAAGTATTATTTGATCCAGGTAATCGGTGTCTTCCAACGTGTTTTAACAAATAATGAAAGAGAATAAAAAATTTGAACGAAAAAACATTCGAATAAAATATTGTGACACTTTTATTCTTATAGAGTATTATAACCGGTATTATGAAGACTCTACGATGTAATATATTTTGCATTATGGTGGTAGAGTATGGGGTTAATAGTCGTCCAACAGTTGCTGCTAATAGATCTTAACGCAATTATTGAACACATTGCGCGATAATATTCGATTACTTATCTATTACTGAAAATTGTCATCGGAATTGTCGAATTATCTCGTTAACTTTATACTATAAATAAAATCATTCTTTTTTTTTTTTTTATACAATATAGATAATTATTTTCATATAATAATACAATTATTAATTAAAATAACTAAACGAAAAAGAAGAATTTGATTCTAAATTTTATAACCAACGTAAAAGAGCAAAATAATTATTTGTACAAGATAAAATAAATCATTAAAATCCTAATTAACCTTTGAAAAAAAAAAAGATATTCAAACTTTATAACAAACCTGTAAATTTTATTACAATAACCAAAAACTTACCATAATATAAAAATATAAATTAAACAATCGTGCGCCGATGGCACAAATAAATAAAAAAAAAGCATAAATCTTTTCTCCTGTGTGTGTGTATTTAACTAGAAACCCTCAAAAACATCTGAACCAACTCCCTCTCCCAATCCCCCTTAAAAAAAAAAATAATAAAAAGAAGGAATACAATTCTACACGGTAGTGGGTATAAATATAATCCATTGGCAGTGATAAGGGTAAAGAACATTTTTCAGGATATCTGAAAACGAACCATTAATTAAAACCTAATTCCAACCCCGTACCCCTCTTACCTTTCACCTTATAATACCAACACCACAGATATATTCCAAAAACAACATACACAACAACCACATACAACTATCCTTGGACTGACCAATACACGAGCAGAGAAAATACAGGATACAAGTTTAAATACGGAGAACATACTGGGGGATATATTCCCATTCTCCTCCTCTTCCTCCTCTTCTCTTTGTCCCCCTCTACCTCTCTCTCTCCCTCTCTTTCTCTTTCTACACGCATACATAGAAAGACACCTTCGAAATAAATTCACGTAGGTACGTAATACATCATCGGTAGCGTTCCTACCTTGCCACAGTGTGTTACGCTCTTTTAACTTGCTATATACTATATATGGTGGTACCCGTTGCGGCTAATTAGACTATTAGTCCTTCAGCCGCTCGTATTCTACAGTTCGAAAAAGGTAAAAGCTACCCGACGGGCGGATACTCCTACGTGACCGAATGCAGTTTTATATCGTACTCTAACGTTCTCAACTACAGAAACCAGAAGCGGTAGTTCGGTTCGAAAGGACCTGCCAGAAGCTAAGAGGAGGCGCGAATTACGGCACTGCTTCTTCTTATTCTTATCCCTTACCCTCCACCTCCACCTCACCCCTTCGTTTTATTCTTATTCTTAGTCTTCTTATTTTGTCTCGTCTTATTCTTCACTTTCTTGCTTGCTTGCATGGTTGTTTGTTTGTTTGTCTGCTTGCTTGCTTGCAGCTGCAAGCAACCCAAACGATGCAACACGTCCAATGTACTTTTCATTTTATTTATTTAGTTTTCTTATCAAACCTAACGCCCACGTGCTTTAAACTCATCCTCTTCAGATCCCAAACCATACTGAAACATCTCACACTCCCTCTCTCCAACCCCCTTGCCTCCTACTTCCCCGACCACCACTTACTTTGCCTCTGGTTTTTTATATGGCTTCCTATTTTTACCTTTACTCTTCCATTCCATTCGTAAGCTTCTACAGTCGTCGATCAGTCATTTTCAATTAGCCTTCTCCTGACTTGTTATCCTGTATGAATGTACGTGTGTGTATGTGTGTGTATGTGTAGTGTTCTGTATGGAAAAATGATTCTCGGGAATACCTACGCGTACTGATTTTAACTCTTTGATATATCCATATAAGATGATTTAATATACATGTTTGAAATGTTGATATAAATAAATGTTTGTTAAATGATTAAACAATTTATTAAAATTCTTATTTAATAGAAAATATATTTGGGATTTGTATTTTGTATGTTTATTAAAATGTTATTTGTATAATATTGAAATATTTGTTGTTTCTTTAAGATTAAATAATGTTTTATAACAGACTAATATCTATTTCGATACGTTAAATTTATTTAAAAAAAATTGGAAAGAAAGTAAATAGAATATTTTCTTGTCAAATATTATGAACAACAATTAAGGACTTAATACCGTTTGATTAAAAGTGATTAATAACGTTTAGGTGTGTATACATGGATGGATACCATGGATACTATGTTATAGGCATGAGATGCATTTGATGATGGTTTGGTTTGGATAGTAGGTTGGTATGTACACGACCTACTCGCCATAACTCACGACGAGCTTGCGAATTATGGACTGAAATTCAGACACGGGACGGTTTCGTAGCACAGCTTCCCACCTGGGACAAACACAATCCGAGGATATTTTTTTCTTTTATTTTACTCGTTCATCGAGAAATCAACGAAGGATGTATGATTTCTTGTCGTGTCCTTCGGTTTGTTCGAGGGATTCATAAAAAAAAAAAGGAACAACGTTAGTCCACTTTGAAGATACTTTTTTTCTTGGACCCCCGAGAGAGATTGTTTTGTATAACCCAATGTGTGTATAACGTTTTAAAGGTGGAGAAACTTGCTGTGACAGAAATTATTACTGGGATTATCCTTCTAAGGAATACGTTCGTTACAACTAACGATAAGAACCAGAATAAAAAATACCATAGATTTTTGTTTCCCTTAAATCATTGAAGTTTTGACCTTGACAAGATGGAAATCTTAATTGGAGTCGAATTCGAATGTTTTGATCGATGAATATGAATTCCTCGTTGATATAAGATTTCTTTTCTTTGTTTATACATTATTGTAGAAAAGAAGTGAACGATTTTTAGAAAGAAAATAATTGCAAAAGTTCATAAATTTATTTGGTATTTATTTACAAAAATATAAAAATCTAAATTAAAATCAAATTCATAAATTCTTGCATACTAATTCTTCATTTTTAATATCTAAGAACGTCATTAGGTTTCTCGAAAAAAATGGTTCAGATTTTATGAAAAAAGAAAGATTGATTATAAGAAAAATCTTAATCATGGAATCTTTTTGAATAATCCGATGTACCTGGGAAAGGAAAATAAAACGATGTAATAAATCAAAATAAGACGAATGGACAAACAAGTTTCCGATACAATCCATACCAATATGTATTCTATCTTAAAGGTATATAGAATAAAAGGATAAAATCAATTCGCGAGTTTGTGGTGAATATCGAAGGTGTCGAGGATCTTGAACCTTTCAACGGGGGACCCCAAGTCCCATTTCGCAGGAAAGGTTTCACGATCGCTATCTTCAAACGGCATTCCCCCGAAAGCTTGCAAAGGCTAAAAGTATTGGAATCTCAAAGGGCCGGAAGGATTCTGCACGACTCAGCTCCTAAGAGGAATATTTACTACGAGACTACGATACAACTGAAAGAAATCTTAAACGTGAAAACTTATACATATATCTATCTCGTACTTTCTCACACGTTTTAAACATACAGGGTGAGTGTTATTCAACTTAAACAATTAAAATAACCTAATACAAAATTCAATTTATTTCAAGGATGAAAATTATTGTTAGTATTTGTTTCTAATTAGGTATGAACCGTTTGGTTCAATTATATCAACATTAATTTTATATTTTTATATAGAAACCTGTAACTTTTTATTACAAATTTTATTTAATATTAAAAAAAGTAAACAACTTTTATATAAAATTGCTTTTTTTATTCACCCCTTAAAAGTCTAATAATTTATATTCGAAATATCTATGATTTTCGAGATATTTGTGTGTTGTATATTAAAAATTGAAAAAACTCACCCTGTATATAAATATACATATATATTTGGATGAGGATTCACGTATACAAACTATTCGTGTATATATAATGGCTACCGCTTAGCACAGAGACGAAGATCGGTTGTCCCTTATCGTCGGATCGGTTAGGCGAATTTTTGCGCGAAACACGTGTTAAAACATGCGAGGACGTCGCGTACATCCTCCGACGAAAAGAAGAAGCTGCTCCTGCCAAGAAAAGGGAAATAACAAGACAAAGAATAAGGTAGGTTGGTAGGGAAGGTAAGAACGAAGAGAAAGGTTGAAGGCAAACGATGTGAACTAGCCTCCGGTAATGTACAACTCTCACGCGAGAACCGTTTACAACGGTAAGCTATTAACTTTTTATAGTAACATTATTATATACTAAATTATTATATATTTACATTAACATTTAAATATATATATGAATGTTCATAAATAAATGTAAATAATAAATACAAAATTAGAAAATGTATACACGCATTTTGTGGTCGTATAAATGCACAATACCATGCACAATACTTAAACATAGTGATTGTATACATCTAACATTGTTCCTATAAAATAATATTAACATCTACTTTAATAAATAATTCATTACAATTCTTATACAATTAAATCTGGGAACATAACTTCAAAGTAATGACCAAACGCATACTTGAGTTCATTTGAGAAATTAAACATCATTTAATTTAATTAATACAAAAATATAAGTAAACGTTTCTTTATGGAATCTTATAAAGTAATATTAAAACTTTACAAACATAACTTAATAAATAATAAGTTTAATTGTATTTTTCCGATAGAGTACATAAAATTAAAGAAACAAAACTTTATCCTTAAATCCAATATTATCGATAAACCCCAATCTTTTTGGAATATAAAAATACATACGAAAAACGCTTAGAAGTGTGTTATCTCTCTCTCTCTCTCTCTCTTTCTTTCTTACGTTTACTAGCACCTAGCCAAAAATGAGAGAGAAAGAGATAAAGAAAACTTCAGAGATGGGCTACAATGCTATCTCTTCGTTGGAATCAAATTGTCGTGAAAAAGGGAACGAGCATATTTCGTGTGACCCCCGATGGTAAAAGCGCGCGTGCGAGTTCCCTCCTCCTCCTCATACCTCCACCCATCTTCCCCAAACCACCCAACCCATCCTTCAACTAACCCCACCTTCTTGGCTCAATTCCTCGAGAATACCTACGATATATTTGTCCTTCTTTTCTTACCTTCTATATACTCGACCATGGTGTTATATTCTACCAACAGAGACAACCCTTCACCCCCAGTCCCTCTACTTCTCTTCTCCCCCCACATCCTTCCTATTCCCTTCTTCTTAACCTTCTTCAACTCCTTACCGCCACCGTTTACCTTCTCAGGACCGCGAAAGGACATCGAAACGATCCTTGTCTTACTCACTCACTCTCACTATCTATCTATCTCTCTCTTTCTCTCTCGTAATCTTTCTTCTTTTTCCCTTTTTTCTTTCTGTTTTTCTTTAGACGGTATTCTTCGTGGTATAAATCTTGAGAGAATGCGACATTGGATTTACCTGCATCGATACCCAAGTTGAAAACTTTCATCTATAAATCGGACGTATCTTATTTTTCCTTTGGGCCTTTTTAACTTTGATCTAACACAATTGTTACCAATTGTTTTGAAATTTTTTATATTAAATTTATGTTCTCATGATATAATGTTTCCTCGTAGAACTAGTTTAATTTAATAGTAAGGGAATAATTGAATAATAAATAACTGAAGTTTGTATAAGCTCGTTGTTAGCAATTTGCTTACAAGTTAGCTTTTTTGGAAACATCATACAGCAAAAAGAATATATTTTGTTCAACTTACGAAATAGTTTGAGATAGTTAAAACATGGAATATAAAAATAAAAGAAGAAATAAAAAAGATCCAGGTATTGAAAGTGAAAGAAAAAAAAGATACGAATACCTTCGATGTAAGATAGCAAAAAAGGGTGGGTTATGAGTGGGTGGAGTGGAGTGTGGTGAAGTTGGAAGGAGGGAGAGGTCAAGAGGTCGGGTATCTATATCGACGCCTATTCCACTCGTAAATTGAATCAAAAGGAACGAAATGAGGTGGCACCCCATCTTTAAGGCAAGAGAGTACACAAGAAGAAGAAGAAGAAGAAGAAGAATTGGGGAATATGGGGGTTGGGGGTGAGGGAGATTAGGAGAGGATGGAGAGATGAAGGAGAAATAGAGTGGGAGGTGGTATTTTACCTCGTCGACTTAAAATGGGCCTTTAATCAATGTCCCGTTCCTAACTACAAGCCATGAGATAAACGACCGGAAATGACGGGCCGATAAGAAAATTGCTTACCCAACGTCTCCTTTACTACGACGACGACGACGACGACGAAGTCTTTTCTCTTTCTTTACGTTAGTTTATTTTCTTCATCGTTCTCTTTTTCTCTTTTTCCAACTTTCTTATTTTCTTCTCCTTCTTGTCGAAAATTGGCTCTCGTTTTTTTTTTTTCTTTTTTCCTTTTCCCCCTCGCAGTAACCAAGCTGCAACATATCACTCGAGTCTCCTCTATTCTACTCTTAAGTTTTTATTTTTACTCTTTTATTTTACTTTACTATATAGTTTACTAAATCTTTATCAAAATGGAGATATATCTGTCTATTTTCTAGTTGATCGGTACAATTTAAATCGTTCGTTTTCCAACGATTGAAATAAAAGAAAAGAACGTAAAAAAGTATTCTTATGTATTAGAGAAAAAAAACCGGTATTATAAAAATATCATACAATTTTTATATTAAATCAAATTCATTATTTTTGGTATATTTAATAACTTGAATTATCGGTGAACACCCACAGTACAAATAAGGATTCTAAAAGTTTAGTATTTAAACAAAACCTATCTGACAGTTTTGTTTAATAAGAAGAAAATCCAACTTTCATTGGTAGGGAATCTTCGTTTCTAAAAGATATCAATCTGAAATATTTGCATACACGCGAAAAGGATAGAATAAACGTTAGTGAAGTTTGAGGACAGGTGCTGAATCGGAGATAAGGATGAATATTTAGGTGTCGCCAATTATTGGCCATTTCTTGAAGTTTTTCTTTCCATCCTTTAGGGTAACGAATCACCAAGTATATAAATACGTAAGTGGATACTTTTTAACGAGCACATCAAAATGATGTAACTTGCTGGAGTTTCTTTGTGAAGACAAAACAGGTGCAGGTTTGTTTGAACTAAAAAGAAAAATAAAACCAGAGGTTACTATCTTCTCCTTCTTCTTCTTCTTCTTCTTCTTCCTTTCCTCTTTTTAATCGACATAGGAATTGTAATTAATGTGATTATATTATTAAAATGATAATCTGGGTGTGTACAAACGTGTATACTTAATGAGGTATAATAATCTTAAACGTATAAACACGAGCACAGCTACGCAAACATAACGCGTAGTATAATAACAACATACGCGTTTAATGTAGATGTTATGATTGTTATATACGTTGATGTATATCCATTATATTATATACTTCGCGTGTTACGTACGAGTAAAACGCGTAAGGACATGTAAATTGTAATGACTTAACAAGTGGATCCCATTATTACTCTCCTACCTTTTACTTTGCCTATATCTCATATATATGTATATATCATTACAAATCCTACGCTTCTGTGTTATACACCTGTTCTATCTACCATAAAAAAGATTATTCCTTCTTCTTGATCTTTTTTATTTGTGTTTTTTTTTTATTTTTATTCAATATCAGTGTAACACGATGATGATCGTTAAAGATAATGAACGTGCAAGGCATTCCATTTCTTAAGGTCTCAATCATGTATATGAATTGGTATGATCTACCGTTGTGTAGATTTTTATATACAAGTTGACAATTTTTTAAATTAGATTAAACGATATTTTTCTCTGCAAAGATTTTTTTTTGGAATAACCTCACCGTTCTGCGTAATACTTTTTATTTCGATATAAATATTATAAATAAATTTATAAGAATTATCAACAACAAAAATATACTGTCCAAATAACCGTGACATTTTTATTTATAAAAAAAAAAAAACTAATACAAACTTCAACGTCATTTTCTGAATAATAATAATAATAATAATAATTAAAAGATAAAAAATAAGTAGAAAAGTAAAGAAGAAACGATGATGACAGGAAAGAAGAAGAAGAAGAAGAAGAAGAAGAAGAAAAAGGAAAACGAAAATGAAGTTTAAAGAGGGTTGGTGGGTTGGCAGGGATGAAGGGAAGGGGGAGTGTTGTGGAAACGGGAAATGCGGAGAAAGTGCTGAGTGGCTGACGACGACAAGACGCGACCGAAGTTTGATATTTTGCCGAAAAGTCCTCGCATTGTCTAAAAGTTGATGGCGTCACACCCCACCCCTTCCCCCCTCGTCTACCCCCACGAAGAAAGAGGAAGATAACATCTGGTGCTGCCTCCATCAACAACCTCTACCCCTCCGTTTTCCTCACGTTCCACGACCACCATCTTTATCCTTCTCGAAGCGAAGGAAACTCATCTTCAATTATTCTTGTTCTCAATCCCCATCCCCATCTTCTTCACAAACCCCTATCCCTACCCCTACCTCTACCCCGAACAACTCATCTTTCTCTTTCTAACTCAAGTCACTGTTTTATTATCTTTGTCTTGCTGTAAGATTTTCTGTCTCTTTTGCACACCCTTCCATTCTTCTTCTTCTTCTTCTTCTTCTTCTTATTCGTTGTCATTGTCTATCTCTCTTTCCCTTTCTTTCGTTATTCCTTAACAATCTTTCCTTCTTCTACCTCCTCCACCCACTCTTTCCCTTTCTCACTTTTACACAACTTACTACTCTTCTAGTATCCGGTTAATGCACACACATACAAATACTTCTAAACATTCATACAACTTTACCATCGTCTTTCCGTCTGTCAAGCCATACTACTGACAAATAAACGAATCTACGAAATTACCAAGCTGAATTCATTTGCATACTTTCAAATAGAGATGGGATACTTGTTTCATTCGTAATATCAACTTCTAACGTGATGTTAGGATACGAAGTTGGATAATATTTAATTCAATTATCTTTTATTTATTGATCGTACGAAAAGAAATCTATGAAAATTTAGGACCCTTTTTTTTATCTGTAATCTTTAAATAAAAAAGAAAATCTAATCTGAAAATAATTAGTGACCTAATTCGTGGGATTTGTGGTATATATCGTTCTCGTGTTAAAATTAATGTCAATAAACCGAAGTTTTAATTAGGAGAATCCAATGATTTATTATTGGATCAATCAAAGATCCTAATTGTCAACTTTATTTTAAGATCATATTAATTATATAATGTTTAAAATTTTATTCCAAATCGATAGAAACTGAAAACCCATTTACAAAGATGAAATTGTTTTCATTGAATTTTCTTAATAAAATCGGTACGTCAACATTTTCGGGCAACCCAATAGCAACTGTTAGGAAATCAAGACTATGTTTAATCCTATCAATCAAATTTTTTATTAAATCTTTCTTCTTAGTTCTACCCCCTCTTTACTCTTCTATTACTTTCTTTACCCTCTGCGCATCCTTCTTTTATTTTATTTTTTTTTTCCTTCTAGTTCACCCTTTTAATAAACTCACGGGCAGGCAGAAGTTTAAGGGAGCGATTTAAAGAGTTTTTCGCGGGAAAGAAGCAAGCTGTGAGGGTTCTAACAAACCCGGGTTCTTGGGATCCTGAAAACAGCAGCAGCAGCAGCAGCAACAACAGCAGCAGCAGCAGCAGTAACAAGCTGGCTGGCTGGCAGGCACCCTTTGAACAGAAGAGCGTCGTAACTACTTAATTCTAAAAGACACCACCGCACCTTGCTTGCCTCACCAACGATTTTCTCCGTACCTTATTCCGTACCTACCGCTTCTTTACATTACAAAAGAACCGCAGGAAATTCCAATTCCCTTCGAATATCACCCAGGGATCAACGTTAGACGTTATTCCTCCTTATGGTCTTTCTTCTCATAGTTATTATTATTTTCATATTAGCCCGAATCTTTATTGATTTACAGACCAATTTTTTTTAATCATCCCCCATCAAATGTTATATATATTTTTTTGTAATAAGAAAAACAATCTTTTAATATATTTTTATTAGGATTTTAATTTGATTCTCATTGTCAAATCATTCAACTAATTGTTAAACGCTTTAACATTGTTCAATTACTGATTGCTAACAATTTGTAAAACATATATATTTCAAAGTATTCTTCAATTACTTATTGCAAAGAGAAAAAAAAAGCCATTAAAATAATTAATTACAATAATTAACATATCTAACTATTAAACAATAGAGATTAGATCTTTTTACATGATCTAACAAGTAATCAAATAACCTGTTGTAATATTAAACCGACTTCTAGCTTGTAATGAACATTGGAAGTTTCCTTAATTTGCATAAACCATTGTCTATGTTCATTCAACCCGATTCCACTTAGAGGTAGATATTGTTTCCCTATTCTGTAACCTTCCTCGTTGAATGTGAATACCAACAAGATAACGTCAATAAAGTAGGTATAATCTTGAGTTGAATCTAGTTGCGAATGAGAAATCTGTGGCATTCACACGTGTTAACCATCGTGAGGAGCCGTAAAACAAACACAATTTTCATAATTATAACCCCCGAACGAATGGGAAACGATAGAGAAACCCTTGCATTTTCATATCGCTGAGCTAACACGCAAGAGTATTATTACGTCGTTAAATATCATTTACTAATTAGCATCATTCCACCACCATTCGAAACCATATCAACGATTGACCAATCAATTTCATTTAGAGTAACCAAAACAACGATTATACCATAATCGATTAATTAACTACTATCAAAATTAAAATCTATCGATACCAGTGTACGTGGTTATTTAATATCAAATATTCTTACATAGTTTTATCGTAATAATAAATAAATAAATAATAATCAAATTAAAAACTTTGTAAATATAATTTTCCAAATGGATTATTACACGTACGATTAAATTATAGACAAGAAAAAATAATCATGATATTAAATCTAATAAAAATCATTATTTCCTTTTAAATCGTTACAAAAAATAAATAAAACAAAACCATAAATCATAATCCCAATAGCTAGTAAACAACCCCAATAATACAAAACGTTATCCCAAATCTCTAAGTCATACAAGTCAAACTCAAGAAGTCCAGTTTCCCATTTAGGAAATAGAAGGTGGCAAGACATCAAGAAGATCGTCAGTACCACTAGCAATAGCAGTAGTATCAGATAGTAGTCGTAGTAATAGTAGTAGTAGTAGTAGTAGTAGTAGTAGTAGTAGTAGTAGTAGTAGTAGTAGTAGTAGTAGGGATTGGCTTCTTTACCGGGAGCAACACTCTCGGCAGTACTCTTCTCACCCCTGAGGGGCTCACCCTTTCCTCAGGCTGTTCTACGAAAGCCGGTAAGGTGCAAGGTACAATGCTTGGTGGGCACGGTGTGTCCGACGTTTCTCCGGGGAGCGATCAATGATAGGCTGGGGGTACGAGTCACGTGACCTCGCCGCGGGGAGTTCGCGCAATGCATCACCAACCAACCAACCACCCAGACCACCCTCCCCAACCCAAACCTTTCTCCTTCCAACTTTTAGCAACCCTCATCTCTCTCTCTCTTTCCTTCTTTAACAGACCCACACACGCAAGCGCGAATACGAACCAACTCTTTCTCCCTCCCCCGTTCCTGTCTCTTCTGCCAGCCTCCTCCTCCTCCTTCTTTCTCTTTCTACATCTCTCTACCACCCCTTTTGGGTGACCCCTCGACACCCGCAACACCATCGTGGCCGGGGCCAGCTTTCCTGCATACCACCATCTCACTCTTCTTTCCCTTTTACAGACACCCTTCCTCTGGTTTCTATCTCAGTCTCTCTTTTGGGTAGCACGTTCCAACCCCCCCATCATTCCTCCCCCATCGCCACGTACCACCACCGCAAACCTCGTCCACCCGCCACCATCACCACCACGACCACTACCACCATCACCACCACTAGAGTATTGCCACGTTCCTGAACTCCTCTCACCGCACCGTATAGACACGCCAGCAGCACTAAACGGGATTGTTGCTACGTTGCCCTTGGCGACCAGCAAGTGTCGTCGTCGTCGTAGTCGTA
Source organism: Mischocyttarus mexicanus (assembly GCA_023678845.1). Classification (NCBI taxonomy): domain Eukaryota; kingdom Metazoa; phylum Arthropoda; class Insecta; order Hymenoptera; family Vespidae; genus Mischocyttarus; species Mischocyttarus mexicanus. Next base: position 254,106 of record JACGTP010000021.1, on the reverse strand, counting down.
GTCGTAGTCGTTGTCGACGTCGGCGTCTTCGAGAAAGCATCCTCCTTCTCCTCCTCCTCCTCCTCATCCTCTTCTGCTTCTTCTTCTTCTTCTTCTACTTCTTCGTCCTCATCCTATTCTTCCTTCTCTACCTCTACCACTCCCTACTCTTACTCTCACCCTTACCCTTACCGCGAGCTAAACACCACGTCTGATTTTCACCAACGAACTTGCCTTTTCTTTACGTTTCCCACAACAGTCGACTACTCTCCTCTATTCCTGACTTCTCAGCGAATTCTGATAACTCTGTCTAACCTTTTTTTACATTTTCCTTATATTAGTTTTGATTTTATTTATTTATTTGGGATTGTAAAATAAAGTGGGATAGTGTTCAGCAATTTTTATTTTTTAAGATTATTATTTTCTAGTTTCCCTACAACAGCAGAACATTCTCGATCATTGATGATGATTACTTATTAAACCAAATAATAAACAAATTATGATCGGTTATATTATCTCTTATATGTTTAAAATAAATAGATAAAAAAGAAAAGAGACAGAGTAAGATCTTAGCCGTAGGACCATTCGTATGAAAATAAAGTGAGTCTGGCTAGTATAACCTCGCTTGAGAACGGGCTTGCAAAAATGAATACCTAATGACATTTAACTTTCGCGCTTGGTCGCTGACGTTACATCGGTATATGACAAGGGGGATAGGCGTTTACCACGCATTCGTATGAAAATATACGGTAACCCTGTGACTCTTGGGAAATCATAGCACGTTACGAACTACGCCCAGTACTTTTCAAAAGAAGAGACGAAGAAAAATTTCTACGCATCTGTCAGACGACTTAGCCAATTCGTACGACATCCTGATATTATTATCATACAATGATATTACTATTAAAAAATAATATAAACAAATAAAAATAAAGATAATCGGGTTTTTAAAGAATAAAAATTGTTGTCGAAATTCGTGTAGGTGGTGAAAATTTAGAGTTTAACGAAATGATAGGAGAAACGAGTAAGCATTTTTTATGGTTGTCCAGATCAAATCCATTCTGTTAACAGTTTAATACCATTTTAAAGGTAAAAATAAGTTCCTTCCTTTTTTTTCTAGATTATTTTCTTCGAATAAAATATAGCCGATAGAAACAGAAATGTGTTTTTTATGATACTCGATAGTCACTTTACGTTTCTTTCCCTCTCTCTCCCCCCATTTTACCCTCATCCATTTCTTTTACTTCTTCTTCTTCTTCTTTTTTTTGTCTAAGATCGTTGAAATGATTCCAGGTGTGCTTCGTCGCTCGTTAAAATCCATTCTTACTTTCCAAGCAAGAGGAAACGTTTATTCTTGTTCTTTAAGTAAATAACGACGTCGTAAAACTGTTTCATTTTAACTTGTTCATATTTCCTTATTTAGAAATCTTGTTATTTCATTGGACGTTATCGTTTCATTAAATTTTTTATTCCATGAATTTTATTACATTTTTATTTTACTTTTCAAAAAATCTGTTTTCTCTCTCTCTTAGTTTTTATTATATATTTTATTTTTCTAGGTTTAACCATGTATATAAATGAATAATTTATTGAGTAATCAATATTATTATTTTTTCGTCGAGTAATTAATTTTATGGACTCTGTCTGCTTAACAAATAAATCTGCCACAGTTATCAATTTTAATTATACGATTTAATTTAATTTAAATTTTATTTAATATTAATAATAATTAATACAAAAAAAAAGAATAATATAAATATAAAATATTTGCACGAACTTTACGCGTACAGTCAATATTGAATTGGAATAATTAAATTTATAAATAAAAATATAAATGAATACTATCTAAGCTAATTCCTCGAAAGTTAATAAGAAGAAGAAATAAAAAAAAAAAGAAAAAGAGAAAAAAGTGTCATCATCTTAAACACGATCGTCAACGATGTACACGGTGGCTGGCAATGTCCGGTGTAAATAAGCCTAGTGGCTATAACAACGTGGCAGAATGTCGTCCCTTCGACCGGTAACCTGCATTCTACGTGCCGTGCTCGTTACGACCCTGTTGGCCGTGCGATAACTTTCAGGTTACTGCCACCACTTACGCTCTGCCCATGAACGACACCCATTCTGACCATTGACCACTGCTGCTGATTCCTAAATGAAACAGCGTTTACAACAACCTCTTCCCATCATTATATCCAATCATTTAACTTATTGTCAATTTCTGCTAACAAACATACCCCAACAAACTATTCATTTTACTCATATCATAAATATTATTATTTATAACATTTATTATAAATCGGTAGTTTTTTTTTCATACAACTACAAAGCCTAAAAAATTCGTATCAAGGTTTTTTTTCTGATCAAAAATTAGCGAGAAATATTACGGTACAATTCGATGCACGTGTAAATTTAGAAATGAATACAAGAATAGGGGTTATATATATATAGATAGTTGCATAAAGCATTTAATGTAAGTCCACGTGCGGTCGTCTACGAGGTCGGGTTTAGGCGCGTGCGAGTAGGATTTATGGCCCCTATTATGACGTTGACGTATCGCCTTCGCACGAAGGGTCCTAAACCAAACCCAAGGCGGATCTAAGCGCCGTGTATCTAAGCCCAACAGCTAGCCACAGGTCGGTCGAGACCACTATGAGAATATTCCAATGTGATCCTCAACTGAACCATTACCGTGTCCCTGACCGATAAACGTCTAACTTTAACCCATGGATGACACTTGATCTATCAGAATTTTTATCTGATACCATAGACAATATTTTTCATTGGTTTATCGTCTATTTTACTTACATATTCATTCGTTTTATATCAACCCAAGAAAACAACAAATCATATTTATCAATTATTTCAAATACAAATATTTATTTTTTACGTACAAAGTATATAATATCAGAAAAATATTATTTTATTAATTTATATTGATTAAAAAGAAAAAAGAACACACATACAATGAGAATCTGTTGTAAAAATTGTTGTTTTTCCTATCTTGTCGGAAAAATTAACCTCGAAATTCATTTCTAACCGAAACACATAGAATCGAGAAAGAAAAACAAAGAAAATGAAATAATGACGAATAGAAAAACTATAAATTGCACACACACACACATATATATATATATATATAATATACCGAAAAGAAAATGAGAAAAAGAGAGGTTAGAATGGAAAAGTTGTGGGGGAGAAATTTAAGTGGCCCGTCGCGCCAAAGTTATTGGCATTTTCCGTTCTGTAATGGTTGTCCGGCTTTGCAGTAAAACCAGAATCGAAAAGGGATGAGAGAAAGAGGAAGGATGAGGGAGAGAGGAGAAAGAGTGGTTGGATGAAGGGGGTTAGGGAGGTAGGTGGGTGGTTGAAAGGGCTTACGTCACGGTCTCGCGTCGACGATTTAAAGGGCGTGCGAAGTCGATTTTACGCGTTGGACGATAGCAACACAATCCTGATTCAATTTATACTCTCTTTCTCTCTCTCTCTCTCTTTCTCTTTCTGTAGGCGACTTCCGACTGGTGCCACATATCTTACGAAATTGCACCACTCAGTCTGGTTTCCGGCAAAGATCTGTTTTCGGACATTTTCTTTCTTCGTTCCGATGAAATACGATCAATCGATATTAGTTTACTTTAGGATATGTGTAGAGAGTTAGGGTCACAGAAGTGTATTCGTAAAACTTATAAATTTTTAACATAATTTGTATTTGCCTATACAATGGAATATATTTTTATCTATCTTTTATATAAGGAAATACATATTTTAAGATTATTCAATTAGTAAATTGATATTATTGGTAATCAAAATATATTCAAGAAAATATATTACTTAAAAAATCACTATTTCAGATAATCAAATAACCCGAAGGAGAAGTATAGAAATGGAAGAATAAAAATAAAATATAAAAAATAATAATAATAATAATAATAATAATAAAGAAAAAAGATATCAATCGTTTGAATGAAAGATATCGGAAGAAGTGTTGAAAATAATTTGAAATGGAAGCGTAAATCAAGTAACGATCGAAATATCTTATTCTTTTCAGATCTGTCATCTGTCTTCGGGGAAAAAAAAGAGTGAAAGAGAAAGAGAGAGAGAGAGAGAGAGAGAGAGAGAAAGGAAGTTGGAAACTTGCGGAAAGTGGATAGAGAGAACGTACGCCAACTCGAAGCCAAATACTCCCAAGGGAGAAAAGCTGGGGATATTGAATATCAGATCGCGTGTCTCCGACGTGTATCTTCGTTCGACGTCGTTCGAATCCAACGAACCTGGGAAACAAAATCCATTGCCTAGGGGAATTTACTGTTAAAAACTAGTTCTTAACGTGTTACCAAATCGATAATCTATAACTTCGTGTGTATCGTACATCAAAGTTTCATAATTATTTACCAAAACGATATTTCCTCAAAAGCTTTATTTCAAATTATCTTGGAAATTTTGATGTCGCTTTCCAAAAATTTATTCACGATTTAATAAATTAGAAAACCAACGAAAAAAACAAACAAACAAACGTATCTTTTATTTCACTGTCAATCAAAAATACACAAACCTTCGTCTTCTTCTTTATCTTCTTAAAAATATTAGGTTGGCAACTAATATAAGCGAATGCGAATTTTGAGTAAGAAGAAATATAAATTAGGTGCTTTCATGAACGCGTTGACAAAACAAAAGAATGTGTAAAAAATTCAACAAAAGTATGCCAATTAACCTCTAACCAATAACAATTAGCAATTCGATAAAAATCAAGGAATGTGTTCATTAAACGATTAAAAAAAATTATTTTTTAACGTTGAATAACAAAAAAATAAATGAATAAGAAAACGAAAGCTAAAACAAGTGATGAAATAATTTAATTCTATTCAATTATCTCGAACATTTTGAATTTCGTTGAATAAGATAAACGAAGAAAAACAAAAAAAAAAAAGGATAAAAAGAGTTTCAAAAGAGAACAAAAAAGGCGGAGAAGGGTTTAACGATCGTTCAGTACCGCGGCCGCTAAAAGTCCGTAAAAGAACGAACGTTAAAAGGAAGTCTCGGTAGTAGTATCGCTTACTGTTAGACTTTTATTCGCCCTCTTCTTCCGCGGGATCACCGAACAGAAGGACAGAGAGTAGTTTTAGTCCATGAACGATCATCTCCCTCTTGTTGGAATCAAAGCTCTCGAAATCGAGAATCCTGGGACCCTCTTCGAAAAGCATCAAATCGAGCTTTCCTACTTACGTTTTACGAAGAAAAAAAAATAACTTACGGTAACTCGCATCGTCAGGTTTATATCTATAGATTTGTAATAAGATAAAGAGAGAAAGAAAATGTGGTAAAGGGGAGTGGAGAGAAAAGAAAAGAGAGAGAGAGAGAGAAACAAATGGCATCGGTTATTTAAAAAGGTCCGACATGGAAGTAATAGTTGTAGTAGTAGTGAGAAGGATAAAAATGTGACGAGAATAGTCAATGAGTGAAAAAGAAGAAGAAGAGAGAGAGAAAGAAAGAAAGAAAGAAAGTAAAAGATGTGATAAATTTTGAATGAAAAGTATAATATTAATGTTGTATTAGTTTTAGTAATGGTAATAATAAAAATATGAAAATAATGAATATGTGAATGAGAGAGAATAAATGAATAAATAAAATAAATAGAATTCATAAAAATAATACTATAGTAGTAATAGTAATAGTAGTAATATAATAATAATAGTAGAACAAGGATAAAAAAAATACGACAAAGATAAGTTAATGAAAAAGAAAGAGGATAAGAGATAGTAAAAGATAGTGCATTAAGGTAATAGTTGCAGACGAGGATAAAAATATGAGAATACTGAAAGAGAAAAAGAATACATGAAAATAGATAGATAAATAAAGATAACGTATGTATGTGTATGTGTATGTGTAAGAGTACACGAAGATAAATAGTAATAGAAGAAGAAGAAGTATATACATGAAAATAGATTGAGGAAGAGAGAGAGAGAGAGAGAGAGAAAACTAGAAAATAAGAAGAAAAGGAAGAGAAAGGGCGTGGGCGGAGCTGGGTAAGGAAGATGGGATGAAAACATCGATTGCAGGAACTTGTAACACCGCGGTACGAACAGAGGGATCAGGCCAAACGATAAAACAAGCGGCCTGGAAAATGCCGGATCAGCTAGCCGATGTTTCAGCAAAAACTATCTCCAATCGAAACTAAAAGAAAATCTAATAGATTATTTTTATTACTTCCTATATACAAAAAATAAATAAATATATTTCATTTAAACATCAATTTTGGAGATATTATTTTCTATTAAAAATCATTCGAATAATTAGAATTAATAAACTATAGATCTTAAGAAACTTGTTTTTTTCTTTAAAGTATAACAAATTTATTACTGCTATAATAAAAATGTTATTAATGGTGGTTTCTTTTAAATAAATTCATCGGTTAAATGATCGAAACTTACTTGTATATTAAAGTTGTAATAAATATTGGTAGATTTGCAAACTTAAAATAATACATTTGCAAATGTTCTCTTCTTTGGAAAGATACTATTTTCTTGATACTTCTATCATTTATATTATACTCTTCATATATTCTTAAATCAATAAAATTACTTGTATGTCCTGAAAAGAGATAAATAAAGTATTAGTAAATGTACTTCCAGATTTCAATTAATCATTACAATCAGAATAATATATCCATATATTTTTTTTTTAACGTTATTAATATTTATTATAATTATACTCTTAGTTAATTGTAATTTTAATAATCTTTTTTAACGAATAATATTTTTTTTTATCTTTATTAAATTTACAATTTAATGTTTTAAAAAATCAAAGCACTAACTGCGGAATAAACGTATACTACATCATCGTTACTTGAAAGCTTACTTATTAATGGTAAAAAGTACTTGAAAGCTTGGTACTTGAAAGCTTGGTACTTGAAAGCTTACTTATTAATGGTAAAATTGTTTTATTGATAATCGGTAATCTATTTATTAAATGGTAGGACTGTTATTTTCATTTAAGGGATTAAACAGGTATCTATTATAACTTCCTAACTTATTGACCAAAGGTAATCTACGAAATAGCATAAAATTAATGAAAAAGCAATTTAATATGTATAAAATTGTTATATTACTGATGATATATCAATCAACGTATCATAATTATGTTATTTAATTGTTTTAATTTAAACGTACACGGGTAACAGAAAATATTAGCTTGGGGAAAAAGAAATCCATTATTATCACGTTTATTTCAAGCTTAAAGTAATCGATTTCTTTTTTCCCTCAACTACGTTATGAATAAATATTAAATGACCTTAAATTATTTAGCTTTATTTTATCGAAGCACACGTATCGCAAGAACATGAGACCGGTAGCAATATTTGTTTTAAAATCGTTGTTAAATCTTCACAAATAAGCTCTATTTCAACTTCACGATATTCTTTTGGCTGACAACATTCGCAATAATTCGACTGTGTCCATCTCTCTGTAATAGAAATAAAATAAAATTAATGAAATTTCTTTAATTAACTCAATTTATATTTTAAATACTTTTTTTTTTCATTTGATTTATATTTTACCTTTATCAAAATGTGTTCCAGATTGACATGCTCCAACACAATTAGTTATTCCTTTAATAGGCTTGAAATTTTTACAAATTCCACGTGTTTTAGTTTCTTCAATAAAGATACCAATAGTATCGTTTAAACTCATTTTGTTAACATCACAATTTCCTATTGAAAGATATTCAAATTAAATAATATACGATTGTATATAATATCAGTTTGAAAATGATTCTTTATTATTTACCTGTTTGACTAAGAGTTGGTATATCACATTTTTTGCAACAACCATCATTAAATAATAATTCTTTTGGACAGTGTGTAACATCGGGACAATCAATAGAATTTATACTAATCATCAACTAAAATTATCCAAAACAATTAGTCAATTAAATTAATCTACAATTTTCATAATCACATTTTTATATAATATAAAAAGAAAATATTATTTTACATTACCTGATCATCTTTTTGTAAACAAGTATATGTCGTGCAGTTATCGTTAGAAGACCACGTTGAACCCGGTTCGTAAAACTTAAGTTCATGAATGCAATATACTTCTTTACACTCTCCGCAACATTTATTATCTTTCGGTGCTTGATACTTCCAACCCTTGTGTTAACAAATTAAATTTAATTTAATATTAAAATTATATTTTCATTCATTATTATCTTTTTTGTTTATGATAATAAAAATAATATAATCTTACTATAGGACATTCCTCAGAACATGTTTGAGTATCCTGTATTTTTGTTGCTCCATTATCTCCAGATATACATTTTTTAGTAATACAATCATTATCTGGATGTTTCCAGTTTTCACCTATCTGATAAATTTTATCATTTTCACGACAAGCTGTTTTAACGGTACGTGGACAGCATTTATCAAGTACAGAATATTTCTCAATAACAAATTCTTCTTCATCGATTGGATCGATTTCAGGACATTTCTCGGTTACTGAATTTATTAATAACTAAAAATATTTTGTTATGTTATCAATTTATGTGTAGAAAACTTTACTACAATTAATGATTTTTATGTATACTTACACTCCCATTTACAGATTCACAGGAATATCTGATACAATGATCATTGGAATACCATTGTTCTCCAATATTTTTCATTTCTTCGTTTACAACGCAACCAATATTAACACATTTTCCGCAACAAACATTGCTTTTATCGTTAGGTTCTTGATACACGTAACCATATTCGCAAGAAAAGTCACAAATTTGTAAGTTGTTTATTTTTCTTATGTTACTTGCATCTTCTATACATTTATTTTCGATACAAGCATTTTCTGGAACTGGTTTCCACGTTTCACCAACCTGTTAAAAATAATTAACAAGTAATAATATATAATTGATATTAATTAAAAAAAACACACACACAAAAACATCAAATTTAATAAAAATGCGCAACAATTTTTCAGATTAATCTTACTTTATAAATTTGATCTCCTTCCTTGCATGCAACACGTTTCAAACTAGGACAACATTCATCGTTTAATAAAACTTCTTCCATTACATAATCACTTATATCTGGATTAATCGTAACATCAGGACACACCATCGTTAAACATTTTATTTCAGGACCTGAATCTGAATTTTCGCATATGCATTTTCGACAATTACTTTCTTTCCATTCTTCGCCAATAGTTTTTAGTATTACATACTGTGAATCAGTATTTGATGTTGCATTATAAATGCACATATCTTTTGGAGGTTCTACAAAATTATAACATTATTATTTTTCATTAATTTATTATAAATATACTTTAACATTAACGTGAGATGTATAATTGTATACTTACTACACTCATAATGTGAACAACATGCATTTTTTAATTGGCTTTCACTTAATGTATAATAATCAGGACAAATTGGTACTGGAGGGCACATCTGTTTATTACAAATTTGATCTAATTTCGGACAACAACCACTTGTATTCATCATTTTCATCATACCAGGTTCTATTATTTCAACTTCTAATTCAATTTCATTCAATGTAGGACATTCTTCCATTGGTAAACATTCTACAATAATTTATTTTAATCTATTAATATTAAATATAATTCAATTTAATTAAATATACTTATTGAATATGCTGTTTCATACCACAAACGAGTTTTTTACATCCTTTAGAATCAGTATGCAATTTCATAACTTGCCCAAATCCACATTCAGGTTGCTGCATTTCTTCGCATAATGGAGACTCAGTTGCTGCAACTAATATTATTATCGTATAAAATAAAACATAATACAAAAACAAACAAATGAAATAAAATTATAAAACTATTATTTATTTCTTTGTACTTACTGCACAAATATTTAGCACAGCAATCAGTTTCAGTACCGGGTACAAGTTTAGGTGTCATATTTTCTTCACAAATTGTTCCGTAACTTGGGCATTCTATTTTCTGACAATTAACTCGATTTTTATGACAACTACACTTAGTGCATTTATCCAAATACCAAGTTTCTCCTTCAATATGACCATCCTCGTCGCAAACTAAACATTTATTCCGTTCGACGCACGTGTTATTATAAAGTACATAATTTTCTGGACAGAAGCATCCTTCTTCAAACTGCACATTACATGTTTCTGCGTTAATATTATCACAAGTTTCTATACAATCTGAACCGCACGGTTTATATTGTAAATCTGTGAATAATAAACACAAATAAAAAATAAATGAACATTTCTACTATTTTTACTACTCTTGTTATTTTTATATTATATTAATAATTTCCACATACGTGGTTGACATGTATATGGACATATGTCATTTGTCCTCCAATTAATACATAAACCTGCTTCTGCACATTTCCTTGCATATAATGCTAAATTATCGCAATAATCTCCTCCAATACACAATGAATCTTGGCAAACAGACAAATATGGATCGGGATTAACAAGATCATGACATTGTGCAAATGCCGTGCTTAAAATTTCTGTACAAGAATCATTTTCTATTTTCTGAGAATTGCATATAGGTTCTTGTTTAGATATGCAATTATTAATATCTAGTTTATAATCGAATGGTAAACTATTAACCAACCAACTTTTCCCAAATTGTTCTACATTATCTGTAATCTAAAAAAAAATAAGAAATAAAATAAAATAATACATCATAAATAATTCAATGGTAAAGAGTATAAACGGTATATGGTATTTTTTATTTATTAAATAATCTTCTTACCTTTCCATCTTGTTGTTTTAAATCATCTTCAATATCATTATTACAATTTCCACATAAACCTTCAATGGCATCACCAAATATTCGCGAAGGAACTTTAACTGTGAATGCAAAATTAGATTGCGTAATAGTAATTTCTAATTGAATAGCTGGTATTAATAATTTAATATATTTTCCAGGAGTTTCTTCTAATTTCAACCAATACGTTTCATAAGGTAATTTATCCTCTATTGTATCATCGATATTTATTTCAAACTAATAGAAAATATAAATAATATTATTTAAAATAACATTTTTCCATTAAACATTTTAATTATTATATATTTTTATTTGTAAGTTACTAATACATACCATTCTTACAGTAGATGTTTTCACGATTTGGATAACATGCGACTCGTACAAAACAATAATAGCTTTAGTACAAATACCAGTGTCACAAATAATATTGGAAACTAAGACCTGTTATATAAAATCAAGTCAATTACGTTACTAACATTTATCTATTAATTTAAAAAAAAAATAAAAAAAAAAACAATTATTATACCTGATACATATGATTTTTATTTCGTGGATTTGCCTCGTCGATAATATCCCTCGACAAAACGTATGTACAATTTCCTTCGAATGTGAAATTGTTTCTATCGAAACTGATAAACTTTGAATTTCCAAATCCTTCGCAAATGCAGTCATGACATTCACTTGTAGGAACACAATTATTACCATTACGTACTGTACCCTCTGGACAGAAACAACCAGAGAAACAAACACCTTCCATAACTGGGCAAGGATCAACTTCTTGCAAATCGTTACAACTACGTTCACATTTATTCCTATATATTATAAATAAATAATTAATCAAAATTACATGTATATTATAGGAATCGTGAAGAACCACGGATCTTTAAATATATAAATAATATATTTATATTAAATAATTAAAATATTGAAAAATCTTACCGAAAACAATCTTTATGTACGAACGGTGCTGAACAATTACCAGGACAATCATAAATATTTCTCCAATTTGACAAATCAATATTTTGATCGTTAGCCTGACATTCCTTAACGAAAGTTGTTAAAGTCCGACAACGACAATTATCATAAGTAGATTTACTACGTAAACAAGTGCAAGCAGTTTCTAAACATCTCGATAAGAATTTTTCCAAATCCACGACGCCAGAACAAACAGCTAATGATCTATCTTTTATGGTGTTACAAAGTTTCCATCCTTCTTTTTGAATATCGTACGGACATACCTTCAGAATAAAAACAATTCATTATTTAGCAGGGTGTAAACAGGAAATATATTATTACACATTTATACTTTATATTATATATTAAAAAGTAAATATATATATACAGGGTGAGGCAATAACTATTAGCACCTCAAATATCCAAAATGCCTTCACCCTTTATTATTATAAACACAAACCTGAGATTCGCATTGCGATGCACCTTCCATTACCCAACTGTTACCAAATTCAATAGTACTTTTAGATTGTTTTCCATCCGGCATTTGTTTATCATTTAATGTGTTACCATCGAAGTAACCACAAAGTCCATCAACAAGTTTATTCAATTTTATATTAATACCAATTTTAATATTTGTATCTATATTCCACATGACCCAGAATCCATAATGATCACAAATAAGATACACGGTATCACCAACGCGTGACACTTTAAACAATTTAAATTTATCACCGAGACGCCCAACTTGATTAGATGTATAAGTAAAATCATTGATATCCATGTGCATATCTGGATACAAAACTATTACTTCATCGTCAATAAATATTGCTAATGTTCTTGAACATTGTATACCATATCGGTCGCATGATTTTTCCACTGAAACCATAATCGAATGTAATATAAAAATAAAAGAAATATCTCTCTAATGATCATAAAATAAACATGTAATTTAAATGTTATTTACTCACATGTTATGTACCATTTATTTCCATACATATCTCTCGCTAAAATATGATTGCAAATGTCATATTTATATTCTAAATTGTCAAACGTATTAAATGTTTTTCCTGTGACGTTGCAAACAGCTTCTAACGGTACCGGTGGTTCGCATGTATACTTTCGGCATTTTTCAATCTTATACATACTCATTTTTTCATATTTAATTGTATAATTTGGTGGACATGCTACTTCTGGGCAATCTTTTGGTTCCGTTATTCCACCAAATGTCAATGGTGGTTTAATTGGAACGCATGTAAAGTATGGACATACCATACTCTCTCGGCTGTCATAAATTTCTTGTTTAACAGTTTCATGATGTCCCCATGATTTTCTAAAAAATATATACACCATATAATTAAATAAATAAATAAAAGTACAAATCAATTAACACGTTAAACGCTAAGCTTCTTTTGTTGAACATTCTGTTTTGACTAAGATGATCTATCAATTATAGAAAAAAATAAGAATTTTGGCAATCAGTGACCTAAACAAAAAATCCTAGACTGATTTATTGAAACCGGTATAGCATTTAACGTATTAATATAATAAATGTTATAATGCATTTATATTTACCTATATTTATTTTTAGTTGAATACTTGGTAGGTCTCTGTTTACCTTTCGTATAAATATTCTTATTATTGATGTAATTATGTTCATAAACATTGCTATAACTTTTAATTGTATGATGTTTACTCCAACTGCCTCGTATAACTGTCTTGTATCCAGGAGGACATATAGGATTTTCGCATTTAACTGGAGGAACTAAATACATTTTTCTTATTAAACTAAAGTAAATGTATAAAAATATATATAAAACAAAAACCACTAAGGAAATAAAAATAAATGATTATTAGTTTACCTGAAACAGTGGTTTCAGTAGGAATTGGAGTGGTTGTATATTTATCAACATCTGTAGGTTCTAAACGAGTAGTGGTTGTTTCAATTTTTGGACAATCTTTCTCGTCATCAGGACAATCCTGTATTCCGTTGCACCATAAAGTTTCATTTAAACAAGTGTTACTAGATGGACAGTATCTTGTACCATATTGGCAAGGTTTACAAATACAACTGCATAATTCTGTGACAACTAATTGCATTCCAGATTCAAGACACGGTTCACATTTCTTTGGTACACATGAAGATATACCACCCAAAGTACAAGAACATTGTTGACAATTCTCTGACTCATAAATTGATCCAACAGCATATCTAATATAATTTAAATTTATGTTATAAAATAATTCTTTACTATGTGTATACAGTTTATTAATACTTTTTTATTAATGTATTTTTTTTGCTTACGAGATATGATCAACGACACATGGACAGTTCTGTTTGGAAACACAAGTTTCTCCGTTCCACCAAAGAGATTGATCACAATTACATTTAGTTGTATTTTCTATTAATATACCATCGCATGTATTACATTCTGTTATAATTAGTTCCGTTGACGTAGGCAACTCTGTTGTCACTACAGCTAAAAAAATAATTTAATCATAGATTTAAAAATATTTTACTCCTCTCTTTTAAACTTAATAAAAATATAATTAATAATTATTTATATATATTAAATATCTGTAAAAAATAAATACTTACGATATGGTAAGAAACATCCAAGTACTTCAACTTTCAATCCAATATGCTCATGCCATTTAATTGGTTGTATTTGTAAAAATCTTGTTCTCAATGGTTTCTCAAAGAAATTAGTTTTAATATTGGTAGAATCAAAATTTCCTAAAAATTCTACTTCGATGTTATCGTCATTAATAATTGGATTCCATTGACGACCATCAATACTGTACAAAATTTTGTAAACAATTGTCCATATATTATTATCTCCTTTAGTTTTAATTCCAGTTATATTTCGTGGTTCCAAAAAGTCAAATTGAATGTATTGATTTAAATTATCCAATTTAGGTCTCCATATTCCTGGTGCTGATAATTTAAGATTTGGTAATAAATTGTCGAAAGAAGAGGATGCAGAAATTTGTCCATCTGACATCAATCCATTGTCTAACCCCATGGTATCTTCGCACACTGTTATATGGGTGTGAATATTTTAATTTGTACTTTACAAGAGAGTATTTAATTAAAAAATATAAAAGTATTAAATAAAAACACGTGTTTACCTGGGTTTATAATTTTCTCAGTATACTTAACAGTAGTTGATAATATTTCAGATGTAGTCGTAGTTTCGAGTACATTTTCTTCGCAACCAAGTAATTCAACTTTGATAGCAATTCCATTATGCCAAGTCAAAGGATTTATTCGAATAATTTTAGCTTCAATAGGTTCATAAAATTTTTGTTCAACTGCTTGTATACTATCAACAGGTCCTCTAAATATACGCGGTTGTTTTGTATTATCCATTACGTATGAAAATGCATGACCATCATCGGAGTAAAGTATTTGATAACTTGTAACAAATTTATCATCAATTGGAGAACCTTTTAAGATGATACCATAAATTGGTAAAGGATGTTGAAATTCTATAATAAACCTAACAAATATAAATATTGTTAAACAAAATTATTTAAGTTTTGTGTAAAATCAAAAATATTTTCTAATATGTTTAAAGATAAATATATCAAACCATTGATTTTTGTCAACGAATTGTGGTTGCCAACTTTTAATTGGTTCCTTCGTTATTTGATTATTAAATATTGCATTATTAGGTAGAAATTTAATGCCATTACTACTACTGGCATTAAATGAAACTTCATTTGTTGCAGATTGTTGAATAAGTGGTATGTATCTACTACTGTCGCATTGTTCAGGTGGAGTTACAGTACTGGTTACAATAATTATATTCTCTTCTGTAGTAATTAAAGTTGAAGACTCTGTCCCATAACCAAACGTAGGTGTAAATGTGCTAAAAATTAATGATACTTCATTAATAACATATTTCTTTTCATAAAAAAGAAAAAGAAAATACAATTCACACGAGTATGATTATCTACTCACGATGACGATGGTTCAACTTGATGAGTAACATTCGTGCATACAGTTTTATCGCAAGTATAATAATTATGAATACATTGACATATTTCACATTCGCTTTCTTTAACAACGTCGCCCGGTTTGATACTTTCTCCGTTGTGAGATTTGCAATTGCAATCGGTTGAATCAACGCATGTTTCAAAATCTTTCCAATATTTATGTGAAGGACAATCCGTTCTTTTTAATGGTATACATCCTAATAATAAATAAGCAATTATTATTTATCTTTTAAAATAAAAATAATAATTTCAAATATAATAATTAATAATAAAATTTTTGTTTATACTTGGAATACAGTCTGTGTCTATTTTACAAAGGCCTTGTTCCGATAAAGAAAAATGATAGTATTCGCAAGTTTGACTACATTTAATAGCACAATCGTTCCACTTCTCATTAACTTTACATAATTCTGTAAAATAAAAAGAGTTTATAATAAAATAATATTAATAAAAATAATAAAGTAAATCGTGAATATGATTCTTACTTGAAGTTGTAACTTCTTTATCGTACGTTGTATTAAATGTATAATCATAAGATGTTGTAGTATTTGTGATCCATTCGATATCTTTACTCGGAGTCGTTTCTTTGATATAACATTCTGGTCTTAGAAGTATAACATTAGCTGGCCAATCGCATGTTCGAAAATTTGGATTGTAAAGCATATCAGATCCACATGTTTTTTCAACCCAAACATTGTGAGCACACTGATAAAATATATGACAATCTGTTGGATGTTTTTTATAAGAATTTTCTAATTCGCAAACGTTGTCCGCTATTTCAGTAGAAGCTAAAAAATTATTATGAATTACAAATTTAATATTTCTATTAAATTATATGAATCGTATTGCACAATTAATTATGTTACTTACTTGAAACTGTAATTGATGTTGCTGTAGTTTCTGAAGAACATTGGCACAGAACACTAATTTCAAAATCTATGCACGGAAAATTTGGCTGGAATTGACAATAAAAGCCACGTTCCAAACTACATTCGGCATCCAACCCACTTTCTTTTGGACTTAAATGATTTTTTACTGATCGACATTGTATATCGACCATTTGTTCCATTGTGCAAATGGCTGAACCTTCGATCGATGCCTTTTAATATATTTTTTAATATAAATTATACTTCAAATTTTTTTTTTTTAGATTGGAAGATACGAGGAAGATAATATTACACACAAATTAATGTCTTACCAAATCAGTCCAGGTTGGTAATGGTTCAATGTCATTTAATTTTTGTCCTTTTACATTTTGATCTTTGTTAATCCAAGCAGACCAACCATCGACACATTTCAATGGCTCTTCCAAAGGAATAGTAGGAATTGTAGGAGTAGTTACACATGGTCCACCTTGACATATTACTTTACCACGACTACAGAAACAAGTTTTGCAATTATCGTTACTAACTTCATCGCCTTCCAAGTAAACAGTCTGAAATATAAATATTTAATAACAATTTAAACTCACACGCACACACAGGATTGTTAATACTGTTTTAAACAAAATTAATTAGCGAACATACCCCATTAATTTCTGCACATATTGGCTTGCATGTTGCTTTAGGAATACATTCAGTATAATTAGCATCTTTATAAACATAATCATTGGCGCACGGTTTAAATAAACAACCTTCGATGCATGCGTCTTGTGAACATAGATGTAAATTATCTTTAATAGTTAATAAATTATCACAAGTTTCGTATGGGCATGTTGAGATACATGGGGAATAGGAACTGCATTCTTTATCACATTGTATTGGACAAAGATCTTGGGAACGCCATTTTATAGGAACACCTTTAGCATTACATTGTTGAGCATATGCTGCTAATGATGTGCAAAGACACTCACAATCGCCACCTTGTATAAACAAAAAAAATGCATATTTAAATAAATTTATTTAAAATTGTTTTTTTATAAATAAAAATATGATAATTAATTTACCTGTATCGCAGCTGCACGTATCAAAGATACAATTTTTCACATAAAATTCAATATCAACCTCAGAGTGACATGATCGGAAAAGATCAGATTTCAAAACGTTGCACTTTTCTATAGCCCATAATTTACGTTCTGGATGTTGCTCGCATGGATCTTTAACATCTTTTGGTTCAGGACAAAAATCGTTTATCTTCCATGAATCTCCAAACAAATTAGGAGAAACTTCAGAAATACCACCAGAAGGTGTTTTAAAATCATCCTCGCTGTTATCATTGTAATCACCACAAAGACCTTTCGTGTGTCCTTTCCATTTTGGATTTAATCTGATATAAACTCTAGTACCTAAATGAAATATTTAAAATATCAATTTATAATTAAAAAACTTTATAAAATTGATATGAAATATAATAAATAATACCTTTGTCCCATTGTAGTACTAAACCTAAATCAGGCACATCAAGGAACACGAATAAACCTACTGTCCTAATAGCAATCCTTTTAAAGTTTCCTTTAGGTAACTCTTTTCCTTTTGTTAGTGTAATTATTTCTTGATTCGCACCGTGTCCTACTTTAAGTGTTATGGATTTAGAACAGGAGACTCCGGTTGTTCCGCAAAGAACATTTTGAGTAGAAATATAAAATGTTTCTTCTTTACTCAGGATACCCTTCGCTAAAATATAATCGCATACGCCTTGGAAATTAAACAATTTCCCATCAAACGTTTCATAGTGAGAGTCACCCCATGCAGAACAAACACCTGAAAAAAAAATTATTTTATCATTTTAAATACAATTTATAAAATTAAAGTATACCTTTCATTACAATCAAATATTAAATATTCTCAAATGATTATACCTGCACATATTCTATCTGTGCAATTCCATTTACCACTTGCACATTGACAAGTATTACAATCACTCTGTATTATCGATCCATCTTTATAACTTTTACCACCATGATGACAAGGACATTCATCTTCTTTAATACAAATACCATTGATTACATCTAAAACATAACCAGATTTACAAATACATCCTGGTTGACAAGTAATTGGACTTTCCATAACTGGTATGTGCATATTGTGACATGTTTTTTGTTTCACTGGCTCACAATCTGTTAATTCTAAATTTTTTATTGCAGAACAATGAATATAATTAGCTGATTGATGTTTTTCAAGATCTTCTGACGTAGCCAATCTGCAATCCCATTTACCACCTATGCCAAAATTTTAGAATTATTTTTCAACTATTATACATCAATATATTGAATGATGATTAATATACCTGCACAAGTGCATAAATCTTGCCCTTTCTGTCCAGGTCGTATTTCTTGATAACCAGCTTTAAATTCAATACCTGAATAAACACAAGGACATTGACCAATTGGAATACATTCACCAGTAATATCCAACGTTTGACCCTCAGGACAATTACAACCTTCTACGCATTCTTCTTTACAATCTGGATTAAAAGATATATCTCCGCATGACCTTAAAAAAAATATGATCTTACTTCAAATATATTTAACATATATGATTACTCTTTTTAATCCAAATTTATATATAAATACCTTTTACAACTACTGCCACAAATTTGATATACTTGACCTCCCGAACATTGGACGCTACATTCTTCAATTTCATAACGCCATAATAATTTTATTCCTGCCGCTGCACAATCTTTTGCATATGCGGATAATATAGGACAGAAACATTTCTTGATATCAGTCGTACATGTACACATATCGTATAAACAATCTTCGTAAAATACTTCTGGTTCGACGTACCAGTGACAATCTTAAATCAAATTTTATTATTATTATTATTACGTGTGTATGCACTTTCTGATTTTGATTTTTTTTATAAATCAAAATAAACAAAAAATCCAAAATCAATTACCAGCAAATATCTCTGTATACAATTTAGAACAATATTCTTTCGCGTAAACACGCTTTTGTGGATTTAAATCGCAAGGATGTTTTGGTTCTCTTTCATGAGTAACTAAACATTGTTCATTCGTTTTCCATTTATTAGCAAACAGAGTTACTACCTGTTCAGTATCACCGTCTGGTGTTAGAAAATCATCTTTCTGATTATTTGAAAATGTTCCGCACAGTCCTCTTGTTTTACCTAATAAGATATATCAAATAAAATTTTAGAAAAGTTATTTTTTGTCATAGTATTTAAAAGAAAATTAAAATCAATAAAAAATATTAAATATCAAACGTACTATGAAATTCTGCTGGTGCATTAATGTAAATACGCGATATGCCATCCCACCATACTTCTAAACCATTCAACATACGAACAACAAGAAATATGCTACTCGCAGTTTGTATTTTTATTCCATTAACAGAAAGTGGTAATTTATTGATATCCTCTCCATTGATAACTAATTGTTTATCTTGTTTTAACTTGATAGTTGTTTTTTCTGTTTTTATTGTTATTGTCTTTGTGCAAGAAGGTGACTCCGAGGGATTAAAACCTAAAGCCTAAATAATTATATAACAAACAAAATTATTTCAATTAATTATTTAACAACATTAATGAAATATATATAATATTCATTTGTATAAAAGAACAATTACTTACTTCTGATATTGTTCCGGAACATGCAACATTTTCACTTTCAATGCTATAATCCGTGCCTTTCAATAGATAATATTTACATTTACCCATAAAATCATAATGTTTCCCATCAAATGTTGTATAATGTGGATCGCCAATAACAGCACATCTGGCACTACACTGAACTTGCGTGCAAATCCATTTGCCAGAAGTACATGTACAAGTATTGCAATCTTTTGCAACGCTTGTTCCAGGATAAAATAATTTTCCTCTTAATCTACAAGGACATTCTTCTTGCGGTACACATTTATCTTCATGCATCAAAGTACCTTTAGGACAGAAACACCCTTCTTCGCAATCGGCATCATTTATATTAAAATCAATATCAGAACCACAAGAAGGTTGAGATTTTGGTCCACATGGCATGTAAATACGTCCTTTTGTGCATTGCATTGCTACCAAGAGGATAAAAATATATATTTTGATTATAATTTGATAAAATAAAATAATTAAAAAATAATAACTTACAACAAAGATTTTCATTCCTCCAGCCTGCCAAAGAAACAATTCCTTTATGTGCACATTGTCTTACATAAACATTCATCGTATCGCATGCACAAGTTCTCTGATCCAAATCGTTACAAGCACAATAATCCCAAATACAAGCTAATTCCAAATCTGAAATCTTCAGTGTATTTAAACAACTTTGATATTTTTTATCTGATAATAATTGTTTACAAAATTCATAAGCTTGTCCATATTGCGAATCCGATGAGCAAGAATGATGTACTTTTGGATCTTCGTTACATGTTTCTAGAAATATACAAATAATAAGATATACAAAAATTATATTGAATATTTTAAAATAGTTTTATGATTTCAAAACTCACCATCAATATTTTCAATTCGCCAACTGTTGGCTAGAGCTTTGATACTTGTCGGATGATTCCCAGTTTTCCCTACCAAATCATCTTTAGGATTACCATTCATTCTTCCGCATAAACCTAGTGTTCTATTCCACATAGTTTCAGATGCATCTATTTGTACTAACAAAGCTCCATCCCATTTTAATTTCACTCCCAAGGAGTCTAAATAAACAATTATGAAATGCGCTGACATCTCAACGCGTAAACCTGGTAATTGAACTGGTATCGGATAAGATTTTTTAATGCTACGAAATTCAGGAATATCTCTTTCATTTCGTGAAAGAGTATATTCTTTTTCACCAACAAAAAGTTTAATAATTGTAAAACAACGAGCTTCCGTTTTACAGCTTGGACTATTTTGCACTGCTATTGTTAAAATAGCATTGTTCCTCTCTTGCAACATAGTATGACTGCAATCACTATCGAAGCTGAAAATTTGATCGTCGAAAGTTTTATAATGTGCACCACCCCATGTAAAACAAGTCTTCGGTTCTGGTCGTCTTTCTTCGATAAATACGAAGTTATCCGAGCTTCCAAATAAATTCTGAAAAAAAATGCAAATATATCAATACGTAATGCTCTTTTTTTAGAACTATTTTTTTATAAAATATATTTAATTACCTCTATTATTTGGTCACCTCTTTGTAATTTAGAAAATTTACTCATATTATTTCTTTCGTCGGATTCAAACATATTTTCGCTGTACCACGTAAAATTAGATTTATGAACATACGAATTATAGGAAGTGTCAGTGTATATATTAATAGTATTATAAAATTTGCATTGAGGTATCGGTTGTGGTAAGAAAACTCCTGTACCATAATTGCAAATATAAGTGTCTGCTGGTGGAAATTCAAAATCTATCCCAAGTGGACATCTTAATACACAAGAATTTATATTCTCTGAGCCGGTACAGGAAATACCACCATTGAAGTTCAATTTTTCACTGCTACAGGTATCCATTGCTATAAATAATATAATTATTATTTATTAATGGTGTGAATGAAGTTAACACATTGCGTACGTCGCGCTTCACGTCATATAAAAAGATATTAAAAATGTTTACAATATTGGCATTGAGGTCCTCTGAATTCTTGTGGACATTGGCATATATTTCTAGGAAGACAATTACCACCATTCTGACACGGTGGATTGCAAACAGCTGTAAAATAAAACATTTAAAAAATACTTTAAATAAATGTAGCATGTAGCAAAATAATACAGGTGTTCTTCTAAACTTACGTGAACAATCTGGAATTGTTACCCAATCTGCTCTAGTTGGTACCCAGTTACCACTTTTACAAACCAAATTAGCAACTGATGACCCATCTGGATACACAAAGTTATCCAAACAAGTTACAGTACAAAATCTGAAAATAAACTCCGTATATTAATATTTTTCTATTAATTTTATTAAACAGACGAATAAAAGTTAATAAAATATAAGTAACTTACTTAGAATTACAACGTTTATGAGAATTAAGAACAGGTGATGCAAAATTTAAACATGGTTTATTTTCGAATTGGCATTGTGGTCCAACAAAATTTTCTGGACACTGACATTCATCCGGTGCAGTACAAATTCCACTATTTTGACAATCTGGCATGCATATTGCTAAAATAATAATAATAATAATAATAAAAATATTTTCATGCAGAATACATTCCAGAATACATTCTGTATATATCATACTATGTTGTAATAATAATATATTTAAAAAGAAGTAACATACGTTCACAATGTGGTATTGTGGTCAAATCGGTACCAGAAACATACCACTTTGTATTATTGCATATTATAGTCAATTGATTCACCCCATTTGGAAATTTATAACCATTATTACAAGTGACAATACATCCACTAAAAAGAATTAATAATATTATTAATCATTTCATATATGATTATCTATTTGTTATTTAAATAAATACCTATCTGAAGAACATCTGAAGTTCCCATTAATAGGTAAATCTGGCTTTTTATTACAACCACCAACATACAGTCTTTTTCCTCTAGCATTCTTAGTATTAATAATTGGATCAATTACTTTATATCTAAATAAACAACAAAAATTTTGATTCAATTTTTATATTTAATTATCATGTTGGAAAAATTATAAAAGAAAATTGGAAATAATATACCAAGGTATTTTCATTTTGTAAATACTCACTCATCTCCTTGCAATTCTCTTTCTTGTATTAATGCATTAGCAGTTATTATTGCTACAAACAGTAATACTAGTTGCCCCAACATAATTTTCAAAAATATTTATAACATTTAATTAACGATGCGTTTTATTTATGAAAAAAGAAAAATAATAAAAATTCAGCCATTTATTAGATAAAAATGAAAACTAGTTAAATGATCTACGTAACAACAGTATGCAACGATTAGTTCTTTTTTAATAACTATTATTAAAATTTTCTTCGTTTATATAGCTTCCTCTGAAAGGAAACAGATAACTGAATAATTGATAAATTCTTGAACAAAATCAACTTCCTGACGAATCGAAAGATTAAAAAAGAGGTCAGTTACGTACAACCAAGAACGCATTAACTACTAACTAATTATTCATAATCTATAACTTCATCCCCTAGTTAATATTTATTTAAAAAAAAAAGCAAATATATTATTAAATATATTAGTTACTTCGATTTAAGAACTATATCATTATCTATAAATAATAATTTATTATTTTATTTGTATTGTGTTTTTTTATTTTATTATACGATAAATAATTAAGATAAAAAATAAACATAATTTTGTGTTTATAGAACATATGTTTCTTCAGATTATTTTCTATAATTTCAAAATATAAATAAAATAAATCTCTTTCTCTCTTTTTCTCTTTCTCTTTCTCTTTATCTCTCTTTATCTCTATTACTCTAGATTTACTAATATCTGTATCATATCAGTGGTATTTAAATTAATTTTCATTATCATGGTCATTATTATGCTTACTAATGAAGTAGAGAAAACCACAACGGAAATGCTTATCAAATAATTAAAAGCATGTAAACACATAATACTACTATAGCTCTATGGATAATCATTCATCATATCGGAGCAGTGATTGTGTTGAATTATGAATATACACACATCTGTAATATTTTTGTCTTCAAAATAAAGGAATGCGATGCAAAAAGTATGCAAATAATATTACGAAAATATTAAATAATTTATTAAATATTTTTTATTATTATTATATTTGTCATGGTATTGAATAATACTATACAATATATTTAATACAATACTATACAACATATTATCAAAGACAATATATGTAACATAACATTGATATTTATAAATTTTATATAATAACAATTATCATTCTTATTAACAATTGTTTTAAATCGTAATAATAAACAACAATATATATATAAAACTTTATTTTTCTTCGTAGAAAATATATAAATCTTTCTCTGTTTCTTACTTTAAAGATAATTTATCGGACGTTTGATTTCGAGATTCATAAGCAGTTAAAATAGAAGTTAATACGTTAGAAGTATTTTGATAATTTTTTAATATTAATTGCTCGGGTTCTGAATACTTCGAATGCCATATTTCATAATATGCATCGCTAGAAATCTCTTTCAAGTTAGTTATATTAAATTCTTCTTTTAATGCAATCTTCCATACCTACAATAAATAATAAGATGTGTAAATATTATTATAATATATAAACAATCTAATTAAACCGACAGATAACTGTATTCGAAAGAATACAAAATAAAATATATAAATAAATAAATAAATTTATGAAATCTTACATCTTCTTCCGGGAAAGACATAGGAGCACGTTTGTTTCCAAAAACTCCTTTATTGGTGAAAATGTGTAAATTGTATAATAAATAATTGAATGTAAACATTTTGTCAGCTTCGGTAGCACTAAATGTTACAGACATAGAAGAGCAACATTCTTTTTGCGAAGGATACAAAGCATGTGTCCAATAACTACCAGGCTTAGCAATTCCCCATAATAAATTATTTAAAGCATAACCGTGAAAAGTTCCTCTTAAATATTCATCCCGTGTATCCATTGGTAGTATACCCATAGATGATAAATGTTTTCCTATACATAACATTAATATATATAATTTACATATAAATATATTCAATTTTATTGAAATAATCAATAAATTATGCTTACCAAGATAATAATCTTCCTTTTTCCAATATTTACCACCGGCTGCACATTTTTCGGAGGTATTAAACATTTCAATCATTTTTCGAAGCGATCCTTTACTTAATACGTAACCTGCTTGAGCAACGTTATATGGTTGACCCCACATTACAACAGCATGACCCAAATAATAATTTTCTTTATAATTTAATGGAGCAACTATGTAACGTAAATTTTCTAAGATCACCATCATATCGTCTTTTACAAAAAGTATCCATTCCTTGACTTCGTCGTCTTTCCATATATAATTCATAATTTCGCATAGAAAATGCCAGGAGGATTGAAACTTTATAGTAAAATTGATGATAGGTATTTGAGTATCTTGTATGCGTTGTCCGAAAAAATAAATTTTATTGCAATGACTACCCCATGTATCTTTTATGGATCTCGCCAATTTAACTTTCTCAACAAAAACGATGCACGTAATAAATATTTTAGATTTCAACCAATTAGATTCAAACATAATAGATTCCTGTGAAGTATTATACGATTTTGGTTCGTACAAGTAACGATCCATATCTACGGGATTTCTTTGCAAATTGTATTCAGCAAACCACTTATCATAGGATACATTTTCCAATCCCTTAGTCCAATTGCTTTTGATCCAATTGCGAAACTTTATTCCTCTTGAGAGAAAATTAATAGGTGTCATCCAAACAATAGATAAATCATCCGAATACTGTTGATATTGCCACTTTTTCTCATTATAAATACTACCATCGTTAACAAAACTTCCGATCAAATAAAACAACGTAGCCAAAACAAAACCAATACCAAATCCTATTAGAAACGTTGATCTTCTTTGTAACGGATGAAAAGTCATATTACACAATTAATATTAATTATTATTCTTAGCTGGAAAAATTATAAATTTTCTTTTTTTTATTTATAAATAATTCCAACCCAATATCTATGGCTCGTTTTTTCACTTATTTAAATGATCCAAAAAGAAAAAAAAATCTTTTGTTCAATATTAACTGATCAATCCATCTGGTAGCTCATATCATGGAATATAAATTATTATAAATATAATTGTAAATAATTACTTCTGACAGCATCATGTAACTGAAACTTTAAAATGATTACTTTCATTGTAAACCTGTTTTGAATGATAGACAAAGAAATTAAGTCAATTAATTAATAAATCAATCAGTCAATCAGTCAATTAAAAATAATCATAACAATTGAAAATTATGATTCATTTTGTGAACCATTAAAATTTCACCAGTTATAATTTCATTATTAATTTTAAATATTTTCTATTATTTTATAATACAAATTTTAATAATACTTACAATAACAAATACAAATATCTATTCGTGCTAACTTTTTCAATTTCATATCATTACCAACCATTATTAATCTTGTGTACGTATTAGGCGTATAAACTGCATCCAGATAGGTTAGGAAAGATCCTGGATATAAAAAAAAAAGATACATAACCTATACGAGCAATTTAAATGAATACTACTTTCCTGGTCCAGTAATGTCTATTTAATTTTTTTTATTAGAATTGTATGCAATTTATTCTATTCCACACACACACACACGCACAACGTGCAAAAATCATATATATAAATAATTGACCTGGTGGAAAAAATTGTCGGATATTTGGCCACAATTAAATGGGAAAATCAGACATTTTTTTTCCAACAACCCTGTATATAGGAATATTATGCATATATATATAAACAGATAAATTATTGGGAACAAATCTTTATTTATGAATATTAACATCATCGAAAACGATGTTTATGAAACGTGACATAATTACGTTTGTTTTTTTTAGCAAAATTCATCATTTAATTTCAAGAAATTAGTATATACAACGAATTCAAATGTTAGGTTAAAAAAAAAGGAATCCATTATTTTAAGTTTGAAACGTAAAAAATTAAGTTTTTAAACGTAAAAATAATAGATTTCTTTTTTCTTAAACTAATGTTTAAAAAAATGTTTTATAATAATTAAATATAATCGTAGGCGTTGTTTTCTTTTCTCATTAGGATAGAAAAGAAAATTGTATAAATTTTAATACAAAGCTGTACTTGTTGCAGTTAAATTATTTTTTTTATTTGATTTATAAGATCAATTTAAAAATAAAATAAAATAAAATAAAATAAAATAAAATAAATGAAAGAGATAATGGTGTATTCTTTAATAAAGCAATTATGTTATCACACGTACTCGCATATTCATAAATATCAAATATAAACAATTTTACATCGTTTTACAAATCATTGCCTATGCAACATAGGAACCGATATCCTTCAGTCATTAACATCTAAAATCTCATGAATATTTGACCCGATCAGTAAAGTCGGATTAAAATCTCATTAAAATGATATTATTATTATTATTATTATTATTTATATCACTCTTCTTGAAAATCTTGAATTTGACATTGATATTTTTCTTCTTCTTCTTCTTCTTTTTACCGATAATAATATATAATATAATATAATATAATATAATTTATAAACGCATATTATATCAGAGATAGCATTAATTTTAATAAGTGTGAATCCAGCGTGCATTTACTCACAGTTATGGCAATGCTTAGAAGAAGGATTCTCCTTCCAGAGAGAGAGATAGAGAGAGAGGGATCTTACACATTAAATTAAAATTATAAATATATTAAGGAGTCCTAGTGGATTCACCAATTATTAAAATCAATAGCACAAGATAATATGGGACGGAGATATTATTATTGACGAGAAATAAGAAAAACAAATGATCAAACTAATAGTGACAGTGTTTCTTTTTTTTTTCTTTTGTTTTTTTCTTATTTTACCACAGTCTATTAGGGCACTTGGTACTTTTAAAATCGTGTCGACAACTTTGACTTTCTTCGTCGAACATAGTACCTTCTTCACAAACAAAACGAAAATCTAAAACCTGCTTTGATGTAAAACCAGGAGAACAATAATGAAACAACCTACAGTCTCTCATGTCACCATAAAATCTATACATCTCTTTTTCAAGACAATTAAAACTCCCATAGATTTTAGAAATGGAAAAAGATTTATCTTTCAATCGTCTGGTTGATTCTAATGATGGAATTTTATCGATTTTATCTATTGAAATTGAACCAGGTGTTGAAATTGGATGATTTATTGAACGTATTGTATTTTCAGTTGTTGTGGCAACTGTTATATCGTGAAGATAATAACCAGTAGTAATAGGAGTTGTTGTTTCCTCAATTTCTTTATGCTTATTTTTATCTGTGTATTCATTTTCTGTTAAAATAGGAATAACTGTTGGTATGGTTGATACATCCATGATATCTTCGTTTGTAATATCCGTAGTACTTGTACTTGTTTCTGTAGTATCTAAAATGTTATTTGTATCGCTACTGGATGAAGTAACATCTACTGTTGCTATAGAAATAGTTGATGGTCTTGACAATGGATACGAAGTGAAATTTTCAATATTTGAATTCAAAGATTGCGAATCTTTACTATCGGTAGATAACATGAGTATCTGAGGAGTTACTTTTAAATTTTCTAACATTTTCGTTGTCGTAGTTTCAATATTATTTAATTCTTCGTTTCTTTTCATAGCGCTTGTCGTACTTTCAATATTATTTAATTCTTCGTTTCTTTTGGTAGTACTTGCAGATGTAGTAGTGGGTGGTCTTCGAGTTGGTAAAGTAAGTTTTCTAATAACTGGCTTTGGTACTAACTCGTTGTATGATTTAGGTGGTTTAGCTGGTTTTGGATTAAACAAAGGTAATCTGGTTTTAATGATTACTGGATTAGGTGTTGTTGTTGGGGGAATGTAATTGTAATTTTTTCTAAGTGAAAATGGTTTAAATAGGTTAGGCACAGAACGAGGAGTTGTGGTTGTTGTTGTAGTTGGTATAGTTGTAGTTGGTACAGTCGTTGTTGGAACAGTAGTTTGTACAATCGTTGTTGGGATTGTTGTTGTTAATGGTAATGTACTTGGTGGTAATGTTGATGATATCAATGTTGATAAAGTTAATGTCTCTAACGTGGTCTTTGAAGTTGGCACAGTAGTCAATTGTTGTTTCTTATCTTCAATGAATTTTTCAAACTCTTTAGCATCTTTTTGGATTGATTTATTATCCTTTTCCAATTGAATATCATCTGTTTTAATATCATCTACATTATCTGATAACTTATCATCGACAGTTACAAATTTAATATCTTTATCAATCTTATCATCGTTTAGATTTTCAGTATTAATTATTGATTCTTGTTCATTGTAATTATGCGCCTCGTAATTATCGTCAACATAATCTTGTACAGATGGTTCAACAGAAATGATTTCTTTTTCCGTACTACTTTCCGTTTTATTAATCTTTGGTAACTCGTCGATAAATTTCAGAACACCCGTAGTACTGTCTTCTTCCTGTTGTTCATCTTTCATTTCTATTGATTCAGTTACAGTTTCATAAGATTCCGTTATTTCTTCGTTACTGTCAGATTCTATCGAAGTAGTAACATCCTCTATGTCATCAGACTCCGTATAATCGTATAAATTATCCCAAGAATAATCAGACGTATTCATAGAATAATCGTATTCAGGATAATCTTCATTTGTAACTATACTTTCTAAATTTTCCATTTTAGAATGTTCCTGCAATCGTAGAATTTCTTTATCGTTAATTTTCGTAACATTTTTATGTTTACTTTTATGATACATTCCTTCCGAAGAATAATTTTCTTCCAATTTCAATCTCTCTTCTTTCTTTTCTTCTTCCAAATGTTTTTTATTTTTTAAACGATCATTTTCCTCATTCTCGTCGTCGTCGTCGTCTTCGTTGGATGAATTTTTATTCAATTTTTTATTCTTACCATTTGATACATCATTCGTAGTTTGATATTGTTCAATTGAAATTTCTTTCTTATAAGAATTAATTTTCTTATCAGTGATATCTAATTTTTCTTCGGAATGTTCTAAAGAAACATTAATCATTTCCGTAGTTTCAACATTGTTTACAAATGTATTAGATTCATCATCTTTATTTTCAATACTTTCATTAGATGATTCCAATGCATCCTGATCATTCGTTAATTGATATTTACTAGAATTATTAACTTTTCCTAAATTATCTACATTCCTTTCTTCGGATTCGTATTTGACTACGTTGTTTATTTGTGTACGCTTTCTACCAACATTTTCTTTATTCGATGTTAAATCTTTAGCAAATTTAGAACTATACTTTATCACAGAATCCATTTCTTTGATTTCTGGTGTATCAGATTTATTAGAATCGTGATTATCCTGTTCCACAATTTCTGTTTTCAAATTAGAGGTAGATATATTCATCGATAATTGTTCTTCAATGTTTTCTGGATCAATCATTTCGATCATGCTATCGTTTTCTCTTTGATGTTTCCTTTTTGCTGATATTTTTTTTCTAGATACTCTCGAATGAAGTTTCTTCGTTGAATTATCCGTTCTAGAAGTATCGATTTCAGTTGTTGCAATTAAATCTTCTATTATTTTAGAAGATATTATTTTCTCGTTATTCGATTTTTTATCTATTTTTTTATCTGAATTATTTTTCACATCATCTTTCTTCTCATCCTCTGTCGATTTATCTTCTAAATTAGATTTAGAATTTTCTTCTTTATTATTCGTAGACGAATTATTAGAAATTTTAACGGTGCCAATAGGTTTCATGATTTTACTCTTCGATGATATTTTATCTACACTTTTATTATTATCTTTATTTGATATAAATGTATCATCATTTCCCATATCAGAAACTATTTCCATTTCTTGTTCTTCTTCATTTTTATTTGATTTATCTGTAATATAGTATGCAATTGTCTGTGAATCTATATTTTCTACAATTTTAGTAACGTTATCTGAAAACCATGTTACTTCAAAGCTATTATCATTTGTATCATTATTATTAATCAATATTACTGATTCAGTTGTTTGATCTACATTTGTATCAGTTTCAGAATCTGTATAATCATTAAGATCCAATATTTCTAAACTAGATTCTACATTTTCATCAGATTCTTTTTGATCGTGTTTAAATATTTTCTTATCTTGATTATTATCTTCTTCTTCTTCTTCTTCTTCTTCATCTTCCTCTACCTCTTCTTCTTCTTCTTCTTCTTCTGATTTTTTTTGATCGTATTTAGATATTTTCTCATCCCTATCATTATCTTCTTTTTTTTTCTTCCTCATCTTCATCTTCTTCATCTGAATGTAAATTTACGTGATAAGAAGCTTTAGTTTCTAAATCATCATCATCATCAACGTTATGATCAGTTTTAATATCAATACTTTTATCTTTTTTTAATTGAATATCATCGAAAGTATGTCTCAATTGTCTTAAATTAGTATTTACTGGAATAACCCTAACAACTTTAGAATTTAAATTAGTTTTTATAGGAAGGTTAGGATCATCAAGTAGCACGATCGATCTTTTTCTTCTAGGATTTTTAAAAACCTTCCGTACAACAGCACGACGATGATTACGAAGTTTAGGTACATCGCGATAAAATGGATCAAATGATTCATCTCCTTCTTTATAATCGTCATAAGTAGCTGGAATAGTAGGAAGAGGTATAGTCACTAATTGGGAAGTGTTAAGTGGTCTTCCTGTTTCATCGCTAACACTAGCTTTAGCAGTAACAATAACTCGGGATTGGGAAGGTAACAAAGGTGGTGGTGGGTTTTGTATAATCCTTTGAATATCCGGTGGTGGTAAATTAATAGTTATATGATGTGGTTTCAATTGTGGAACTGGAATAGGAGGTGGCACGTGAATATGTTGAGTAGTAATTTGACCATTAGACGATGTTGATAATAATGGTTTAGGCGATGTCCTTGGTGTTGGATAAAATGATTTAATAGTTGTCTCAACGCTAGCCGGAGTTGGAAGAAAATTCGATGATATTCTTTGCTGTTGGGAAGCTTGGCTATCTTTTTGCTCATCTTCAGAAGGTATCGGTGATATTATTAATTTTGATACCTACAAAACAAATTAAAGTAATATATATATTTTTTATAATAATCAAATTTATATTTTAATTAGTAATATAAAGATTGATATTTATTGGATCAGTATTTTTTAAACAATATTATCAAAAAGTAAGGTTCTATCTTTGAAATCATCAAGGACACTTTTGGTCAATTTCATAAAACTGAGAAATTGATATAACAATTACAAAATGATTTGTTTTCAATTAATAAAAATACCGATCAAATAAATATGATATGGAAAAACGTATTAAAAATATAAATAATAGTATCACCTTTCCTTGATTGGTTGATTGTATAGCTTCTAAAGGAGTAATGCTATGCTTACGATGTTCATTGTCACGATATTCTGACGTATCTCTAGGATTATGCACATTAAATGATTCCGTAGTGCTAACAATTCCATGATTATTGTAAATTGGATTAATCAATGCTGGATTGCTCGGATTTCTATCCAATAAAGTTTGGATAGTCGAAGATGTGATATGATAGATCGGTGATATGGTTGATTGTTCATTACGTATTATTTGTGGATTAGCAGTTGAACTGAATCTAATTTGATGAGATTGTGGTACTTCTTGAACAGTAGTTGAACTGACACCTTGATTACTGAACAATTGATAAGAAGTTGCTTGATTATCATTTCTTTCATCATTGTGAAGAATGTATTGATGATGATATCCTTGTCTAAATTGTTGCTGAGGATATCCTGTTGAATATGAACCCCTAGCTGTTGTTGTTGATGGTTTACTTGGTCGTGATGTTGTTGTTGTTGTTGTGCCACCGGTAGGATGTGCAGAGGTAGTACGTTGATTATTTTCCACGGATTCTGAGGGATTATCTTCTTCTTCATTCTCATATAAACTTGAACATTATAAATCATACAGGATGATTCACTTAATTTCCACATCTCGAATAACATTTTTTTGAATCTTATAAAAATTAATTAATTACAAAAGTTGTGTATATTTTCAAGATGGACAAATGATAACGCATTGGTTTTTATTCTATATCGAGAAGTATACATATTAAAACAAAATTTGAATATTTATTAGAAATCTGTAATATAAATGACATATAACAAAAATAAAAAAAAAAGAAAACCAAAAAGTACTTTAAACTTACCCAAAAGTGACGGCATTGTTGCCATAGAGCTCCAAATTAAGATTATAAAACTGTTCACTCTTGCTGCAATCAACTTCATCGACACGTTCGCATACTCTAGTCTCTTGATCGAAGATGGTTCCATTCAAACAAAGGAACCTTATATCCATAATCTCGTCTGAAACCAAATCTCACGGTGAAGAAGAGGAATATTATTCGGGGCTGTTCATACACGTATATTTTGGGAAGTTTGTTAGTAGCGAATGAAATCAAGCTACGGTCCCAAATGATGCTAATTCCAAGACCCTCAAATTCAAGTTAGAAAAACAAAAGTTTTATCTAAAATGTCATACCCCATAACGCGTTAAATGAATTTATTTTTAAAAAAACCTTAATTTTTCTCTTTAATCATAATGAAAAGAAATCTTAAAACCTTTGAGCTTTCTCTGGGTCTTATACATTTGTTTAAATCACCAGTAGGGGTTGTAAATTTATTATATTTCCATCGAACACTATAAAATTATTTTCTTCTCCTAATTAATTAATTAATTATTATTATTATTATATTCCAATATAAGAGTATCATAAACTTCGAAAAAATTGTTCAACATCCGAATCCTTTATCCTAAATTAAAATAAAACAACAATACACAGAAAAAATATATATAATAATCCTTTCTTACAACTTTTTTTTACATGGACGAAAAACTAGCCATATAAATCATTCGAGAAACCCGTCTTTGGAAGGTCACAGGTTCATTAATCTTCGGTATGAGTTGAACGCCAAACAAAAAAAAAAAGAAAAAAAGAAAAAGAAACTCCATATAAATTATTGTTGAAAACTTTCAAAACATTATAATCGCGCTTAAAGTGATTGTGCAAACTTAATTCAACGTTGCTGAAAGTAATTTGTATTAATACGAAAGATAGATCGTTTCTTTTTAAGTACGACAGGGAATTTAAGAAGAAGGTGGGTAGGTGGGTGGGTGGTGAGGGGTGAGAGGTGAGGAATAAGGGGCAGGGGTAGGGGATAGAGGGAATGGGGGAGAAAGGAGGATAGATCTTTCAATTAGATTTAAAATGAGATATCAAAAATGAAATTGGTATTTAAATGATCGACGAGATAGGAAGGGGAAAAGAGAGGAAAATACAAAATAAAAAGAAATTTCTATTGTGTATTATTATAATATGAAATGTAATATCTTAATGGTTATCGAAAAGAGATCCTTTAACCTAATAGATCATCAAATCACAAGGATTAAGTTTTGTAATAGAGATCGAGAGAGATCACCCGCAGAGAATGTCATGGTCGTTGAGGAACGTTTACTGACCTAAGTCGAGACTCAAGAGTGTCTGGCACTACTGTCTCGTCACGAGAGAGTCTTATCTCTTTTACCCTATTACTTTAACATATGTATGTGTGTGTGTTTGTGTATGTATGAATGTGTATAAATATGTGTTTATGTATATGCATGAGTTGGTTCATTAACAATGAAAGTTAGTTTTTCATTAACAATTAAATACATATTGTATTGAATTATGAACAATTTGGAAAATGTTATAATTTGTTTTATAGTTAGTTGTTTATTTTTATAATAATAATTGTATAATAATATTATTTAGGGCGTTAAAATGTGATTGTAGTTATTTTATGGGTTTTGTTCATTGTATTTATAAATTTAATTTAATTTAATAAATAAATAAATATATGTTTTTTTTATATGCATTGAAATAATATTGATAAATAATTTTAAATACAAATTCAAATACGTATATGTATATTTAATATATTATGAGCATTGAATAATTAATTCATTACAATGTTGTTTTTTTTTTGGAATGTTAATAAAAAAGAAAGGTCAATAAGAGTTCCGTCAACGGATTGATCTAACAGATAAATGATCAATATTGATCAACGACGTGATCACAACTATCAGTTATATTTAATGGGTGCGGCATTAAACGGGAGTAACTTATCTATATATAGATATACAGATAAGTACATAGATTTATAATATATGATAGAGATGATGGAAAAAAAAAATAAAATAAAATATTCTAAATTACCTTTCTGACCGATCGTGCATACATGAAACATCTGACATCCAGTTTCGATGTCCGCATAATAACCACCAATCACTTTTCCTTGGCACGAAAAGTTCGTATCCGGCAAATTATGGAAATCCAAGTACTTCTAAGAACATTTGAATAATTAGTAATCTATCACACACACCCACACGCACACACACACAAATTCGAATATTTTTTATACTAATTTATTCCCAAATTAATATTATTCTTATCATCCTTCTTATTCCTAATATCTTTTATCAGACGGTTGAAATTTTTTACTAATTCATTTTAATATTAACATTCTTTACAATTTTTTTGCTTTTTCTTTTATGATAACAAATAATAATTTTATTTCTAATTAATTTAAATATTTAATAACGTAGCGTAACAATTTATTATTTAATTTTTTATAATTGAATATTCATTTGCATTTTTTTTACCAACAAATAATTGTAATATAAGCAAATTACAGTGTTGGGTTAATGTCACTCTCTGGTATAACTACTATATATATTATGATAATTATATATAAATGTGTATACTGTAAATAATTATACTTTTTAAATAGGTATTATAAACATAATTAAAAATACTCACGATAGCTTCATTTGCGCTACACGGAGGTAACCCATGCCGGAAGTTTAAAACTGACAAGAAAGCTGAAACAAAAATATGTTAAAATTAATATACGATTAATATATATTACAATTTAATAAAAATACATAAATAAATAAGTAATATTTTTAAAAAAATCTAAAAATACATTTTTATTTATTTTAAATCAATAAACTAAGAAGGAAAAAGTATCTTCGCAATTTTTTGATTACTTCAAATTCACATAAATCTAATATAACAATCAAATCTGCCAATATATATTTACGTTCATTAGAAAACGTACATATGATAGAACAATTATAAAAAATAGAAAATTTTAAACCATTAGAATAAATGATTCAATTCAAGAATACGAAGAAACTTTAATCCCAATCTGATATAAGGTCAATAATTTTTTTCTTATGTTATTTAATTAATGTTAATCCATAAAAAATATATTTGAAAAATACTGACCTAAATAACAAAAATATTAGTTTTATATTAAATGTATAATTTGATTAAGAATGAAAATAATTTTTACAAAATGTCGATCAATATTATCAACCATTGATCATAATTATGAAAAAAAGATTATAACAAATAATATTGGAGTACAATTTAAAACAATAGTTCTTTTTTTTGAAACTAAAGGTCCATTATTCTTCGGTTGACGATAGTTATCCCTTTTATCTTTTTTTTTTTATTTCTCCAACTGAACTGATTTACACAGCGTATCCTTATGTGTGCTATGTAAGCATTTATGAGTTACACGTAAAGACGTATATGTATATTATGTGTAAGAAAGTACACGCAAGAGACGAATACACGTAGTCATTGTTATTCGAGGCCTGCCACGGGAAACGGAAGTCCTCCATTATCCTCAAGATACCCGGTATATACCAACAGACTACGAGACATTCTTACGTTCACGTTGATCCCGAAAAAAAGAAAAAGGAAACTTCCTTTTTTCCTTTTTTTTTTCATTTTTTTTACTATTCCAATATTGACAATGAGTCGTTAGAAATAAATCATATTTCATAATATTCTTTTTTTTTTTTAAATAAGAACACACGAATATTTTCAATATTTAATAAAGGAATGATTTATTTTTTTATTAATTCTTTGTTTTAGATTAATTAATTGATTATTATTGTAGGATGTTTAAATTATATGATGTGGATATAATAAAAGATAGTGAGGAGTGTGATTGTAATTACAAGTAACAATTTATTAAGTCGACAGAGATATAACACGGACTGGACTTACACTAAACTGAACTAAACAAAAACCAAACGTTTCCTTTTTATACTCTCTTATCGTTCTATAAACTTCTCGATCTCTCTCTAATATTTATTTCATTATTTATGAGAAACATTGAGTGGTTTCTATGCGACGAAACAGGAGACAAAAACATAAGGCGACGCATTTCCTCACGCGATATCGCCTAAATAAACAAACGCTGTATAATCTTGA
Source organism: Mischocyttarus mexicanus (assembly GCA_023678845.1). Classification (NCBI taxonomy): domain Eukaryota; kingdom Metazoa; phylum Arthropoda; class Insecta; order Hymenoptera; family Vespidae; genus Mischocyttarus; species Mischocyttarus mexicanus. The sequence goes on along the minus strand of JACGTP010000021.1, from coordinate 216,598 downwards.
TGAAAAGATTTCTTTCAATCCTACATTATCGTTGAAGATGTCATTTTATTTTTTTTATTACAAATAATTGGTATTTTTTATTCGTTTGTATATATTTTTTCTTTTTTGAAATATAATTTTAAGAATTGTTTATAGTTTTATTATTTTCTTTAATATTTATATTGTTTAATTTTATAAATACAATAATTTTATTTTATAATTACTATTATACTTTACTTATATACTATTTTTACTATAAGTTAAATATACCATAAACAATTTACGAATAAAAATTCATCGATTATGGTACCACTCCTTTAAATAATATCAATCCAAGGATATATGAATATTTAATTATTAATTCATAAATTATTAATAAATTAATAGAAAGTTACTTATTGTTATAAACAAAACATATGCATATATATTTATATGCATATGTATTCATAGATCGGTGAAAGCTCAACGAGTTAGACCTTTAAACGAGGAAATCATTAAAGAAAAACCATAGAACAAAAAAAGAAAAGAATAATAATTACTTAATTGTATGTCACACATATATTCACATTGAAAAAGTGAACTTTCTTGGTGTGTATAGAACATTCGCGATGCATATGTTACATATGTAATGAATGCCCTATATATCGGTCCGCGTGAAAGGCAAACGGTAGCACCAAGATATTTTTCCTTTGATTCGTTTTAATTAAAAAACGTTCGAGATATTTATCACACTTCCAATATGGAAAATAATATTTATTTTAAATCTATTTTTTATTTTTTTTTAACAAAATACAAAAAACAATGATTTTTATCGATTGTAGAAAAAGCAATTTTTAAATAATCGAATAACAATTCTGAACTTTAACGATGTGTGTTACGCAAAATAAAATTAAGAAGTTAATCGCGTAGAAAAGGGGGGGAAAAAGAAAAAAAAAGACAGCATGTATACTCCTTCTCTTGTTAATTAATTGAAAGGATCATTTAAATTCATCTCATTATAATAGGTTCAATGAATGACGTAAGAAGTTAAAAAAAGAGTCAGTGTAGAATTACAATAATTAGTCGACAAATGGTCAAAGTGTCTCCATGTGTGTATACCCTAAACGACGAATGAATTCTTTTTTATACTTCCTAGCTCCTTTGCATTTGAGAAATGTTAGAAGGAAAGTACATAGTAGCATGAGAACGTTATATGAATAACTATAAATACATAGTGAACCGTGACGTGAAATTTCTTTAGCTTACAGAAAATTCTATTTACTGAAAAGTCATTTCAACTATCTTGTATAAAACTATGTAAATAAGGAAAGAAAGAAAAAATAAAAATACAAAATGAATAATATTTCTATTTATTCATACGCGTGAAAGGGTTTGTAAAATCAACGTGGGCGAGATATTTCTTTTCTTTCTTTTTCTTTTTTTAATAAATAAACTGGTCAAGAAATTCTATCGTTTCTTAGATTAACGTAAGTATGAACTATGATCTAAGATATTATACAAGTAAGAGATAAGTATTATACGATTACGATAACTTACAAATATTGCATTTAATGTATTTCTGTATTTTAATACGAAAATACATTCTTTTTTCTTCCTTTCATCCAATGAAATATTAAATTTTAATCAAATAAAAACATTTATTGATCCATAAATTTATATAAAAAATTACTTTTCTATTTTAAATCATATCTCTTTGTAATTTAATAATTATTAATAGAATTCAAGGAAAAGATCCCAACGATAAAAATATTTCATTCCAAATTGTCGTTCAGATTCCTGTCATTTTTTTTTTTTTTTTAATAACCTTCAGATTTTTTTTTTCTTTTATAAAATAAAAGAATTAATCGAAGATCTCTTATTGGTGGAATATTCTTATTCTCATAAATAAATTCTTGAGTAACCTACCTAAATACTTTTCATTTTTATCGAGAAAAGAAATAGAAACTCTTCTCTGATCTATGCAGAAATTCCATTGTCTTTATTTGTCTAAACATTGATTATCATTGGCCTAGATCACGTGAAATTTTTCATTCGAAATACAAGAAAACCTTCGATTTCTACAAATTATTTCAAACTGTTATCTGTTTAATGAGAATATTGCATGCGTGCACATAAAACCATAACGCAAAACACCGCTCCAAAAAATTAAAATAAAAAAATATAATTCGCAATAAAATTGTATATCTAAGATTTCATCTATTTCATTATCTCCCCCCTGTCTTCTCCCTCTCTTCAACACTTTTGTAAAATATTTTAAATAATTTTATGATTATTGTATTGTGAAATTTTCGACGGTAAATTTGTAAAAACAATCAAATCGATTCGACAATGTCTTTTTTAGGATATAAAGAAAAATTTGTTAAAAAGAAGATTGATTTTAATTGTATATTTAAATGAAATGAAATTCCTATTTGATGTACAGTATATTTAAATTGACAAATTTTTCCTGTTTTTAATAGAAAATGAAACTCTTCGTAATATCGTTCTAACGTATAGAACCTGATGATTAAATTCTTACCCAGATATTCCCGGAAGCCCGATTAACCCGGCTCTTGATTCACCGTAACTCCGATTATCTGTACAGACAACATGCAAATCTTGTAATCGAATGTAAAAAAAAAAAAAAGAATTACTTGAGAAAAAAAAAATTATATGAAATTATGTTAAATGAGAAAGTGCTAAAGAAATTTCAAAAGAGAAAGTTATTATATTCGAAATGTTCATTTTGCTAAATAAAAAAGAATTTTATATATCGAATTAACCTCAAAATAATTCGGATTAACCTCAAAATAATTCGGATTAACCTCAAAATAATTCGAATTAACCACAAATATTATTTTCACGGGATAATTAAAATATTATCTATTCTTATGCTTATATTTTTGTTGTTGTTTTTTATACGTGCACGTGTGCATTCATTTTTTTCCATTATTTCTACAATAATAAAATTGAACAAAAAATGATTCATATATTTCATCGTAAATCAAAAAAAAAAAATATATATATATATTCGTATTAATAAACTTTTAATAACAATTTATATATTAAAACCCTTTTTTTTAATCTAATTTATTTCTTGCTTTTGCGAAAATTAAATCAAATTAAAGTTACAAACATTCTTTTTTTGTTCTTATTGTATTTTAATTATATAATACAAATAGTATAACAAAAAAAAATGTATAATACTTGATAAAAATTATATAATATTGAAAAAAATTATGAAATGTAAACACGAAATGATGATTGTAAAATTATGCGAAAAAGAGATTAATTATGAAATTTAATTAAATGGATGAAAACTGAATGTCATATAGTGATGCTAAAAAAAACAAATATATATATGTATTTCAAATATTTTCTATCTTTCTTTCTTCTCCAAGTTCAATCGTTAAACCCGCGTTGTTACTTGCACGTTCGAAAATAGTAACGCGCGTCACCAAGGTTTGCCATCCGGTATGAGACCGGTTTAAGGATGAAACTAACGATACCGAGAGAGCCTTTCATTCCTTTTGGAAGGTCGCTTCAAGGATGAAAGTAAAGTTCGAAGATTTAGAAAACTAGTGTAACTGGGTAAACGACGAAATTTCAACCAAATCAATCAAATTAGTTTCATTTTTCAACAAGAAGAATCAAATGATATCCAATAAATAGAATTTCTTTTCGAATTCATTTAAAGTTCATTCAAAATGTCAACTTTTCATTCAAGACTACTATTTATTGAGGGGGTTATATTTCTGCTTTTTTTTTAAATTATTAATTATTTATTCAATTCTAAGATAAAATAGTTATTAAAGCTTCTTGTTTATTAGATCGATATTTAAATAAAAAAAATTATTATGAATTTATACCCTAACGCAATCCTAACACTTATAAAAAATATTGATAGACCACTTATTTAAAATACTAAACAAATTATTATTCACAACCAAATATTCGCATAAAAAAAAAAAAAAAGAAAGGTCATTAATTAAACAAAATCTTATTCAATAAATATTCGAAAACCATTGACCAATTAAAATGAACCGAATAATAATGGTTAAACGTTGCTATAAAATGATCAACAAATGATAGGTCAGCTAATAAAGAAGAAAAAAAAGAATAATGTAATTAATTCAGTCGTTAAAATTTAACAAATGGCAGATATAATATTAAAAGATTAAGCAGGTAAAAAAAAAAGAAATAAAAATATGAGAATGCTTTATAATTTTTCAGATTCATCATCATCATCATCATCATTGTTATTAACATCAGTACTATACTTGTGTTCTTTTTCTTTCTGCTCCCATAAAATAATTATTCGGCAACGTGAGAGAGTGAAATTAAGATCGTGACTGAGTAATGTGCGTCTTACGTGACTTCGGCACCAAGAGACACGCTTCGAAAGGTCTAACCGCATCCTTGCGCCGGAGTCATGCGGTTACATAAGGAGAAAAGTCAAAGTAGAGAAAGAAATTGTTCAATGTGTGTATGTAAGTATATATAAGAAGATAGATAGACTGATTTTTAATAAAGAAGTAGACATATGTGAACGATGAATCAATAAAATATTATGGAATACCAATTTCAATCCTTTTTATTATTAGTGACTTTTATAACAACACTTTAAGAATAATCATTTTTAATAAAGAAGTAGATATATTTATTGAACAATGAATCAATAAAATTTGTAAAATATTTTATTAAATACCATTTCAAATCAATTCTTTTTATTATTATTATAATCATTATATACAAAATACTGTATATAATAATTTAGGATTCGTTAAAGAAACTGGACCCAACCGGGATCGAAATCCATGAACTTTTGTTTTCCAGGCGAGTGCTCTCTACCCATTGAGCTATTCAAAGAATCAATAATAATTTATAGGAAATTTATGTATTTAATATGGAGGTGTTCTATCTTACAATAATATGCATATGTATGTGTACGTAAATATGTAAATTATTAAATATAATATAAAGTTGAATATCTCTAAAATATTCTTACAATAAAATATGATGAATATTTTGGCTTCCTATGTCGGTAGTTGTTTGAAAGACTGCCACTTGGAATATTATTATTAAAATTTATAATAATGAAAGAAAGTCATTGTATATGTTTGTGTGTATGTGTGTGAATTAAGCAAATTAATTAAATCCTAATATAAATGTGATTTCAATCAATTTTGATAATATTTTCTTGGAATTATATTGGATTATTATTTTATGTTTTAATACATAAGTCATTGAACAAAACAAAAGTAAATCAATTGAATTCTAATTAAAAAAGGTGTGGTTGTTGTTTTTTTTTTCAGTCAATACTAATCACTATTCAAATCACATTCTCTTCGATCCGTTTATTTCTAACAGTTAGAAGTTGGTTAATAGTAATCAGCATACGTCAAACAATAGAACAATTTGTCGTCTTGTCAATGCCAATGGATGAATCATTCAAATCCTAACACGGAAAGTTAAAAATACGTTAAATCTTATTTTCGTTTCTTACCCTGTAGTAGAAGTCCATGCAGCGCAAAGTTCATGGCTGCGCTAATAATTCTTCCTTCGACCTAGAACAAAATGAAATATAATTCAATAAATATTCATACAAGTTATTGTCAATATTTTATACGTAAATATTGATTTTTATTTTAATATGATTAACACCGATAAGTGTTTATGAAAAATAATAAATAATGAGTAAGAAAAAAGAAAAGAAAAAAAAAGAAAATTTTTCTTTTCAATTGTTTCAACAACTTCCTCGTCTTTCTTTTTTTTTTATTTTATTTTATTTCATTTTTTTCAAATGTGAAATTATTCACGGTTGTATGCCCGTGATTTGAATTGAACAAGGAACGTGACATGAAAATCGTTTCAAACGAAAGCGACGTAGTTGATTTGTTTCTACGAACAAGGAAAAAATATCTGATATTTTTATACGAGTTACATATATTAGCATAAACAATTTTTCTCTTGAAAGTTTGTATTAAAATAAATTTTGAATCTTAAGTATATTTTGTAAAAAAAATTAAATAGTCAGTAAATATAAATAACAATTGTTTTGTTCCTATTTTTTTTGTTCCTATTTTTTTTGTTCCTATTTTTTTAGTTTTCTAATACCCCAATTGATATTTCGTCGTATATTACCGAATACACTACGAAATAAAATAAAGTGGTGAAAGTAGTTGTTCGCTCGCGGGTACAATCGGCCGATGAGAGTAACTATGAGTTAACGATGACAGGGATTAAGCAATCGTTTCAACCTTCTTAAACCCTCCCATCCCGTAGAGCTGCACGATTAAAATGCATCCTCTAAAGTGAAACCTCTTTATGAGTTCTTTCTCTCACTCTCTTTAAATTGATTTTATTTTTCTTGGAACAAATTCTAACAATTGAAAATAATTCATTTGAAATAAGAAATATTTTTTAAAACATGTACACGTACGTGTGTGTGTTTGTTCGTTTGCAATTTTCTTTTTTTGCAAAAAAAAATTTCTGCAAATTTCTAAATTTCATTTATGGTCGTCCAATAATACCTAATCTGATGAATACGTTTGTGCGTTTGCAATTTCCCTTCAACTCGTGGTTTTATTTGTAAATTCATTTGCATTAGTTTTGTTTTTAAAAATGATAAATCTTCGATGAGAGAAAATATTATATTAATTCTAGATAGTCTATTTGATTTATTCGTATATTACATGGATAAAAAAAACGATAAGTTTCGTTTAGTTTTTTGTTTTTGTCAATTTCTTTAACCCACGAAGTTTGATTTCACTTTGTTGAATCGCTCAACACGTGTGAAAGAGAAAGGCGTTTCCACATCTTGTGCTTGATTCAAGAATAGTATCTACTCGTACTACTCAAATAAAATTTTAGCATACTTAAACGATTGCTCATAAAAGAATCAACAACACCTCGATTATTCTAATCTATTCAATAATCCCTAATTATTTGCATATACGTACATGTACTCGTATATACACGCACGTACACTTACAACATTTTATTTCTACAGGACAATCCAAATTAAATGACGCATCGTGAAATTGAAATAAAACGTAAACTATTATTATAGATTAGTATAGGTTAATATTATTACAATACAAATTCAATTTCATAACATTAATTATGAAACCAATCAAATCATTCAAATCTGTTCCACAAATTTCGTTCATGTTTGATCCAAAGTTTGAAACAATTTTCTATTAAAATTCCACACGCAACTTGAGCTCTATTTCATTAATGGCTTAGTTTTCTAAAATTCCCATAGAATAATGTCCGGTGGTGTTAAATCGCATAATTTTGATAACCCAATTGATTTATCATTAAATTAGGCGTTCATTTGATTCTTTTTAACACCAAACCAGCATTATTATTGAATTTTATTATTCAAAGTTTGTATTTATTTTAAATAATAAAAATATGCATTTAAAATACAATAAATAAAAAAATAGTAATAATCATTTGTATTCGTCAACTCCGATGTTTCCTCTGGTGGTACTTTTTTCAATCTTCGAAAGAAGAATGACTAATTCAAATTGCAAAATAGGAGACTTAAATTTCTGTATAGTCCTGTATAATTGAGAGTATTTTGAAAGGCCGATAATATAAACCTAATTAAACTCGACGACAGAGAAACTTACTTTTAAGAAAGCTACTCACGTTTGATGTTATTGCTGCTGCTGATTCTCTTACTGGCGGTGTAAATAATGAAATACCGAAGGTTACCGCATAAACACGTGCATGCGTTATCCGTCATTTTAAATGTCAAGTTCAAAATATTAAGGACAGGTATAAAAGGCACCACCGCGTACACGCAAGCACCGAGAACTTCAATTATCAATTTGTTTTTTATACTATTTCGTAAAAAACAAAAACAAAAAATAGTTTTATATCATAGGAAAAAGAAAAAAGAGAATGATTGAGTGAAAAGTTGTTTACATTGGCTTACATTCGTATGTATACGAAAAAGAGAAAGAAAGATGTTGCACCGTTAGAAAATTTGCATTACACTTTCACTGATCTAAAAAAACATCTACGGGGTGACTCATTTTTGTTTTCTTACTTATTCGAGATGAAATATTTTCCGATTTTATTTTCTTAGATTAAAAAGATATTTTCTACAAATCTTGCTGTGTTTCATAAAAGGGGAATATTGAATTGTAAGATATAGGTTGTTGTTTAACATAATCATTAAACATAATCATTTTTTATTCAAATGGAATTTTAATTGTAATAAAAATTTTCTTTATAAAAAAAAAAGGAAAAAAAACAGTATTCTGTATGAAATAATTGCAATTACTAAAATTCTTTGTAAATTTTATAAAAAAACATAGATTTGTAAAATAATTAGAATACTTTTAGGATATGTATTATTTGGAAATGAGTCACCTTGTATATAATATCATCGTCTATACACATACGTAGTATTTACGTATTCGTTTTCTCCAGAAAGCGATTGATTCTCACGACGATATTTGGATTCATCCATACGTAAAAACCGGCACATCGTTCACGATTTGTTTCGTAGCAGCTACAAACCAACCAACAAACCAACCAACAGAAACGACGACGACGACAACGACGACGACGACGGCTTTCCCCCGATTCTGTGTCGTGAATGAAAGATACGTGCTCGCTGTGGAAAGCGCCGCGCCTTTTTAACCAACTCTATATATATATGTTTATCGAATGAAATGAAATGGAACGAAAGAAAACGATACGATTAAAAAATAATAATAAAAGAAGGACAAAAAAAATATTAAGAAATTTCATGCATGGAAAATGAACGTAAACAATTACTTTCGTTTAATTCCTTTAACACCCTTTAAAATCTCAATTTGGGTTTTAAACAAACATAATTTTAAGATATAAAGAAATATTTATTTTTTAAAAATGTCGGATTTCTGGCCACAATTCAAAGGGAAAATCCGACATTTTTTATCCACCAATCTTATATATATTAAATATTGTTATTGCTATTTTAATTAAATTCAATAATAAAATGTAGATAAAAAATAACTATCGTTTAAATCCCTTACCACAATATTGCAATTGTTAATAGTATTTATTTAAATAATATAACAAGATTTCATTATCATAATAATTATCATAATAATTATCTAATTGTAATTTAATGATAAAGTAATTTATCTATTTTTAAACATCTATTACAAAATCCCTTCTAACAGATAATACTAATAATATTTCTAGTTCCATATTGGGTGTTCAATTATTTTTCTAATACACCACAAAGTACACCGTAAAATCATGTGGTTAAAAACGTATTTATCCAAATACATACACAGTAATGTACCTCGTCATAAATATTTTCTAAGAATGATCTTCTTCGATCGCTAATTAAATGTTACTCTACGAATTCAGATACTGTTTTAACGTAAACAGTACCATCCTTGACACACTTGTTACTAAAAAGAAGAAGAAGAAAAAGAAAAAAAAAACGACGAAATACATCCATGAATTGATAATGAATGAGTTAGCTTTCTAGTCAAAGGAAATAGTTTTGAAAAAAAAATATTTAAAATAGAAAAAATTAAAGGGGAATACCAAAAAAAAAGATAGGAGAAAACGCATACCAATAAGGAAATCATAAAATATGTTAGATTTCTTGGAAAGTTTCCTCCTATCGATTTTGTTAAAAATATATTTGATATATGAATATTTTGTAAACAAACTAATTATAACAATATTTAAAAATCTTGTTTATTAAGTTTTCCTAATATACCAAACTTACCAACAATTATGTATTCATAATCAATAAATTACCGATCCTCGTAAAACAAATTTCTATTCCTTGCAAACAAATGCAGATAACATAATTTAATACCGATCTAAATAATATATAAAACAATTTTTATATAATTATCAAATAAAATGAAATAAATACAAATATAAAAAATAATAAAATCAAATAGATTGATTGGTTGTGACAAATTTAGTTTTCAAAAATTGGCAAGAACCATTTTCGAATAAATCGAAGTATTTCCGAATAAAGAAGAATAAAAATGATATAAACGTGAGGGAGGAAGTTAGGGGTAAAAACAAAAATTCATTTCACGTAATCATAATTAGTAAGAAAAAAGATTTTGTTTACGACACCAAGTTAGAATTAAAGCAACGAGAAACGTTCATAATCGGCAGCGCCTCGAGCGCATCCTGAACTTTCTAAACCTATCACGGTTGCAGCAATGCGATCGTCCCAATCGACCATACCAGTTCATTCCCTTTCATGGTGAGTCACGATCGTCTTCTTTTGCTATCCTTGCGCTTCTTCATTTCGCAGAAAACCCGATTTTCCGATTTAAACTACACCACGTTATTCTACCGATTTACAAACATATCTTAAACTTTTAAAACCTATATTTGTTTTATTACAAATATAAAATAATATTTATTAACTTTAAACAAATAAATACAAATTAATAAAAAATTAAACTCTTAAACAATTCATTGTTTCTATACGATATCTAATTTTATACACAGTATTAATTTGATTTATACGAATATAAAATAATATTTAATAAACCTTTAACCAACAAATAGAAATTAGTAGAAAATTAAACTCTTACAAATACTTAATTATACCTCAACTTTTTAAAACCTAAATTTTATTTATATGAATATAAAAAAATATTACATAACCTCAAACCAACAAATACTTAATTATACCTCATCTTTTTTAAAACCTAAATTTTATTTACATCAATATAAGAAAACATTACATAACATCAAACCAACAAATAAAAAATTAATAAGAAAATAAACTCTAAACTAATTTATTGTTCCTGTAGAATACCAAATTATATCTTAATCGATAAAATAATCGATATTTAAAAAAAGAATTGATATTTCATAAAAATTGAATGAATTATTTGGTAATAATTTAAACAATTAATGAGAAAATAATAATTTTCTGATAACTATAATAAAATAGTAATAAAATAATATTAATTATTATAAAATTATGATCAATAAAGTAAGATAAATTGGATGAACAAAAAAAGAACTGCATACCAGTTAACGTAACTAACTATAAGGTCATGAACAGTCATGATCTACTTCTTTCTAATACCTCACGATCTTATTTGACCCTTACTAAAAAGAGATAACAGAAATAAAGATAGTATGTCAAGTGCTTTTATTAAATCCCATATGCAAAAATCATTTCAAATTTTATTACATTAACCAATAAATAATTGTTCATCATCCTTGTAATAATAACCGTAATAAATTTTCGTCATAGTTTATCGATATTTCAAATACTTGATTGTTACGGTACCATTTAAAAATTCGCACTAAATTACACGTTCGAGTTAAAATAAAAAAAAAGAAAAGAATGTCAAAAAAAAAATAGAAATAATTAATCATTTTAACGAGAAGCAACCTTGTGTTTGAACGAGTTAAAACAAAATTTAAATATAAATTTAACTGTCAAATTGTGCAATGACGTAAAAGTACTACTCTAATATATTTTTCGTATTTCTTTCTCAGTCAGTATGATAGTAGTTGGAACATGATTTATAGTTTCAAGCGTGGGTAGTTGGATCGTTGTAAAACCATCTTAAGATTACGTAACGTGTTATAGATTGTATCGATCACGTTGAAACGATGACAGAAAATATTGTACAATTATTAAAACTAACATAATACTTTGTTAAACGTTAACATTAATTAATCGTATTGTATTTTTAATTAAATTTCTTTTTATTCGTTGTTTTCTGTATCCTAAAGTTAAATTATATTAGGTGTTTGAATTAATTCATAACGTTTTACGAGAGATAACGTGGGATTGCAATATTCTGTTTTTTTTTGCGAGGAGAGTTTTACTCTATCATTTGAATATGAATAAATGTGCTGCGTAAAGTCATCGGATTTCAAGGAAGTTTATGATGAACGTGCTTTAGCTGAGCAAACGTGTCGGAAATGGTTTGCACGTTTTAAGAGTGGTAATTTTGACTGGGAAGACAAGGAACGACAAGGATAACCAAAAAAGTTTGAAGATAAAGAATTGGAGGAATTAATTAAAGAAAATTTATGTCAAATACTTGACGAGTTTTCTACATCGTTCATTCGGTGGATTGATTTATCAACTTTAGGTAAACGCCTTAAAGTTTGTCTCTCAAAAACCACTATGAATTAATTCCAACGCCTAATACTGCTCTGTTATTTATTTAAATACAAAATTTTTATTTTATATAAATAATTTAATAAATATATTATTATTATTATTATGCGATAAATAAAATGATTAATCGTAATTTTTTGTTGAGAAGAGATAAATCGAGTAATTTTAATTACTTAACATTTCATGATTTATTTACTCTTACTCGGTAAAATAAAGACTTTTCTATACTACTATAATACATATACATATATACATGCACACATACATAAGCTTGTATTTCACGCGAAGTTATCTAACTTGAGAAAGCGAAACTCGTAGGTTGCTATCGAAAACAACTTCGTATCTTGGAAAAATCAACGCACACTGACGTTCGTGTTAATTCATTGCATTTTAAAACGTGATTATTTTTTAATACTTTAAATGCCTAATTTCAATCTTATACGAGAACTTATTGCGAAGATAGTTTATACGAATGGATAGTTCCTTTTGATATCATCTCATTTCAATTATTATTATTGTTATGTAATTGTGGTGTTAATTAAATTTGTCCTCAAATGTCATGTGAACCTTAATTGACATAGACAATTAAAATATATGATTAAAAATTCATAGACAATACGTGTATAGATTTGACATACGGTGAGGATTATGTGTGTCATATATCATAATTAATATTATTATTATTTTATTAATCTTTATAAAAACTTGTTTCCTGGTTAAGTGACATTTAATTTAAATGAATGATCTATCATTTACCTTAAACGTTAATCCACAACCAAATTCAACTTCGATATTTCAAAAGTATATATTCTACATATATTATATATACTATATATATATGTGTATACATGTAGAGTATGTTAGATAATAATTTGTTGAAAATCCATACCTTCCTTTATCGTATTCTACGATCCGTAAAGTATTATCGTACGATATCTAGTGTCGATTACTGTGTATCAATATCTATGTTTTCTATAGTGAAAACAAATTCTTATTACTTTCAAAAAAGGGAGCGCCATTGGAAGGACGAATTGTTTTGGAATTTCAATTACTATTTATAGAAACAACAAGAGTAACTAGAATTAAAAATTAAAATTAAAATTATAGTTTGAGTTAATTAAAATAAAAAGAACTGTAAGAATCAAATGGAAGAACAAAAAATAAGTCTACACAACTGATGAAAAAGAAAACAAATTATTAAAAAATAAATAAAAAGAAAGTATGTCCAAGTACAGTGACTAAAAGTTAATGTATTAAATATTTCAAATTTTTCTTCTCAAATGTTAATTATTATCTACCAAATCTCACACACACATACACACACAGACACACACAGCCAGACAGACACGTGTATCAATGTAATATGAAAATAAATATATATTACGCATATACATTTAATTTCTAAATTCGAGATGATAAAACTTGATGTCAATTAGAAAGGATATTACATAAACGAGTTTAATGGAACATTACTGAGTAGCTGGAGTAAAAATAAATACAACCTACCTAAGTTTACGCTAGTTAGTATAGAACAAATCTTTAGGATATAGGACGAGAGAAATAACGGTGTACTCGGTTCTGGTCAACTCAGACGGCCAGTTAGTTAGCTTTCATTTTCGATAAGCGGTGTTTAGTTCGAAACCACCTGAATTCTTCATAAAGGTCAGTAATCGTTCGTTAAAACCCGTCGTCGATAGAAAAAAGAGAAAAAAAAGAAACATTGAAAAAAAATACAACAAAAATTTAAAAAAAAAAAACCTTTTCGCCACACTACGAGAAGGAAACTTTAAATTACTAGTTTGTCGTATTTAAAAGCTGATAAAAATGGTTGACAGTTCTTTTTCAGTTAAATTATTCAGATACGACGTACTAAAGATACGAGATATACAAATGTGTGATATATTTAAAATAGAATCGATAAATATTATTTAAAAAATCCAAAAATCAGCCTTTCGAAACAAATGAAAAAAAGGTTTGAATTAAATTGGCGAAATTTTCATGCGCTCGTAAATGAAAATACAAAAAGGGGCGGGAAAAATCCTGGAAAAAATAAATTGAAAAGCGGTCTCGTAAAAGAAGAAAAAGAAAAAAGCGTAATCGTCTAATTTATATTTAACGATTTGAGTAACGCATTATATTCCGTTTCGACGAGTTGGAAACGATTTTTCGTTGCGAAATAAATCACGTTGGAACGTTGATTATCGAAGATATGAAAAAAAAAGAAAAATAAAAAAGAAGAAGGGGGGGGAGAGAAAAGAGACAGGGACAACTTTCAAGAATCGGGAAAGATGACTATGACAACGACGACGAGGATATAAAAAAAAAGAAATAATAAGAGAGTGAGAGAGAGAGACAGGAAAGAAAATAACGTTACACCTAACGATTATTATAACACATTATTATTAAAACTATAATAAAATATTACATTCCATAAATCGGATGTTTCGAATGACGCGCCGTTTTACGCTCGGCCAACTGTCCGATGGTATTTGAAACTTGCCGCGGTGAAAGTTAGACGTTTAAACATGTGTTTTTACATAGGCTGATACAATTTTACGATAGTATTGCATATTTATAAAGAGTTAACACGCGATTTCCTTACAAATTTGCTATCCCTCTCTCTCTCTCTCTCTCTCTCTCTCTCTCTAATTTTTTTTTTCTTTTATACATAACATCTAATCGTCACGTCGAATCCACAACTCGCAATACTTTTCCCAACAAATATTTTTACTCGACCGAGCATGAATTTTTCTATTCTCTCCCCTCCCCTCTACACTCTTTTCAATATTCTCAACATTTTTTTTCAACATTTTCTCTATCCATTTCTATCCATAAAAATGTAATAAAAATAAAAAAGGAAATTAATGTACGTAGGCGGTAAATAGAAAAAAAAATAATAATTTCAATTAGATTAGAATCTAATTACACGTTAGTTGCGGGGGAAAAAGTTTCTTCGTTATTTCCCGATATAATAATGATGGATTTTATAATTATTGGTGTTAATTGAATCCAACGATACTGGAATACGTTCGAAATCTAACAAGTTATATAGAACAATAAAAAACAAACGAATAATTGAAACGATAGTTCATTCGGTGTTTTGGTTTAACATTTAAATACGAAGAAACTTTTAATCCTTACCTTAAAATTGGCACAAAAATCTTTTCCTAATCAATACGCTGATTTTCAATGAAATATGATTTTCCCCTGACCAATACGCCTGTGTGTGAGTGTATGTGTATATGTGTAGATTAACTCAAACAAATTTGTTTCCAATTTTGTAAAAGTAAAAAAAAGAAATAAATCATATTTTTATTAAAATAAAATATTAATTGAACATATGGAATTGGTAAAATTGGTACGAACTTACCGGTACAATTCAATCGAATATGATTTTCCCCCTACCTGTTCGTGTCTCTTATACTTTCATTTGCACACGTGCCAATGCTCGCATAGTACGCCTACGGAAAGTGCAATACGGTTGCCTTGTCGAATCGTGTCCAAGTATTTGTTATCCACGACGTAATCGAGAACTTTGAATGAGAAGAAAGTGGATACCCGTTCGATTTCTATATATCTTCCGAGTATTGAAGCTAACGAGCGAGGATCTTTCTTAAGGAACGAGGAAATCAATGTAAAAAAGAGAGAGAGAGAAAGAGAAAGAGAGACAAAGAAAGATCATAAAAAATGAAAGAAAGAGAGAAAGATAGATTGAACATAACAAAGGAAGATTCTTATCGAATAATATTCAGACGTCTCCTTTTGCTTTCCCAATTGATTCGATTACGTATACCGAACGAACATGTTGCTATGAAAAATTTTCCAATCCGGTTCCTTTCCCTTCAATATATCCCTCTCTCTCTTTCTCATTTAGTCTTTATTTTTCTCTGTCTACCTGTTTATTTTTATTTATTGTCAATGAACGTTTCATTAGAGATAGAAATAGTATTTGATTGGTCAATATGTTATATCAATAAGTTAAATATACTAAATTTTTTTATATTATTTAGATATTAAATAATAAACATTTTTTTTTTTTAAATAAAAACAATAACAATAATAACTGCACAATAAGATGTAGATAAAGATAAATGAAAAAGAAAAGAATTCGATGTTTGACCGTAAACCGAGATCGCGAAATCGAGCTGCGAGTAGTGTTCAACTTTCGTTTAGGTTGACAACAGTGCTAAAAGCCCTTTCACCTATATCAAACCATATCAACACACATACATATTACGCCACTGGACGTGTAACACTAGGATTCGAATGGGCGTTTTAACATAAATAGGCCGAGGACATCGACAGATATGTATCTATAGTTACAATATTTTCTTGTTACTAACTTCTCCCCAGTCACTGATATGATATAAATTTTATATATATACGAGGTGTGATCAAAAGGTAAGGTAACTTTTTGAATTCCGCGGAAAACTTACACTCGATTTTCCTTTTATGTTTTTTTTTTTCTTAGATTTTACCAAGAACATATATATATTCACAGTTTCAGCTATACAGAATTTTTTGTTTGTTTATGAAACACATAGTTAAAAGTGTTTTAAATGTTAGTTGATTTTCTGATGTTGAAAAAAAATTACTTAAGAAGCTTAAGTATGACTATTAAAAATCGAGATTTAAATAATAACTGAGAGGGGAAAGCTTCTATGCGAAAAGAATATCAAAACTCGTTTCCCAGGTACACGAAATGCATTGACGTTGACGGAGATTATGTTGAAAAATAATTAATGTTTTCGAGTAATTATCCCTGTTAATTTCAGATTTTTTTTTCAATAAATACTCCATTTGTAAAAAAATAAATGGAACTTATTTTATGGATTATCCTCGTACAAGTATACTAAGCACGATATATTGAGCTATGTATAAAATTTTTTCGTATTTATATTTAATCGATTATTTCATAATCGCATAACTCTGATAACATTAATCGAATCAGACAATGAACACTTGAAATGTATTTGAACTCTGACACATAAATTCACAATAGTTCAGATATTTGTTGATTCAATTGAAAGCATCTCGAAAATGATTGAAAATTGAAATTTGGATATCAAAGATACATCAAACTTTGGTCGACTGATTAAGTTGATGAAACGATGGGGAAACAAAAAATTAAATAAAACCAACAAATTAGAAATCATAAGACTATAACATAATACATGAAACGATTAGTAATCAATTTGATACGAAATATGTGAACGAAAAATAAGTTTTATTTTTAGTATTCAAAAATACGAAGAAACTTTATCACCAATCCAATACATTTATATACGTTTAATAACAGTAACGATTTACCGTTACATCGAGTGACCTTATAAGAAGATAACATTGCATATATTACTTTACAAGATATGTAATATGATATATATATATATACACGTTCCGGTAATTATGGCAGTGAACTAACATCGTTAGTCAAGAAATTAGAAAAAATGTATTCTTTCTATGATTTAATTTAATTTATATATTTATTAAAATTATTAATATTATAAAAAATAAATTAGTATAATATATATTATTTTATTTATAATTAGATCATTGTCATAATAATCAGAACAATAATGCATTTTGTGTGTATGTGTCTGTGTACGTGTATAAATGGTAAGATGTTTTGTATAAGTGTTTAAACTTTAACTATTATTATTATTATTATTATTATTATTATTGTTATTATTATTATAATAAAATACCAAATGGCAATTTTATAAACACCCTATATAAGAAAGCATTCCCCCGTGTCGTTACCTAACGGCGAGAAATCCAAAGGCCCGTTTCACTTCACAGCTGTCCGATATAACTGCACACTATCGATAATGACGTGTATATATATATGTATATGTATATTTATACTTATACCGTATTAAAACTCTATTTGCGTATAAGCATTATTTAATAACAACTGTTCAATATGCAGTAATGATGATGCTCTTTCACCAAAAGTATATTTGATATTCAATTTAATTTTATTATCCCCCTTCATTATGGTATATTTTTATGAATATTTTTCAATGTGAATATTAATTTAATTAATAACATACAAATTTAATTTTTTATATGGGAGAAACAACAAAAGTTTAGTTTTTAATATTTAAGTACAATTGTAATAAGTGTATTGTATATTAAATATGTTATATTACTTTTATGAAAATTAAAATGTAAAATATGTTGCATTTCTTTTTTACTTCTAATCAGTCGAGTCGAAAGAAGGTAAAAAAATTTTAATTAATAAAACATTATTTATTAAAATTTGCTACAACTTTGGAGTGACCATAACTTTGGGGTAGTCACAACTTTGGGATGACCACAACTTTGTTGTGTAACTTTTAATACAACAAATACATAAAATCGTACACGTGTGTTAATGAATTATTAAAAATGAATTGAAAATGCTATTACTATTAAAAAAAAAAAAATTAACTGCAAAGTATTGAATTATTATTAAATTTTCTTTTCTAGGAGAATAACATCATATTAAATTAACTTTTAATACAACAAATACGTACAATCGTACCACGTGTTTTAACGAATCATTAAAAATGAATTGAAAAGGGTGTATCATTAATAAAAAGAAAAAAAATTCGTATTTACCCGTGCGCCTCGTATTCCGATAATCAGTGAGAATCTCTACTCGAGACGTATCCTCGATCTTAGATATTGCGAAAGGATCCTCTTCAACAGATATCCGTGTTATCCGTCGAACTATCATTCTCCATCGAGGCCCGTCAACTCGCACACGTTGATCGACCAATAATCCACGCCGCACGTACGAGCTCTCATTCTGAATTACTTTTTGTTTTTCTTTCCTTTTCTTTTTTTTTTGTTTTTTTCCACGATCTTCTTAAGAGAGATCAATGAAACGAATACTTCTAATTAATCCAATCTTAACGATACTACTTTTTGTATTTTCTTCTTTTTTTTTTATCGAAATATTTTTTCACGCAATTTTTTACGAATCGTCGAAACCAACCCTTCAACCCCACGAACCCCTTTTGGCTAATCTCTCACACCGTTTACGTTTATTTAATTAACAATTACAAAAACAAAAAATAATTTACAACTATATTCGACGATTCTTGTGAATTGTTTTCTCCCTCGTTCCAAAAAAAAAAAAAATAAAAAATTCTAATTCTTTCGGTTTTTATACGCGCGGAGAAATAATTTTTTTCTTTCTAGCTGTGTTTTTTTCTTTTTATTTTCTATTTTCCTTTTTCCTGTTTTTTTTTTCTTTTATTTTTCTTAAAAATAATCTTACGAACACGCTTTGGAATATTTTTCGTTTATTTTTCTATAAGCCTAATAATTCAATTACCCGGGAGAGACAATGATTTAATTTTGATATTAAATAAACATGACACTCGAAGAAAAATATATTTTATCATCGGTCTTCTCTTTTTTTATTTCCTTATTAAATATTTCTTTTTTGTTTTTTCCTTAACGACACTTCGGGAATAATTTTTTATCGATTCAATTATTTTTGTTTTTATTTCATACGTGTGTGAAGTTATTGTTCTTTTTCGGTTATCTTTTTTTTTTCGTTTCGTTTCTTTTTTAATCGATCATCGATACTCAAAACACGTAGGATAACCCGACCGTTAGTCGAAACACATAAGAAACCATGCCTGACCTCCCGCTTTGGATGCGATCGTAAGACTAAAGTCGTCGTCCCTCCAATGACCGAGTAGATGCACGGCTTTCTCATTCCTTCCTTCCTTCTCTCTCTCTCCTTCTCTCTTTTTCTCTTTTTTTTTCTCTTCCTCTCTTCCTTTTTCTCAATCCTTTCTCTCCGTTTCATTTTCGTATTATCTCTCTCTCTCTCTCTCTCTCTTTCTTTCTCTTTTTCTCTCTCTCTTAATACTGTTATGGTGGTTTAGTAGTAGTGGTACTGAACATGTTCGAATGCAAGGATACCGGAAGGCCAAGAAAAAAAAAAAAATATATATCTTTCAAAGAACCTTCGAAGAACCCATAAAACAATAATCGATATCCCATACGCATTATCAATTTTTATATTTTTCAATTCTATATAAATAATATTTGAAATATTTCAAATAATTTAATGTAATTATGTTAATATTTTATTATTTAATAATTTTTATTTATATATTATTTTTTTTTTAATTATATTAATGTTATAATTTAAAATATTAATAATTGTATATATAAATAAAAAATATTGATCAATTTAATAATTATATTGGTAACCTAGAGAACAATATCAATTGTTTTAATAATTACATTGGTGGATTGATTTTTTTATGAATATTTTCAAATCTATAACCACGTTCTTAGTTTTTATTAAAATCTTGTAAACCCCTACACCTGTAAAGTTCACTCAACTTAATTTTTTCTTAATTATCACTTAGAAAGAAACGTGACTATGTATAAAATACAGTTACATTTACTTTCAGGCTATATATTTTAAAGGCGTAAGTAGGGAATGTAAAGAAAAATAAACAAAATAAAAACCAGACTAGGAGATGTGGATCGGTCAATAGTATCGTATACC
This sequence comes from Mischocyttarus mexicanus, assembly GCA_023678845.1. NCBI lineage: Eukaryota > Metazoa > Arthropoda > Insecta > Hymenoptera > Vespidae > Mischocyttarus > Mischocyttarus mexicanus. Next base: position 195,977 of record JACGTP010000021.1, on the reverse strand, counting down.
ACTATGAGTATAAGTAGTTGACCAATGATCGTCTATTACGAAAGTTACGTGATAGATAAAATATATAATATCATTGACAACGGTGTATAATATTGTAACATTAAAAAAGATAAAATGGTGTGTATGGTTTGTATGTATATGTGTGTGTGCTTTTACTTTCAAAATGCCCTAGTCTAACAAAAACAATATTACACGGAAATGAGTTACAACATTTTAGATTGATATTATTTCAACTTATATATGAACGTATATTTTATTTTGAATATGGTATAACTCAATTCCTTTATATTTTTTTTTAAATAAAATAACACATAATTTAAAGCAAATCTTTTTATTTATAACTAATTGATAATAAAATTTCTTCTAAGCTAATATTAAATGATATACTTTTTTATTAATTCTTTGACTAATTGTTAATTCACTATGATTATTATGGATACCATGCACGTAACAACTTTTTTTATAATATTAAAATAATTAATATTAAAAAAATATCGATAAAATTTTATTAATGTTAATATAATTAGTATTACAAAATAAATAAAATTCTTTCTTTTGAATATTTGATCTTACCGTTAGTTTGCCTATTATAGTTGCCATAATTACATTTTTATATACCTTACGTATATAATATGTTATATATAACAACCCAAGGTTATAACTTTCCGAATCCTGTAGATATTATAACGACCTTAATATGTCTCGATCGAGACTGAAACTTTGGGAAAAAGAAAGGTAAGAGGGAATAATCAAGAACTGTTTCGAAAGAAGAATATACAGGAGCAAAAAGTGAGCGCCGACCTTCGCGACAATTCACTCATTATACCTCTTGTTGTTACCTTTGCTCGAATTCGCTTCGAAGTAAGAGAACACAAGTCAACTTTCGATCGGCTTTAACCGATGGAGAGTAAAAGTGGTGCACGTATACACTTACAAATTCCTTTCCAAGAAAAAGAGAACAATTACCTTCGGTACTACGTTGTCTGACTTTATACACCAACTTCCACTAAATTTCTAGAAAACCTTTCCATTTTACCCCCAAAAACTCAACTCCAGGTTTCTTTTTCTTTTGTTTCTTTTCCTTTAAATTTTATCGAACTCCTGAATTGAATTCTTAAAAAATCACTGCTCTTCCTATACAAGGTGTCTCATTTTTAAATAACATGATCAAATATATTTCCATTTGTAAAAGTTTTCTAAACTAATGATTTATACAAAAGTAATTTATTATAGATAACTATGTTAGACGAGATATAATAAATATAACACATTTTTTCGTGTATGTAGAAATCAATACGAATCCAACGAGTACCCAAAGTGTTACTTTCCATTCATGTTTCATCAAATTATGCAGCCTTGAAATTTAAGAAACTGTATAATCTTAATTAACGTTTTTAATTGGCAATCATTGTGTAATGTTTTTTTTTTTATATGATTCAAACTTTAACAATTTATTTAAAATATTATATAAAAGAAAAAAACGAAAGGCAAATAATTTTAATTTTATTATTTTATATGAGATTTTACTTGAAATTAAATTATGAAAGTATCGTAACAAATAACAACGTCCTCGAAACTTAAACAACTCTAATTTAAAATTCTTGTTACCAAACTAATAAGATCATAAGATATTTAGTCATGTTATTAAAAATAGGACACCCTGTACGTATACGTATAAGATCAACGTTAAACCTGGTTATAGTAGAGAAAGGCAGCCACCCACTGAATTACATAACTTCTTTAGTTATTAGTATGTGACGTTTACGAGTTATTCAAGCAGACAAACGATATCTCAAAGATAAAATTGTCACACGTTTAACGTTACCATTAAAGTTCTACAATTTAAAACTAATTCAATTTCGTAATAATCCAATCACGATGACTATTTCATCTTCATCCTTATCTTCATCTATATCTTTCTATCAGATACTTTGAATATTAATAGAAAATTATTTGCTCGCGATTAGGGTTCAGTTTAGTTTCGTTTCTTTTCTTTTCTTTTATTTTCTTTTTTTTTTATCTCAATCCTAATCGTACGACGTCGTCGGTGTGTGATTTCATTGCTTCATTAAAGATAATAACGAAGGCGAATTATTCTTAAATCTACGATGACACATTCCTACTTACGTAGGCAACACAGAAATGCATTGCTAATGTATCCTTGCTACATGCGGAGGCTGTAGTAGAAACGAATTGCAAATTATTGGCTGAGGAAATTGTTAAAACGATTTTCCTTTGCGGTTTATCCCATTTCTCCTTACTTCTTATCCTTTCCATAAAAAATATCAATAAGAGTTTCGCAATTAAGAGCCTCTTTCTATTATTATTTTTTTATTAAATATATTATTCTATCATTAATCCATTCTTTCTGTTATAAATTTTTATAATAAACCATCTTAACTTCGTAATATCTATTATTTATATTTATTATTAGATTTATTTATTATTCCGTTCGTATTAATTATTATTATTTTATTTTTCATTCTTTTTAATTATTTTTATTTAAAGAAGAACAAAAAAAAAGAAAAACATTTGTTAATAGAAATATCTTTTTACACATATATTATATTTCATTTAATTAATATTTTGTGTTATTGTATAGTTGAAAATTAATTATTAACAGTGCTTGTATAAACGTAACTCCAGTATTTTAATAGATTCCCAGTTAACACAAAACGTTAATATGACGTTCGATTTACGTTAATTTTGAAAATTAACGTTTCTATAATTTTGAAAATTAACGTAAATCGAACGTCATATTAACGTTTTGTGTTAACTGGGTTTATTTAAATAGATTTAAATAGATATATTTAAATAGATATTTTTAAATACATTTATTTTCTTTTTTTTTTTTTAATAAAAATATCTGCTAACATATTATATTTCATGTAATTAGTATTTTGTGATATCGTAGAATTGAAAACTACTTTACCGACAGTACTAATTCAGATAGCGCTATAGTATTTAAATATTGAAATAAAAAAGTAATTAATATATAATTCACATTTAATATGTAAATTACATGGTATGTTAAATAACAAAAGTATTTAAATAATGCATATATCTAAATTGAAAAAGTCATACTAATATTATTACAAAATCAAAAACATATGTATATATTATATATATATGTCAAATTTACTGTCAAATTATTATTGAAAACATTGACGTTTGTAAGAAACGTCATTGAATAAAGCGATTTGACATTTATTACCAATATTTAATCTTATCAAAGTAATCATATGAAATATATATTTTCTTTTCAATATCATTCCAAATATAATCGTTGAGAAATATTGAAGAATATCAACTACTACCATCTATCTATCATTTTATCAACTAATTCCTTCAACTTGATGGCTTTGCCTTTATCCGTGCACGTGTGTTCTGTGTTGCAAAAATCGTTCATTTTTTGGCGCACAATTAGGTGAGCTTTATCAAATCATTTGGTCAATATTATACATATATTAAATATAATAAAATCTTTATTTAAAATAATACACCTTATTTATATAATTATCAAATCAATACTTAATTTGAAAAAATAAAAGACTTTTTTCCTCATGGACAAAACATACTTTGTCCTTCTGGTCTGAACAGTTTATCATCATGTCTCTTGATTCGACAAACTAACCATTTTTCAAGACTATGGCGAATATTTCAAACACCGTATTTAGCAATCAATTCATTCCACATTTTCCACACGTGTTACTAATTTTTCTAACCAACGTCTTACATAACACGAGTTTTTCACTAAAAAGATAAATCCAACTATTTATTTAAATTTATCTTCATGTATATATATGTATATATAAATTGAATTTTTTTGCTTGTTGTTCGTTTAAAGTTACAAATAAAAAAAGAAAAAATGCCGTCCGACGCGAAAAAGAAACAACAACAAAAAAAAAAGGAGGCAGCGAAAGCTAGGCAATCGGGTAAGAAACCGATAAACAATCAAACTAAAAGTGCTGAAAATGGCAAAGATCAAAATACTCCATCAGAAGAATCTGTTGAAAATGGAACTAATGGAACAGCTATTAGCGTTGAAGGTACAAACATTTAAAAACGTCCTATCGTTAGGTTTTTGAAATATAATAATACTCGTTTTAAAACACATAGGGTATATAATTAAATTATGTTTTTTATATAGAGGCATTATGCTTAAAACTTGAAGCAGATGCAAGACTCAATGCAGAAGCACGTTCATGCACTGGATCATTGGCATCACATCCACGTAGCAGAGACATCAAGATATCTAACTTTTCTATAACATTTCACGGTTGCGAATTGTTGCAAGATACAATGTTGGAATTAAATTGCGGTAGACGTTACGGTTTACTAGGTCTCAATGGTTCTGGAAAATCAACTTTGTTAGCGGTACTTGGAAATCGTGAAGTTCCTATACCAGATCAAATAGATATATTTCATTTGACCAGGGAAATGCCTGCCAGCAATAAAACTGCTTTAGAATGTGTCATGGAAGTCGACGAAGAAAGAGTTAGACTCGAGAAGCTTGCAGAAGAATTAATTGATTGCGATGAAGAAGATGCTCAGGTTTTAAATCTTTTCTTTTTTTCATTCTTATGCATAATTTATATAACATAATAATAAACTTTTCTTTTTTTTTCATTTCTATATCTTAATATTTTCTTAGGAACAATTAATGGATGTTTATGAACGATTAGACGACATGGCTGCTGATACAGCGGAGGCTCGAGCTGCTCATATTTTACATGGTTTAGGTTTTACTTCTCAAATGCAAAAAACTGCCACCAAGGATTTTTCAGGAGGATGGCGTATGCGCATTGCTCTTGCTAGGTATACTAACATTTTTATCAATTAGTAAGAATGATATATTCAATACTAATTGATTCTAATCATTGAATATTACACATAGAGCACTCTACGTGAAGCCTCATTTATTATTGCTCGATGAACCAACTAATCATTTAGATCTTGATGCTTGTGTTTGGTTGGAGGAAGAATTAAAAACGTATAAACGAATTCTAGTTATCATTTCGCATTCGCAAGATTTTCTTAATGGCATTTGTACAAATATTATACATGTCAATAAGAAACAATTAAAATATTATACAGGAAATTATGAGGCATTTATTAAAACAAGGTAAATAATAAATGTCATCTATTTCTCTTTTTTCTTTTTTTTTTTTTTTATGATTACGTAATAATTTGTTTATATATCAGAATGGAGTTATTGGAAAATCAAGCTAAACAGTATAATTGGGAACAAGATCAAATTGCTCATATGAAGAATTATATTGCACGATTTGGGCACGGTTCTGCTAAATTAGCTAGACAAGCTCAATCAAAGGAGAAAACTTTAGCAAAAATGGTGGCACAAGGTCTTACAGAAAAAGTAGTTAGTGATAAAACATTGAACTTTTATTTCCCATCTTGCGGAACTATTCCCCCACCTGTTATCATGGTTCAAAATGTTAGCTTTCGTTATAATGAAAATTCTCCTTGGATATACAAAAATTTGGAATTTGGTATTGATTTGGATACTAGGCTCGCTTTAGTTGGACCCAATGGTGCTGGAAAAAGTACATTATTAAAATTACTTTACGGAGATGTAAGTTATAAACCAATTTCAATGATATATATATTTAAATATATATTTATAAATATATATCATATTTTATTTAATATAAATATTATTTTATATTCCACAGTTGGTACCTACAAATGGTATGATTCGTAAAAATAGTCATCTACGTATAGGAAGATATCATCAGCATTTACACGAACTTTTAGATTTAGATATTTCTCCGTTGGATTATATGATGAAAGCTTTCCCGGATGTTAAAGAACGAGAAGATATGCGAAAAATTATTGGTCGTTATGGACTTACTGGACGACAACAAGTATGCAAATGAATCTAAAAAAAATAAAAAATAAGAAAAGAAGAAAGAAGCTAATACATAAATTAATTTTTTGTTATAGGTTTGCCCCATTCGTCAACTATCCGATGGTCAACGTTGTCGAGTAGTATTCGCCTGGTTGGCATGGCAAGTTCCACATTTGTTACTTCTTGATGAACCTACCAATCATCTTGATATGGAAACAATAGATGCACTCGCAGAAGCAATTAATGATTTTGAAGGAGGAATGGTGCTTGTATCTCACGATTTCAGACTGATTAATCAAGTACGTAAAACAAATAAAATTATTTAAAGTTCGTTCTTAGAAACACTTTATTATAATACAAAACGTTATAAAATAATTGTTTAATTTTTTATTGTAGGTTGCAGAAGAGATATGGGTATGTGAAAATGGAACAGTTACTAAGTGGAGTGGTAATATTTTGAATTACAAGGAACATCTTAAAAACAAAGTTCTTAACGATAATCAGAAAAGACAAAAGGATTTTATCAATAGAGGAAAATAATGTGCAAGGCCATTTATTCAATATATTATATATATAATACATTACATTTCTCGTTTTATCCAGAGCACTCTTTCTCTCTCTCTATATTTCTTATTTGAAAATTTAACCAACTGTTTTGATCAATTATCGTCACTAAACTTATGCTGCTATGTAGCGTACCGGTGACACGATATTACCTAGTTAATTTATTTAAAACTAATACGTTATCATATGTACTACACAAATGTATATCTACGGCTATTAATTCCTAATGTAATGAAACCTTTTTTTCTTTCTCTTCCTCTTTCTCTCCCTCTTTCTCTCTTTCTTCTCTCATTCTCATACTATGCAGTTTAATTCTTCATCGATCATGAGTTTATCCTTTTGGTGCTTTTTTTTTTTACAACAAAGTATCATTAGTGTTATTATCCAAAACAAATAATCCAATTTTATGTATTAACGTTATATAAATCATTTCAATGGAAAAAAGTTTCAGACATTTTTTTTGGTTTATTTTTGCAAAATTATGATGCGACTTACACACAAAAAAAGAAGAAAAATATACATTAAAAAAATAAAATACAAAAAAAAGTATGACTTGTAATATCTAAATGTTTAAAAATTGATGATGCTTCGAAGAGTTCTATATATATATATATATAAGAATAATAATAATAATAATAAGCAATACTTATCTCTTAGAAAAATCCAATTAATTATTATAAATGATACATATTAAATTCTATTAAATTTATACTATTATCCTTTTTTTTTTTCTTTCTCTCTTATTTTTAATGAAACCTATTATAACATTTACGGATTCCTAAATCTTATATAAATGATGTAAATCATGTAACAATATCGAAAAAAGTAAGAAATGAAAATGAATTTTTATTAGACATTGATTTTTTTTTATCTTTTATCGAATCGTATATAAAAATTTATATTTTTAAGCAACCGTAAGCTGCTCCTGATATTATTTAAGATAGAAAGTATACAGAGTCATAATTATATACAATTTAATCGTTACGATCAGTATTTATAAAAAAAAAAAAATGCTTCTTTGATTCTTACAAATACATAATCGATGTTCTATTGAATATAAACCACCTTTGTTTTAACGATAACACTAATTTTTATATTATTTTACTTGATCAATGTGTGTGTGTGTATATATGTATGTAAATGAAAGAAAACACGAGGGAAAGTAAAAGTAGAATTTTTCTACTTTTTTTTTATTTTCGTTTTTAACTTTCTTCTGTTCTCCTAGAAAAACAAATTTAAATTTATAGAAATGTATTGAAAATCAACTTAAATCTTATCTTCTCGATCTTATCAACGAAATTGAATTATTCAAAATTAATAGAGAGAACCCTTATGGTTTGTTTAAACAAAAAACACAAAAGAAAAATTACTTAGATAATCACTTAGAATTAATTAATCATTAATGATTACTTATTAAAATTAAATAATCCTTAATAACTGTAATATTTATAAAACTAAATGTTTCTCTATTATTCTTATAAACCTTGTAACCCGAAAATAATTAGCTCGATTATAACTATTACTTATATATAATTCAATGTTTCTTATTATTGATGTTTCTTATTAGAAAACCTTATTAAAACATTTTACGAAAATTTATTTTAAAGAATATTTTTTATTCCTGCATGAAAATATTAAAAAAAAGAAAAAAAAAAACACCGTTTACACTAATAATTAATCCAATTCTTAATTCCCTATTACCGATTTTTATTAATCAAGATCTCATTTTAAGAGATTAAAATATAAACTAGCAGAATCGTTCATTTTCGAATTAAAAAAACAAAAAGAAGTTGTTTATTAAAAGTTAGATTAACAAAGAAATCATAAATATCGTTTTTAATTATCCTACATATCCGATTAACTTGTTTAAATTAACGTAAACATGCAAACGCTTGATTTGATATAGATTCGGTTTAAACGTCCAATATAAAAACATAAGATTTTTTTTATTTAAACAAACGCAAGAAAGTAAACTTTTTCAAAATTCTAAATTCGATTTTTAAACTTACAATCCAGGATAGTTTTTTCCTTTGATCGAAAGAGATTACGTTAAACCGAACATAGATAAAAATCGATCATTCTTGAAACATGCGTCAAAGTATTGAGAATAATACCGCGAATAAAAAAAAGGAACAAATGGGATGAAAAAATAATCGAGTGTTTAAACAATGAATAAAAGAAGATAAACGGTCACTTGTCGAGATGTAATTGATTATTTATCATTATGAAATAAATCTAAAACGTGAATTATATTTTAAATCCTTTTCAATTCTATCAATGCATATATGTGAATCTAGTTAAAGTTATTCGTATAAATTATGAGCGCGTAAATACATTGTTCAGTTTAAAAAAAAATTCTATAACGTTACGATTACCTATTAAATTTTTCTTATTGAAAATTATTCATATAATATTATTTAACACTAAATTCTACTACACGCGAGGTGAAATGTTAAAAAAAGTTTAAAAATTATCGTCAGCTTACATTAGATGTACTTTGTCCTTATATCCAATGCTGTATATCCATATCCATAATTGCACATATCCATATATGTATATATCACTTTTCAGTACTACACACACACTCGCACACGTATGCATATCACTTGCATAGAAATAATACACGAACACACGTATACGCGACGCGAAATAAATTATATACTTTAAATAATATCCTTGTTATTCCTTCCGATACTCGAAGAAGACTGACAATTATTATGAAAAGTAGACACGAATACATTCGAAAAGTACCGAACATACACGAAGGTCAATATCAAATCTAACGACGAAATTCGTAATACAATAGAAATGACAACATTCAATTATCGACACCGGCCGAGGAGCGAGAGAGAGAGGTGAATATAAACAAAACATTTTAACGCTCGACTAAGCTGGTAGTTAAAAAATGTTTTTCTGTGTATTTCATATTTAACGAATTTCCTAGAATTCACCGAGAGATGTAAACAGTACCGATGTTGAGCTCGTTTAGTTTTACCTAAACCTTTGTCGACTATCTTTCTCTCAATACATTGAATACGTATGTTTCAAAATCAAAATTAAATACGTTTGTATCGCTAACTTACTTTTCTACGGATGACCTACTTTTCTAATCGGTGACTTACTTTTGAACACATGTTTTCTATTTCTCTAATGATCAATTTTTATTTCATTTCTTAGAATTTAATTTTTTTGTTATCTAATCATTGTTTTTTAAATCTAATCTGCTTTAAATTTAATCTTACTTGTTTTTTATTATCTATGCTAAATAAAATATTTTTGTATTATTATCTTTTATATATATTGTCTTAAAAATTTATATATTATGTATATTAATTAATATTTTCTCTATACGGTTAATGTATAACATGATATAAAATTTGACTTGAATCCTATCAAACAGGGATCATATTCTTGAAATAATATTTACTAAATAAATAACAATATTTGTTAAAAAATAATTTGATTTATTCAATAGTAGATTGCAACAATATGAAATAGCATAATGTAAATTGTTATAAAATATATACGTGATATGGAAGACATTACAAATATACATAAAAATCTTAACTGTAATACATCATTGATCATTATTTATAACAATACTTATTATTTATTATATCTGATATTTCATCAAATCCCATGTGTTTCTTGTCATAGTTTCTTTTCTGTAATACATTTACAGAATTCATTTAACACGTAATTATATTGTACATATAAAATTTTTATACAATTTAACATAATATATATATATATATTATAGATTTCTATTATATCTTAAATTTAAAATGAAGAAATTTTTGATGATAAAGTAGTTTGCTATAGTTTCCAACAATATTCTCTACATAACATTAAAACTAGTTTCTTCATTCGATTTTACCATCAGGTACCAAATTACTCTAAATTAATATTTTCATTCACATATTTTCTACTTATCGTTAAACGAATTATTAAATGTTATCAAAGACGTAATAGTTAATCTATAAAATAGATTATTTTTATAAAACGTTTATGTAGAAAATCTCTAAAACATCTTAATATCTTTATAAAATACAGTAAAGGCAATGCTAATGTAAGAGAGAAAAAGTGCCTTTATAAAAAAAAATACTGTTAATTTGTAATTATTCAATTGTAGGAATTAATTTAGACCGACGTAGAGGCAGGAATAGAACATACAGCCTCTTGGGCTAATGCTGCATTTCTTAATATTAACAAATGCGAATCCATGTCGTTTAATGCCTGATCAATGAAAGTTAATTTTCTAGCTTGACTTTTGGGAACACCATGTTTAGTTACTAATGCTAAATGAGTAACAGCTAATACCAATGCAGCAACTCTGGCTTCCAATAATCTCGCATCCAATGGCGGATATAAACTTCTGACTACATCATCTACACGGGGTGGAATACGTCTAGCAACCTAAATAATTATACAAGATTACATAGATAAATATTTAATGTTAATATAGGAAATAATTAAAATCAATATTGAAATTTTAACACAAACATCTACTATTTCCAATGGTACCGTATTGCTATTTACTGTTCCTGCAATAGCAGTAAGACTTGCTGCCAAAGCATGACAAGAACGAAGTATCGCGATACAAGGTGGTGCTAAACCAGTAGCATCATCAACCCATCTATGATATAAATAAACCCAATATAATACACATTTAATTTTACAAATTAATATAATATACCTTTCAGCACCAGCAAGCCATTCCTCACTTTCCCACGTACCCAAACCTAATTCAGGATTATTCTCACTTTCCAACAAATCTGAACTGAGATCCGGTGAATCTTTTTGATTCTTAAATAAACAACAAACAACAATTCTCATCAATCATATTTAAATGTAAAGCTTAATCGACTAATCAATGTACTAACATAATAACAACGTTGTCTGCGACAGATTACAAGGAGTACCAAGAGTGCACCAAGAAAAACTGCAGCAAGTGCACCAAGTGCAACTGCTACTATTGTTTCCATTCCATTAGTACCAGTCAATGAAGCGGAATTACTTATTGACACTGGTGAACTCATTTTTTATTTATTTCTTTTCTTTGTAATATAATTAAATCTAATTATTAACATATACAATTATTCTAAAAATATAACATCAAATTGCAAAATACAACATTTATATTTAATGTTTGATCCCCATTAAAATCATCTATCACTGTTAAAGATTTTTATTTTTATTTTTTCAAATAAAACATTGAATACAGTAATACGTTTTATGGTTGAACTATCAACAATGCTATCCATTCTCTTCAGTGACAGACGGTGGGAGGCAGAGACTGTCACGGATCTTATGCTCAATTCACCAGTAACAAACATTTCATTATTGGACGTATCAAACATTATGTAAGATCATGTATATTGTTCTATATATATATATATATTCATTATATATAATATATATACATACAATTATAAATGTATTTATCATGAATATATTTAATTTATTTATAAAATTACAAATGTCATCTAATCTAATGTATTAAAAACAAAATGGAGAATATTAAATGCATACATAAAGATCAATGGTGCAGTCTATTGTATGCTCAAATCTTTTCAAGCCATACTTATAACATACTCATATGAATATATATGAGTATTATAGGTTAGGTTAGTGTGTATTATATATACGCTATGCATAGATATGTTACATGATGTTAGTTAGGTAGAGTGATTCTGTGTGTCTGTGTATATATATATTCTTTGAAAGTATAATGGTGGCAGCACTGCGTAGAATACTCTATTAGAAGAATATTTCTGAGTCATATGTTTCTCTACTAAATGAAAATAGTGTGTTTGAAAAGGATGCTGTCAAATTCAGTGTCGTATTTAGTATTGTTTATGAAATGGATAGAATTTTGTTAAACTATTTTAATAAGAGTTTAAATAATCTAAATAATATCATTTTAACGTTCAAATAAAATTTATGAATATTTATCATATCTCGTGACAATTCATCCTTATTACCTCGTTTAGACGAATAATAATAATCTTATAATTAGAGAAAAGAAAACACTTAACTTAAATTTGGAACTTTATTATTAATACGATTCGTGTAATAATACATAAAAATTAACGTTTATAATTCGTTATGTTTTTTGTTTTTTAAATGATACATTTATTAACTCTTTATTAAGGTTAAGTTTATTAGTATTATTGATATTGAAATATTTTTTTCCCCCTACGTGGTTCATTTATTCTTCCAATTGTTATCGGTGTGTGTATATGACAAGGAGATTAGGAAGGAAATTTAAAGGGTTGAGTTTAGTTACAGTTTATATATGGTAAGAATGAATAAAAAACCTAACAGTGCGACAGCTCGCTTAAAGCAGGATTACTTACGTCTTAAAAAAGATCCCGTGCCATATGTTCTGGCAGAACCAGTACCTTCTAATATATTGGAATGGTAATTCAATGACTAATTCTTTGGATTATATTCACATTTTCTTTTTTGCTTTGTAATATAGGTTTATAATTTTGTTTATTTTTCTAGGCATTATGTAGTCAAAGGACCAGAAAAGACACCTTACGAGGGTGGATTTTATCATGGGAAACTTATATTTCCTGGAGAATTTCCATTTCAACCTCCTAGCATTTACATGACTACTCCTAATGGTAGATTCAAAGTTAATACCAAACTTTGTTTATCCAACACCGATTTTCATCCAGATACATGGAATCCTGCTTGGAGCGTGTCTACTATTCTTACAGGACTTCTTAGTTTTATGGTATATATTAAATAATAAATATTATATTATAATAAAATTAAAACTAGGAATAATTGTAAATTCGATTTTAAATTGCAGATAGAAAAGAGCCCAACCTTTGGTAGTATTAATACGACAGATTACGAAAAGAGAGAATTGGCGAGGCAAAGTTTGGAATACAATTTAAGGGATAAAATGTTTTGCGAATTATTTCCTGAAACCGTTGAAGTAATTCTATTTTTTGTTTATTTATATTTACAATATTTTCCTCTTTGCTCTAAGCAAACGATACAAAACGTTAAATTAAATGATTCCTATTTAATATTGTTTTACATGTTTAAGGTCATCAAAGCAGAGTTAGAACATAGAAAGGAATTGGAAAAACAAGCAAGGCATCAGTCTACCGCAGCAGAAGTTTCTTCCTTGATACGAGATCAACTTCAAAGAGAACAAAGTCCATTACAAGGTGCAATTACTAATCTCGTTGTTCTTATTGGTTTTGCGGCATTTGCTCTTATAGTTAAATATGTATTAAGGAGTATTGCAACGGAATATAGTAAAAGTGAGTAGATATTTAAGATATTAAAAATGAATTTTGTAATGAAAAGATAATACGCATGAAGACGGTACGAACAGATCTACCACACACGCATATATATATATATATTTTACTTAAGGCTTCTTAAAGACAGATGATGATTTAGTATGAATAATACTGAATTGCTATAGGACGTAAGAAAAATAATCTCTTATTTTTTTATGCTATTCTCTTTTGTTTCGTTTTATACTTTGGTTTTTCATACAATTGCACTTCCTTCCAAATAATTTTTGTCTTTGAATTTGCAACCAAGTGCAAAACTAATATTCCGACTGCCTAAACAACTTTATATATATATATTTTTTTATATATGTATATATATATTGCATCTTTGTATAACTTATTGTTACACGAAGATACGTTTTATTATTCCTAATAGAAAGTATAAATTATTTTTCAATACGTACTTACATTTATATTTTAAATGATGATTTTACGATTGAAAATATTTGAAGCCTTAAGAAAAAGAAATAAAGAAAGAAAGGTTAGGAAGGAGGAAAGAATGAATGAATTAGGGAAAAGAAAGGAAAGGAAAGGAAAGAGAATTTGTTGATAATGTAAGCTACATTGACTTGCCTATTGATCTATGCCGAATTTGTGTGGAAATCTTCATTAATTTTTGATCGATGTTAGTCATGGACATTTGATAGATGTTTATATCAGAGGTAATTGTAAGATCCAAAATGTACTATAACATCCATTATTTTAACAATGGTAATTGCAGTTTACCTGCAACAACAGTCTTTCTACGTTGACGTACCGAAATCATTTTTCGTATTAACTTAGAATATGAAATATCATTAATCGTTGCAATTTTGTAACTCTTAACGAACATCCACATTTTCTATTCTAATGTTATTATTTAAACTTCCAAAGGATAATTTAATATCAATGATCTAAGATTTAAATTGTTAATAATTTTTAAAAGATAATGATTCAATTTAAAATCATCCAAATCGTAAATACTTCCTATGTTCGATGAATTATTTGAAGAAAATAATTTATTTCTTTACACTGATTGGCATCACTAATAATTTGAAAAGACAATTTTTCATGCACTTGTCGATGTATGTAGACAAGTAGAACATTGATTTTAATTATTGTTAAATTTAAGCATATATATATATATATATTTGGGGAATCTTATAATATAATTAACGAAGAAGTGCACAAATTTCATTGATCGAACAATCTTTGCCTCTTCAATGTGCCAATATAGAAAACAAATTTTATATTTTATTAACTTATTAAAGCATCATATATATATTAGAATCTTATTAACCCCTTGCCCTACAATTTAAGTTCCAATAAAGTGTGCCATAATCAACACAGCAAGGTCAATCATACATCGAGCCATTTCATGGTTTGGCTAAGCGTTGGAAGTTGTATAAATCGCATACGTCTTGTGATATATAAAGCCATAAGTCTGATCAGTGTTGTTTATGTTTGACCCGTTCGACGTACCACGGTTTCAACCCGTGATACTCATGCTTATAATTAGTCTTATTTCCTTACCACGAGTCTCACACCATATTGTAGGTAAAGGGAGTTAAGTATCGTATGCATACAATATTTGATTCATTCTATTAGAGATCAAATGTAAATATAATTTATATAAGATTGGTGAGATGAAATTAACTATCAGAGGCAAAGATGATTCCAATTTTTCTTTTTTCCAATTATATTTATTCCAATTTACTTGATATATATATATAAATATTTCTTCCGCTTAAAAAGAATAAAAAAAGAAACAAAAGAATTAAGTATAATATAACCTATCGCTTTAATAAAATATTATATCGTATATCTTCCTTTTTAAATCTATGAATTTAAATAGGAGTTACTTTTTATTTGTAGTTTCCTATAATTTTGGAATACGTGATTTTGTTGTTAATCTATATCGATTATTATTATCCGTATGTTATTTTTTAATTATATATCTTTCTTATCGTTATTTCTTGGTACAAGGTTGGTAAGATTTATTTGATTCTATATTAAACGCTTAACTATTTATATTATTATTAAATTTAAATCTTAAGATAATCAATACTTTTTACGTAATCTCCATTTTTAAATAATATTAAATATTGAATTTTTAAAACGAAATTTAAATTATTTCTCTCATCACTGATGATTAAAACTGTACGTCGAACTTTGTAATCTTTGAAAAAGAAATCGCATATATTAAAATAAATTTCTATCGACGATATTCAAACGCAATTGTTAAAGTATTGTCAAATGGATATGAAATAAGATTGATTAAAAAAAATAAAAGAAGAGTAAATAATTGAAACAGTCTACGTAGAATTATGACGATAATAATAAATAAAATACATGATACATAGAAGAAGAAAAGATTATGAACATGCCTATATTATAGTAATAATAATAATAATAACATAAAACGAGCGCCGATATAAAATAGCACAGAAATATTTTCAAACATATCAAACAAGAAAAAAAAAAAGATAATTAAATAGTTATATTTATTTAGGTCAATATTATAGTATTATTTAATGGTAAATATTTTGTTAAATAAATTACATCAGTTTAAATGATAAAATTTTGGTTTCGATATTAATAAATTACATTTTCATTTATATGAAATGCAAATTTTATTGATATTGTATTGCAAAGTTGAATTTGAATTATTATTAATTTATTGATAGATTATTTTATTATGAATTAATATTTATTAAATATTAATCACAATAATTGCAAAATACTGAAAAACTATTTTGCAATATTAAAGATATCATAACAAATATCAATAATTGGATTTATATTTATCAGTTAAATAATACTTGATCACTTATAAATTACTAATAATTTATTATAAATATTGACCTGGATAAAAAACCATCAGCCAAGAAAAGAACTAAATTGACGATTTGATTATGTGCACGTTCGTTGGAATGTTAACGAGTTGTCGTATTAAAAAAAAGAAAATTTTTAATAAAGAAATAAAATAAAATAGATTGCTATGACATTGCGATGAGAGTAAATTGTTTAAAAGAAATGATATAATTGATTCGACGTGGTGAAACGTTTAACATTTCATCGTTGAGTTTGACCGATTAAAAAGTATATGTTAATACATGTATTTAACTTATTTAATTACATAGAAAGAGAATAAGACATGGTATTCTTGGAGACAGTGGATGGTGTTCGTAAAACGATAAAACGTTAGTTTTATCTGAATGCTTCGTTGTCCAAGTGCTCTCGGGAGGAAGGACACATCCTGTGAAGTGGATTTGGTTTTCTTTTCTCTCTCTCCCTCTCTCTCTCTCTCTCTCTCACTCATTTTTTTATAAGATATTTTATAAGTAAAGAAACTTTTACTTTTGGCAATCCTTATATTCTTTCTTTCCATATTTTTATTTTCTTCTTTTTCTTTTCAACACAATTTCTTCTTTTTTTGTATCTTTGAGATTACAAAATATATAATTGAACCTTTTTATTATGAAAACGATGATGTTAATCAATTTTGTAAAAATATTTACAAAAAAAGATACGATTATTGTAATGTTTTAATTATAATTAAAATATTTACTTTCAAAATATCAATTTACACACTTTTCCATAATTAAGTTCAATAATATATATAAACGAACGTGTATTTGATCGTCAACAACAACAACAACAACAACAACAGAGTTAAACAAACAATGACGTTTATTCGCGTATGATGTCCGCATGTACAGTGTATGCGTGTGTGTATGTATGTGCGTGGGTGTAAAGAGTGTATAAAAATTTGTTTTTTTTTTCCTCATGCAATTACCCTTTTATATATAATAATATATATTATAATAGTTTTCGATTAGCTTCCTATATTGATTAGATTAGATGTAAGCGTGCCTTTAAGATCAATTAAAATGAAAACTTTGAATTAAGGAGCTTAAAATACTTCCCATAATTATAATAATAATAATAATAATAATAGTAATATTATAATAGAAATAAAATAAAATTTATTCGCGTTATTATCTTTGTCATAAACGATAAACGATCATAATTTTCATAATAAGGTATAAGTGGGTGAGTTGAAATGTTTTCACTATAAAATAGAAACACTTATTTTTATTTTCTTCAACGTAAATTTTAATAGTTTTTATTTTTTTTTTTTATAACAGAATAAGCTCAAAACTTTTCAACCTACTTTCTTATATTTAAATATCACCGTATTATACTTAAAACAATTAGAAGCTCCTTATATGTATATTATTATTATTATAATAATAAAAATAATGATGATAATGATGATGATGATAATGATGATGATAGATAATATGAAATCGAAAATTTTCACTTATTACAAAAAAACACACGTGCAAAAATCTTTTTACTAATATTGTAAGAGAGATGTTTGTAACAGATTCTGTACAGGGACATTATATTAAAAAATAGACTGTTTAAAAATATTTTGTTTTTATTTTTGTTTGTTTGTTTGTTTGTTTGTTTATTCATTTGTTAAAATACGATTTATTCGAATAAAATATAACCAGCGATGATATTTTTTGTTTCCCCTATTCGTTCCTACTCTGAACATTTTTATATAAAGGTGAGTTGACAAATTTGAAACAAGATGGTAAAGTTATTTTAACTTATGTTGAATTATAAAACTGTACGTGATCGATTCTGTTTTCTCGTTGTTAGAAAACGAAATAAAAAATATCAACCATAATCTATGAAAACAAGCCGCAAAAGAAACAAATGGTTGTTATTTATTATAGCTCACGAAATAACAAGGAAGTCGTAGACCTCTTTTCGGAAGATTCTTTTTTCTTTCTTTTTTTCTTTCTCTTTTTTTTTTTTTTTAGGGTTGTACGCGTTAAGAACGCCCTAAGTTGCATAAATCATCAAAACCTAGGCGCCAGAATTCAATTTGGTCTCGGCTCGATTCCTGGCCAAATAAGATTCACGTGTTTTTTGTCAACGATCATTATTAATATTTTTTAAAACTATTTCTTTTTTTGTTATATTCATTTATATTAATTAATTTAAAATAAAATTATATTGTTTACGTAAGATCAACGTATAACAATTCGGTAAGAAATTTTTCTTGCGAAGAGATACAAAATAGTTTAAATGAAAAATAATTATCCCTCTCCCCTTCAGCAAAAGAAAAAAAAGTTGAATGAATAAATGGTCATCTCTCAATACCGGAAATGAGTTAGTTTTAGGTTTGTCATATATACGTAGTATCCCCTTTAGGGTAATTTAAAGTGTCGTTTATCGGAAAGCTCTTGGAAAGGGAATTTCGAAGAATCGTTTTAGGTTTCTTCTTCTTCTTCTTCTTCTTCTTCTTCTTCTTTAGTATGGTTGTTGAGAAAACGAGAAGGGCTCGTTCATCCGTATCGGTGCTGGTCCCTGACTCTCATAACGTGATAGACGGAAGAAAAAAAAAAAAGAAAAAAGAAAGAAGAAGCATTTGAAAATAATTAACTGCAGAACCTAGAGCTCATTACGCCTTTTAATGAGGTG
The DNA here is from genome assembly GCA_023678845.1 of Mischocyttarus mexicanus. Lineage (NCBI taxonomy): Eukaryota > Metazoa > Arthropoda > Insecta > Hymenoptera > Vespidae > Mischocyttarus > Mischocyttarus mexicanus. The sequence continues at coordinate 176,738 of JACGTP010000021.1, read as the reverse complement.
CCATTGGTTTATACACACGAAGGGTAGTAAGAAAAATTTTTCGTTTAAATGGAAACGTAGAACTCGGTTCATACTGTACTCTCGAATTTCGTTAACACGTGTCTTTGTATGATGACAGAGTAAGGAAAGAAAATTTAATAAGAAAGAGAAAGAAATAGACAATTTGATGAAAGAAAAATTGAATTAATTTTTGAATAATATTCTGTGAGTATTAAAATTGATAATAATGTGATAATGTTTTAGATTATAATAAAATGTATAGCAAATAAATTAAATATGAAATAGAATAATGAATGAGAGTGACAGAGAAAGAGAGAAAAAAAGAACAAAAAATGAAAGAAATGATTTAAGTAATATGACAGAAATGTTAATTTTTTCTTCCTTTTTTATTATCATCAAAGTTGTTAAAAAAAAAAAAAGGTTTTAGATATATGATATTAGAAGGAGTTAATTTATAACATCCGATGAAGCACTTTAAATCAGACCTTATTCCATCAAGTACTTGACATTTTCTAATTGTAAGATACCCAGTTCTTTTGCATGCAGTGTCTGATTCAGATAAGTTATCTTTCTAATGTGGAACAAACAAACAAACAAAAAAAACAACTTCTCAATTTGTTTAAAAGTTTTGACACAGTTATACGTGACATAGTTAAATTGTTAATTTACAATGATTTATTTGAAACAATTTAAATTATTAATGTATTATATTTTTATACTTTATAAGTTTATATATACAGGATGGTGGTTCATTGTAACTTCTACACCTTTTATTCATTTCTAAAATATAAATTGCAGCAAAAAATTTATTTATACAAAAGTTGGATTATTTCAAAGAAGCATTTATTTAATGCATTTATTTAAATTTGTTTAATTTTGTTTTTTAAATAGAATATTATATTTTGTTTATATCAAAATATCGAAGAATATCTGATTCACATTGAAATTTTGAAGCACATTAACACTTTGTAAAATATTTAATAATAAACTATAATTATAAATAAAAAGGTTTTGAAAATAGAGTAAATGAAACTGAAAGTAAAAAAAAAAAATACAAAGAGAGAAAAGGGAAGTTAGGAAATTGACGTCTTTCAAAGGTATCGTTCATACTTTCTCAGAACGTTGTAATCTAACAGCTATATTCCCCTCTCTTTCTATACAAAGGAAATCGATGAGAATACTATACTACTGGCTTGTATCTATTTTTGACGATGCCGAAGGAAACTTCAACGGTTTGAAAACTTTTCCGGTGCATCATTAAATGTGTGTGTGTGTGTGTATACAAACACAAATATACACACACGCATATATATGTATTTATATATTCACATAAATCAGAAACAAAGAAATAAAATAATATCTTGAAACTTTTCATGATAATAAATATTCCGATGATTATAAAAATAAATGTACGATATAAATACAAAAATAATATTTATCAAAAATTGATTTTATGATATTTATTTTTTTATAATAATAATTGTAATAATAAAGTTAAATCACAAAGTTACGATTTTGAAGAAAAATTTTATCGATTGTTAATATGATTCTTGGAATAAATCAATTAAATTAATTTTTATTACTTATTTTTAAATAAGATCTTTTTTTATTTAATCATAAAGTTACAATATTTTGAAAAAGTTGTATTTCTTGATAAATGATTTTTTTTGGAACGATGGGTGGGAATAAATGTTGAAGAACGATTGGTGGTAATATGAAAAGGGGCGTAAATAAAATAAAATTTTTCTAAACACAATTAACTGAAAGGTTCTCTCATTGGGCAAGAAGTAACCAAGTAACATTGAGAAAAGAGTAGGGAAAAGAAAGATGGTGGTTTAAAATCTGACGTTTCAAACTATTCCACAAAATTTAACCGAGGAATGTTCTTCTTGGCAACTTGTTCAACTTGTGGGTATCTACTATTGGCTCTGTAAAATAACCGATGACATAGGTTTCGACCAATCAACGTTAACTGGGCGTCCCATTCTAAGAGTTCCTTGCAATAATATTTGCACTGGCTCGTCTTATATCCATTAGCATCAACCGTCATCGTTGTGTGTCGTTTCAAATACCATTTGGTAAATTATTTATCAACTCCTACTTCTTCTTCTTATTTTTCTTCTGTTTCTTTTTATCTCATAGAGTCTTTTCTTGTTTTCTTTTCGAAAAGGATCTTTTTGTTTTTTCTATTGACCGTTCCGTTTTTCTCATCTTTGGACTTTCTAAACCAAATCTGATCTTTGATCGACGTACATGTAAAATGATTTTATTTAAAAATCTATAGAATATTAAATATTTTCGATTCAATATTTATGAGAAGAATTTAAAAATCAATTGACTTTAAATTGCAAAAAATTAAAGTTTCTGCAAAATTAAAAGTTTCTGTACGTTCAATAGTTTTTGGAAAAAGCAAAAATTAATTAAGAAACAAATTTTTTCTTTTTGGTCAATCGCACAACAAAATACAACAATCCGATATCGTTCCTGATTTTTTTTATACATTATAGAAAACCAAAAGAACAATGTGTATATTTCATTTTTCGAAAATATTAATTAATATGGCCCGGAGAATTTTTTAATGTTCATAAATAAAAATCAATCATTAGAAATAGAAAAGAGCTGTTCAAAAGTTGGTCAGTGGTAAAAAAAATAGGTCAGCGATACAAAAGTAGGTCAACGATACAAACGTATTTAATTTAATAATTCATACGTACCCAATGTATTGAAAGAAAAATAGGCGAAGGTGTACGTCCGAGTCAAACGAGCTCCACATTGGTACTGTTTATATCTCTCGGTGAATTCTAGGAAATTCGTTAAATATGAAATACACATAGAAAAACATTCCTTAATTGCCGGCTTAATCGAGCGTTAGAATGTTTTCTTTAAATTTAATTATTTAAATTTACTAAAACAATCTAATATTATATTTAATATATATTTTATTTTAATTTTAATATCCAATGTATATGGATTTTTTAATTAAACTTATTTATTTTAATTAAAATAATACAAGATTACATTTAAAATAATTATTTATAAAATAATTTCAATCAAAGAACCAATATAAAGACATACACATACATACACTTATTAATTATCTAAATTTTAAGAAATAAAATAAAAATTGATCATTAGAGAAATAGAAAACATCTGTTGAAAAGTAGGTCACCGATAAGAAAAGTAGGTCAGCTAGGTAGGTCAGCTAAGTTGGTCAGCTAAGGTGTAGGTAAAACTAAACGAGGTAACCATCGGTAATGTTTATATCCTTCGAGGAGTTCTAAGAAATTTAATTTTTATTACCTACACATAGAAAAACATTCCTTAACTACCGGCTTAGTTGAGCGTTAAAATGCTTTGTTTATGTTCGGTTCTCTCCGTCAATGTTCGGCCGGTGTCGACAACCGAACGTTGTCATTTCTATTGTATTACGAATTTCGTCGTTAGATTTGTTATTGACCTTCGTGTATGTTCGGTACCTGTCGTATGTATTCGTAACTACTTTTCATATTTAATTGTCAGTTATCTTCGAGCGTCGGAAGGTGAAACATCGATATTATTTAAGTATGTCATTTATTTCGCGTCGCGTATACGTGTGTTCGTGTATTATTTCTATGCAAGTGAAATGCATATGTGAACGAGTGTGTGTAGTGCTAAACAGTGATATATACAAATATGGATACAGTGCAGTTATGGATATGAATTATGCAGCATTGGATATAAGGAAAAAGTGCATCTAATGTAAGCTGACAATAATTTTTAAACATTTTCACATTTCACCTCGGTTTTTTTTATTTGTATTCTATATTTTATTTAAAAGTAATCTCACATATAGTTGAAACGTGATTATTAGATTATTTAATAAATAACATCATAGTCGTGGTTTGTTTGATTTTATTAAAAATATTCTTTTATTTTTCTTTGTTTAGAATGATCGACAATTTACAAGAAAAAAAACATTATAATTCAATATTCCGATCATTTATTATTAATATTATTATATTATACTCGTAGTAGTTTATTTTAAAATATAAAAATACATGAAATATTACAAATGCGCGCACATTGAATATTTTCTCATTTTCTTCTTTTTTTTTTTTCTTTTTTTTTGATTTTTCTATTTTGTTTTTTTTCTTTTTTCTTGAGAAAACCTTACCACGTGAACGAAGGAATGGAAAGGAAATCTACATTTTATTATTTATAAATGTAATAATATAATAAACAATAGTTATCTTAATTATTAATATTAAGTTGTAAATATTTCATATTTACATGCAAAAGAATCAACGAAGAAAGATTTATTGTTTATCGTATACCGATCGTTACAAATTATTAAATAATTTATTGCATCTTCCGGCCAAAAATATAAATGTTGTTTAATTTTGATCTAAATTTATTTCGTTTTGTTTCTTTTCCTTTTTTTATGTTTTTTTTTTTTATAATTCTTAAATTAATTTAATATTTCCAAAAAGAGTTTAATCAAGTTCGTGTTATTTATATTCTGTTTCTATATATATTTACAATTTAATTATTATAAATTAACCTAATTAAAATTAACAATAATCATTCTAATTTATACATACATATTCGAAAAACATTTTCCAATTATACAAATTTATTTTCTAATAAACGTTTTTATATTTTGTTTTTTTTTTTTTTGTTTTTTGTTATCACACTAGTAAAATATATTTTTTTTAATTTTAAATATACATCATATACAGAGTGTCTTCCTGTAATTAATAATACAAATATTAACAGAAGTTCATTTTACATGGCAACGTATATTAAACACGTATATTCACAATTAATTATTTTCTTATAATAAAAAAATAAAATAATATAAAAAGTTACTTTATTAAAAAATCTTTTTACAAATATTTTCATGATCGTAATCCCAATAATTATTTCTGTGTGTGTGTGTTTAAAATATGATTATTATTCAATTTATTACACGTATATTAATTATTTTAATAGATTAAAATGTATTAAAGATTTTGTTCTTTATGTTAAAATAGATTGAAAAAGGTTGTAAAAATGAAAAAAGAAAAGAAAAAAGATTCAAACAAAATGTCAAATGACCTTGGAGCGTCTGTTAACGCTATACTAGGCTCCCGCGATGCAAAACAGCTGTCACACTCATTCACTCGGTAGTATCTTTTTCATTTTTTTTTTCTTATGGTATTTTATTTCATTTTATTTTATATTTTTATCTTTCTTCTAACCCAACCATCATATTATTTCTCTCTTTCTTTATATGGGAGTAAAAAGAAAAAACTTCGATGGTGGGGGACAATTCCCCTTAAAAAAAATATTTATACTACGGTTACGTCAAGGGAGGTGTAGGGGATGAAGGAGAAGAGGGAGTAGGTGACAATCAGAGTGACATACGACGAGTTAAAAAATTTTTAATTTCTCTTTTGGTTCTTCTTTTCTTCTTTTTTTTTTGTTAATGTAAGATTTTACCAAAGTTGAATTTATTTATTGAAAAGCTATGTTTTTTAGGGGAAAATAGATGTAGACTTTTTTAAGCCAAAAACACAAGTCTCAAAAGGGTAGTGGCCAATACATTTAAAATACAAAAAGTGGTTGTAGGTAGTTTGTAAGGTCTTAATGTAAAATGAGCAAGAAAACAGTAGGTAAAATGTAAAAACATCTAATGTAAGGATCTATTTGCAATGCAATATTAAATATATAATATTAATAATATTATACATTGAAATATTTGAAAATATTAATGTTAATAAGAGAGATTCACCCTGTATATATAAACGTTATTAGAATATATAGATGACTACGAAAAAGGAAAATGTTGAGACACCAAAAGTTGGAGGGATGTCTCGACTAATTGAATTCAAAGAGATTTATTACTTTAACACACCCGACACTTCTTGTCGAGTGGGGTTGGTTTGGGTAGTTGGGTATAAAAAGACACCAACAACAAACAACAAAAAGTATAAAAAAAAAAAAATAATAAGATCTAAATTCTACTCTCATCTTCACAACCATGTTCTGTTAAACTTCGAAGTGGAGGAAAATGGCTGACATGAAATAATTGATAAACGTTTCACCAGTGAAAGACTAATTGGCAATCTTAGGTCTCCTAAACCACCTTAGGATCTTAAAATTTATTTATTAACGTGTAACGAATGAAGGAAACGTAAATAAACAAAAAAACAATAAAAATTATAAAAGAAAAACGATTAAATAACTCATATATGAATTATATTTCATTGAAATTTATAAAATAATTATAATCATTTGTCGTTGCTGGTTGGTAAATTGGTCTTCGATTGATTGGTTATTTTACATTACATTGAAGAAATTTTCGAACGTAATTACTTAAGTATATTACGTATTTTACATGGATTACAAACGTAAACGTTATTTTTTTCCTTCGAGATCGGTCGCAATAATTCCTGCCGATTTGTGAATATATTTTTGCATAGAAGAAAAAAAAAACAAAGAATGTTGATCTAACCTCGAAATTTATGTTCAAAATCAGCAAGGGAACGATTTTTCTATTTTCTGCGAAAGACGCGAAAAAAAAATCAAACCGATCCGTCGGTGTGTAAAAATGAAAGAAAATAGCCCCCCCAAAACAAAAAAAAAAAAGGAAAAAGAAGATACATACTGAATTAAATTACGTCAACGGGTTGTGGTAGATCTGGTTAAAGTTCGTGACGATTAATTAAAAAATACTCCCTAAGAAAGTTTAATTGAAATAAATTTTCCAAACAAACGAAAATATTTTTCAACATAATTGTCACATACTTTTTTTAAGGTCTACCGTTTATTATTGTTGTTATTATTATTATTAATAATAATAATACTTGATTATAGGTTACGTTTACATGTATTTTAACGTAATTACTTAAGTACATTACGTTGCGAAATTTTTTTAATGTAATGATTTATTTTTTCTTTTTTTTTTTTTAAATTGTGAATGAACCAATTCGTACCGATTTGTTTAAAATATTTATTTTTTCGTTTTTTTCTGTATCAACAAATTGCCCAATGAACTTCCTTCCCGTTTCTTCTTTTTTTTTTTTTTTAAATATTTTACAATCGGTACGAACCTTATAATCTGCCGGTCTTTAAAAGAAACAATCATTTGTATTGTTTCGTTTAATATAAGTATCTCGAAAGAATTCGCGTCGGATTTGTTTAAAAAGCAAAAAAAATCTTTTTTTCCTTCCTCTTTTTTCTATTCCTTCTTTTTTTTTTCTTTTTCTTTCTTTTTCTTACTTTTTTGTTTTTTTATACATATAAAAAGAAAACAAAATCCGATACGAACTTTTCGTTCAACGTTCGATCAATTTTGTTTTTTTTGTCCCCACCTCCCCTTGAAAATACACGAGATGTCTTTTGCAGAAATTGATTTGTCGGAAAGGAAAAATTTTCTTCTCGATTCAACAAAAAAATCAATCGTTAATAAATCGGAGAATGGACAGAGGGACAGATGGGAAAGAAAAAAAAAAAAGATAAAAGAAATTAATTTTCCTCCGTTACCGACGATTGACCTTTTTTCTTTTTCGTGACAAAATTTTCTAATCGTTTCCGTTGACAAAAAATAATATTGGAGATCACTTTAATACTAATTTACCAAATTGCTATACTCGCATTTACGTTAAAAAAGAAACGACAAAAACAAAAATAAAAAAAATAATAATAATCTTCAACGTATGTCGATATATAAATTCGGTCAATTATTTAACGTGATTCCCAAGTATTGGGAGAAGTAGAAAGAAACAAACAAAATTGAAAGTTTATCGTAACAAAAAGAAATGTAAAAAACAAAAACCTTGTCATTTAATAAAATGATCGAAATATCATAATAATAAAAGTTGCTATTCTTTTTCCTGTTTTTTCTTTTTCTTTCTTTTTGTTTGAATCTTTTTTACGCCGATTACATTTATGCATATATATATATGTATATATATATATATATATATACATACAAAATCCACAAAATTTGATTTACTAACTATTGATTAAAACTATGACTTATTAAATAAGTCAATTTCGGAGTAAGAGTTCTCTTTCTGTTTATTATTTTCATGTCTGATGCAAGGATTCAGGATCTAATCAAATAGATCGTTGATAGATTGAATATAGAAGTAGGATTATAATCATTTCTGCCATCAAATTTTTTTCATTTCTAAAACAATTAGAAGAAAATAAAAATAATTAAAATAATAATAATAATAATAATAATAATTTAATAAATTTAGAATATTTTACAACATTTAAAATCAATGATTGGAATTATAAATAATGTTATTTTTTAATTAATCATTTTTACAATAATCCAAACACCGAGTCACGTACAAAAATAAACAAAAAAATATTTAATTGTAAAAAAGACTGGGGTGTCATCGAGAGTGGCAGAGGGGCTGGGGAGAGGTCGGGTAGCCGGTTTAGGGTGCAGGGTGGCTACAGAATTTGGAAATTTCTTTTTTATTCTTTTTCTTCTTCTTTTTTTTTTTTCCTTCCCCAAGTAAGATTCATTGCGGCAATAAAGATGCTGCCGGTGTTTGAACGTAGCGTATCTTCGTTAAGCGGACTTAAACGCGCGGTCCAAGGTTTACTTTTGCCGGTTTAAAATAACCGACTCCCTAACGAAAGATGTATATTCGCATATAGACGGCTCGGAGAATTTCGAAAGACCGAACGGCCAAAGTTTCTTGTTTGTTCGGATCGATGATCGAAAGCTTATATTAAGGTGTGACGATATTATAGGTATCCTAGATTTTTTTCTATCATTTATCTTCCTTCAATTCCATTTATTTCTATCACCTTTTCTTCTTTAATTATTATATCACGCATAATAATTAAAGCAATAATTCTGTCATTTAAGAAATATTTTTTTTCGGGTTGAGGAGAGATTTGAATAGGGATGATTGCAATGTTTTCGTTTCAGGGATTGTTTTGATTTATTCTATTTAATTAATTCTATTATCTAATCTATGAAATATTTGTTTTTCGTTTAGAGGGACGATTGCAAAGTTAATTTTGATTCATCTCTCATATTTATTCTTTTGATCAATTTTTTCTTTTCTTTTTTATAAGAAAATTAATTTAAAAAATTAAAACAAATACAACAACTATTAACTAACCCGTGAAAAGAAATAATAATGATAAATTAGGTACAAAAAAAAAATAATTTTAAATCAAATAAATCAAAATTAAATACTATTTGTCAAACTATAAACTACTGTAAACACTATTGCCAAAAAAAAATTGTGCAATATAATAGAAAAAATATATTATAATATTCGTCAAACTATGAACCAATTATAAATTATTATAAAAATTCTATTACACACACACACATACACACACACATAGAGGCATACTTATTATCCAATCAAAATAAATATTATTCTCAATTTCCCAGGAATGTATTTTTTTTAAAATCCCTTTGAACGGACGAGACAAAAAACAAAATTATGTTTATACGAAAAGATAAAAACTATTAGTTTCATAGGAAATATTTAATAATTTATTATAGAGATTTCTGTCATCTTTATTGACCCTTTCAAGCTTTTTAGAGTATGTGTATGAGAAAATGGGAGAGAAAAGATGAAATAACATTGTACCCGACTGATGGGCGCCAAAATCCTCGTTTATTCCCCCTTTCCGAACTCCCCCCCATAAATTCCTATCAATCTCTATTTCTCTCTCTTTCTCTCTTTCTCTCTTTCTCTTTTAATATATACTTGAAACAAGAATTATATCAAATACTATTTATTAAATGATTATGTTTTTTAAATCACCCCAATACTTTCTTTAATTAAAATTTGTTAACTACTCAACACTACTTAAATGAGTTTAGCACTTTAAAGTTATTCATTTACATTGGAATTTGCAATGGGATCAATTTAAACTGCATAATCAATGTATATTTAAAACAAGTATTATATGAAATAATATTTGTCAAACTATTCTGGGTTTTTTAAACCATCAATACTTTCTTTAATTTAGTTTTTAACTTTTCAACATTACTCAATTAAATCTGGAACTTTAAAGTAATCTTATTGCATTGCAATTTGATTTACAAATGAATCATTTTAAACTGCATAATCTGCATAATACAGTCCTGATAATTACTGACCAATTTATAAAATCATATTTTACAAATTGAAATAACAGATAAAAGAATGTTTAAATATTAATTCCTTAATCTTTAAAAATCATTATTTAACTTTTTAATTTATACCATAGCTATTAAATAATTTTGTATTTAAAAAGAAAATCATTTTACTGCTTTCGTATGTACCTAAATATAATTTTTAAGTACTATTATTACATTTTTTAGATAATAATTTTCAAAATATCTCGCGTAGTTGCTTCAAAGATGATCTTTTATGTACCAATGTAACATATTTGATCGTCGTTAGAAACATGTTAAAAGATCGTAAAAGTTTCAAGTTATTATTCTTAGGAGAGATATTTGAAATATTTTCATAGTAATTTATATCATTTTGGAAAATTGTTCAAAGGAAACTTTGATAGTTTCGAAGAAGATACGGTTGTTTTTAATTTCACTATTAAAAAGTATTTTTAATATCGTTTGATTCATTTAACGTGTATGCATTTAAATCGAAATATCTAAAACAGTGTTAAAAATAATTGTATATGTTGTTAGTCTATTTTCCTATTCAGTTATGGTTGTCGTTTCTACCGTTAATAGACCAACGAGATGACGTAAATTATTAGCCGTCATTATTGCAGATGCTAGTGAGGAATGTGATCGGGTTGCACTACCGGCTGTGTTAAAGTCAACACGAACTAGATGATTAATATCCCGTCATTAAAATTCATAGAATCATGACATATATAAACTTCTACATATATATATGTACATGTACAGTTCATTCTAAAAATTTGTCAACCTAGATAAATTATAATTTTGGAATTATTTTTATTTTCAACTTTTTATCAGCAACTTGAGTTTTATAGGACAAGTCCTGTGCTTGGATAAAATTTTTTTATAATAAGATAAGTTATTAGACAATATTCTAGAAACCCTAAAGACTCTTGGTGAATATTGTCAAATTATTTAAATAACAATAACATTGTGAAAAACTAATACCCTGTGGTGTTTATTAAAATCCATATTTATCATAGGATGATTTTTAAATAATGTATAATAATTTTGTTTTCAATTTTAATATGCCACTCACTTTGCAACCCTCTAGTCACCCCCTACCACCTTTATTTCAAATTCTATAAATAAATGTTAGATTTTGAAATTAAATTAAATTCTCGAGTGTGACAGATGAATAAATTTTATAATTTCTTTTTCTTTTCCTTTGTATCCTGTATTTTCAGAATTTTATTTTTGAATTTGTTTTTTGTAATATTAATTAGATTAAATTACGTTGAATGTTAATATTAATTAGAATTAGAATTTGTTAAGAAGTTAGTATTGTTAATATATGTATAGGCTACATATATTTTTGTTTTTATTATAAGTTTATTTTCATAATTCGAACCAGCGAAAAAATATTTAAATAAATATATTTAAAACTCAAACGTTTATATAAATTTATAATCGTGTTAATAATTTTCGTTGATTCTTATTTTAAAATACTTGCAAATATTTACCATTATAATATTTTAATAAAACGAACAAAATATTCGTTTAGATGTTTATACCCCACAATCTTAGAAAAAAAAGAAAAAAAAATGAATTGTAAAAATTTTATTTTATGATTTATATTATATTTTATCACAATAATGTTATTTATATTATAAATGAAAGATAAAAGAAAAGTAAATGTATTGTAAAATCGATCATCATTATAATTTTGTAATAAATTCATTACAAATTCGATGAATTATTTGTAACATTGTGAATGTACAATTAATACATACATATGTACATATATTTTCATATATGTATTATATAAATAACTGTGTTTATAAATATTTAATTTAAAAAATGTTTCTCAATTATCTTTGGTGAACATTTGTGACTAATTTCTTTTAATTATTATTATTATTATTTATTCTTCTTTTATAATTTTATAAAATAAATCATAAGATCAATTTTTGTTAATAATTTTCGTTGGTTTGATATGACTGTCGTTATTATTTAACCACAAATAAGAATAAGACAAATACATACACATACACATACATATACATATACATATATATAAATATATATACTAATTAAAAAAACTCACAGATCATTAAATTATCTTCAACAAATATGTTATTATTCTGGATTGTACTTTGGAAGAATTTTTTGTGTGTGTTCTATATATATAAACACATTTCATAATTATTTCTAAATTATTTGAATATTTTTACGTTGATTATATATATATATAAATTATTATTATATATTTAATATATAATTAATCTATATTTAATAAATTCATAATTTATTTATATTCATAATGACTAATATAAGTTTTTTGTTTTTTACAAATTTTATTATTTTTAATTATTTTATCAAATTGGTCAATAAATTTAGTGTCGACATTTTTTGTTTTTTAATTAAATTGGATTAAACAAAAATCACGTGGATTTACTGGTCTAATTTCAAGAAATACATATGAATAAATTATGAATATTTCTATTGAATATTATTATTAAGTTTTTATATATTTATATATGTATATATATGTATATATATATATACAATAACAGGTACTTTATTATGAATTAGTATTCCAGTCACCTTCCATACGCCAAACACTAAACGCATATGAGAGTTTTTCATGTGCCATGTAACTGCAGGATGGTGATGAAGTTATTTCTCTTGCAGCCAATACTGCACTCCTAGGGATTCTCTCATCTGAAATATATATAATAATAATGATAATAATAATAATAATAATTAATTAATTAATTAATTAATTAATTAATTTCTTATATTAAATGTTGGAATTAATTCGTATCGTTTTACGAGATATGGTTTAGGTATCATAGTAATCTGTTTTTAAAACAAGTTGCAATTATTTAAATATGTCGAAATTTGTGCCAAATAAATTGATTCATGGATTGCATCCAAGGACGAAGCGTTCTTTCGAGGGGGTATTCGTCTCTTCCCCGAAATATGGAAAAAAGTAATGGCAAGCTATTGGCAGTATTTTCATTTAAAATAAATCGTTATTTGTATCTCAAAAATGCTACAAATTAATTTCAACGCTTAATAATTACTCGTATAAATTAATATATTTCTATTTCAATTGATTTTAATTATTTTGATATTTAATAATTTTTGTCTAAATTAAAATGCAGAAAAATGTTACTTCGAAGTGGTACAATTTTGAAGGTGATTAGGAAGTTCAGAAAGATTAGGATGATTTATAATGTAAAAAAAAAATTAGAAATTAATGGAAAGATCCCTGGGAAATACACAAAAAAGAAAATAAAACAAACACCAAGAAATTTGTTCTAAAAAAAAAGAAAATAACGAAAGAAGAAATACAAGAATTACCATAATTAAACGAAACGTGTATAACAAACAATAATGACAATACTAAATACAAAACTATTAATTAATATACATAACTAGGTTTATCTATAAAAAAAAAATATTTTATTTCTTAATATTAAATAAGAAAGTATGTTGGAAAATTTAGAAAAAAAAAAATGTTAAAAGAATGTTTGGAAATGAATAAGGTTGTTTAAAGTGTTCCTTTCTCTCTTCCCCTTCCCTTTCTCCCTACATTAAAATGAGCCCGTTTCTCAGTGTTTTACAGAAGCCCGTAAATTAGAAGACTTCAAGCACTCTGACTGTTTAATTAGGCTATCCCGTAAATAAACACTAAAGTAGTTCTCGTAAACATAAGCTTCTGTATAAAATCTTCATCTAAATAAATGATTCTGAAGTGACGAAGTATAGTAAAGTATAGTAAAGTATAGTATATATATACACACACACATAACAAATACAATTAAACCAAATTGTCTAAATTTTCGTTATTTTTTTTTTTCTTTTAAATTTCAAACTACAAACAAAACTCAATAAGATTTTGAAAGAAAAAAAAAAGAAAGAAGTCTTGGTGTCACAGTCTGGTTAATGTATTCCCATGCAAAGAAAATTTTTGAATGATTTACATTAAAAAAAAAATAAAGAAAAACTTTCCTACGAGAATAAAAGTGGAAAAAAGGAAAAAAGATGAAAAAAATTGGGAAGAAGTGAAGGTGGAAGGGGTGATGAGAACGACGGTAGGAAAATAATTACTTTTTTGTTTTTTTTCTTAATTTAGACAAGTGTACATTCAACTCTCCTATAACATGGTCAAGTTTTTATGATTTATTATTGATCAAGATGAAAAAATCAAGGTTATAACATTGGTACACTGTAATATATTAGTGTTCTTGTTATTAATATAAAAATCATGCTGTTATAAATAATAAATATTTCATTAATTGCAAGAAAATGTTTGTTAATCGTGTTTTGTTAATTGGATTGTACCAAGCAAACTATAGTTAGAAGGAAAAATATTTAGAAAATAAAGAATTGTATTGTGTTGAATTAAAATCACAGTGTTGTTAAATAATGGGTTGAATGATAATATATTTATTAGGTTGAATATTTAGTAATAATTAAATAGAAAAATTCTAACTTAGGGTTCAAATTATATATTCAAATTTGTTTTTCTTTTAAATTGGCTTTTGACGATAACGTGGAATTTTCAAATTGCATAAATTGATTACTTCAGTATTAAATGATAATTATATGAATTTATAAATTGTTATTATAAGAGAAAAAATCTAAATAGAGTATTAGTAAATTATTAATTCTACACTGAAAGAGGGGATTTTGGGAAATATATTAATTGAATTATAGGAGGAAGACAATAATTTCAAATAAAATTACAACCATTCTACAGTATTATTATACAATAACTATATTAATTCTCTCCTCTCCATAAAAGAAAAATAATTATTACAAAACCATTGACATTTTAAAAAAAAAAAAGGATTAACAAAATTTTATTTGTACAAATGATTGTACATAGAAACCTAATCCTAATAAAATTTTGTAGGGAATTTATGTTTATTCTCTAAAATAAATTGGAAATCAAAATATGAACAGATATTTTATCGAGTTATGGGATCTTGCATAAAGTATTGTTCTGGGTAGGTAGTAGGGAACTTTATGGGATGTTTATAGTTTAGTTAATAATTAAGTAAGTTTAATATTCGTGTACCTTGTCATAAACATCTCTTATGAGAACTATTAGAAGTGCAATAGAAGAGTTGAACTAGTTCTAGTGTAGACTTAATTGGTCTACCTAAAACAATAATATTACTCTTACCGGTATCCTCCGAACAATATTGTATATTAGAATGTAGAACTTGGTACAGGAAATCGATGTACCTTGTGGCAAGTTTCAATGTTTGTATTTTGGATAATTTGTCACTGGGCAATGTCGGAATGATTTTTCTTAATGCTGCAAACGCCTCGTTAAGGCTTTGAGTCCTTTGACGTTCGCGTACATTAGCCATAACCCTTTGGTTTTGTATTTCCTCAAAAGTGGCACCACTCTTACGACGTAATTTTATTTTACTCGTAGACGACGTGGATGACGATGAAGAAGAAGAAGACGATGTTGTTGACGTTGTTGCATTCTCAGATTCGGAATCCTCGCATACCACTGGTTTTCGTTTTTTTTTACCACCTATCCGAGAATTAGCAAAGTTCTTTGTTGATTCCGGCGGTTGTTGATCTTGGTCAACTATTTGTTTGTAACTTTGTTGTTGTTGTTGTACTTGTGATTGCGGTTGGGGTTGTTGATGAAATTGTGCTTGTGGAAGTTGCTCATCAGTTTTATAATCCTGTACAGAATTCCAGATAACAGGACTAGGATGTCCAACTAATCTAGTACATATCTGACCTGATGATGGTGGGACAAATATATTAGTATCGTGTTCCCTGTTTTGTTCCGAAATAAATCCTGGTGAGTTCAATCTTCTCTCGTAAATTATTGGATGGTCTAAGATTTTAAGATTTTGAAGCTCTTGCGGATGATATCTTTTAGATTGTTCATCCGGGTTTTCATAAATCATAAAACTCGATGTTGGTGATTGATAAATTGTTTGGATATTGCTATTGTTGTTGTTGTTGTTGTTACTATCGTTACTATTGTTGTTATTATTACTATTGCTATTATTTTCATTATTATCATTACTATTATTATTATTATTATTATTGTTATTATTACTGTGATGAATTAAAGTACGAATTCCTAATTGAGAATGAGCAGGATGAATCTGACATTGAAGTTGTTGTAGGTGTTGTTGTTGATGTTGTTGCTGTTGTTGTTGTTGTTGTTGATGTTGTTGCTGTTGTTGTTGTTGTTGTTGTTGTTGTTGAAGAAGAAGATGCGGATGATGTTGAAAATTATTCACATCTTGACGTTCAGGTGTATTACTGTGATCCATCAATTGTATACCAGGTGACAAAGGTTCGCAGGCATGAGGTGAGTCGCTTATTGAACTTCCGTCGCTCTGAGGAATACCGGAACTATCATTACTATCGATGATATAATGATTCTGATATC
>JACGTP010000021.1:132709-157709 GCA_023678845.1 Mischocyttarus mexicanus | reverse complement strand
AAAATACATATTAACAAGTATATTAAAAGATTGAATTTTTTTTCCTTCAAGAACATAAACACTTATAAATCTTCGTTTAATAATTATTAATAAATATTATCTATCCATCCATAATTATTATTATTATTATTTATATTATATTTTATTTACCGTACCAGTGATAAAACCATTTTTAATTCTTTCCTTTAAGATTTCATTTATGAAAACAATATATATTTAAAAACAAATTAACACAATATTAATTAAAGATATAAATTTAATTATAAATTTGAATAATAAGAAAGATATATCTAAAACCCGATTGGTGATACGAAAAAATCGTGAATAAGAATTACGGCAACGCATGAACGGGAACGCCGAAAATAGTAGGACCCCTTTGGTATTAGTATGAGCGTAAAAAGTATAAATTCCCTGAGACAGAAAACGAAATAAAGAAAGAAAGAAAAAGAATAATATCCTACGTTTTATATTTTTTTGTTTTTCAACGGAATTTATTATTTGTCAACTCACACAAGACCAAAACGTATAAACGAAACAAAACTTTTCAAAATTATAACAAATTAGTTATTTATATTAATTAAAATTAATCCATTATAATATTATTATAATAAAGGTAATAAAATAATACAAACTACGACCACATACGAATGATAAATAATTAATTAATAGTAAATATATTCATTTTAAATTGTTTAATTAAATATTTCTTGATCTATCTTTAAATTTCTTTCTTTTTTTTTCTTTTAATGAAAACAAATAATAAGATATTAATAAAATAATTAAAAATACTTACCGGATTGATAAAATATTGATTATAATTATCATCCAGTCGCATACGTTTCGTAGACACCATTATATATTTTTACATATATATATTTATATATACACATATATATAGCTTTCACAATTTAAACGGGGTTTTTCCTTTAGCCACCGTTATTCACGCCAGGCAAAACGTAAATGATCGATGAACATGCCGGATCTTGAAGACATGTTTGTTGTGACGGGTGCAAAGCTCGTTTAAAAGAAACTTAGTCCTAATAAATTTCAACATTTCACCACAGATCACCAAGTATCACATTTTTCTTAATCTTTGTTCTATCCCTTTTTTTTTTCTTCGTCTTCTTCATCTTCTTCATCTTCTTCTTCTTTATCCTTTTTTTTTTTAATTCTATCACACAATTTATCGAATTAAGATAAATGATTTTAACATAATTAAACATTTTCTTTTTATAAACAATTATATTTATAATATCACAAGGTAAATTCATCGATAATAATCAATGCATTCGAGGAACCAATTTTAACGTCATATTTTCTTTTTCTTCATCACCAAAACCAATCATATTTCGTGTTTATTTTATTATTTGAGGTTAACTTTTTTCTTAACTTCGTTGTATTCCTTTGCTTGTTTTCTTTTTTTTTTTTTTTAAATTCGATCACAATTTACCGAATTAACGCAAATGATTTTAACACGATTAAACATTCTCTCGTTACAAACAATTATATTTATAACGTCACTATAAAATAATAATTATCGTATCCGATCTTACAATTAGGCACCATATTTCTTCTTCTTTTTTTTTTTCTATCACCAAAACCAATCATACATTTCGTTCATTTATTATTATCAATAAACAAAACGATATAATCAACGAAATAATAAAAAGATATTATCTTGTAAAAATATTCCTGATATTAAATTTAAGAATATTTTACCGCTTCGTTAATCGGACGATTCTAATTGGATGTATATACAAGTTATACTATTTTCAATTCAAACTAAATATCCCGAGAGCAATGTAGACACGATCTGAAGGACTAGGCAGTTCATCTTCGACTGATCTTTCCTAATTCCTTCACGCGCAAAGTTTCCCTTGTAGTAGGATTTAGTTAAAAGTACTTATTTAGTTATAACCCGACATGTGCATAACATGCATATACCATAATCAAATCTTTAAGCTATGCCCATTAGAAAACAATTCTAACTTCCCATATTATGAACTCCTGCTGGTTTTGAAATTCAAGATGTTTTTACATAATTCAAAATTACAATTATCACAATAATAATAATAACAATAATAATAATAATCATCTTCATCATCATTATAGTGATAATTAATAATAAATAATGTAACGATAATAAAAAAGAAATTAATGGAGATGTCTTAATAANAGAAGAAATAATTATAAAATGATCGAAACTTCTTTTTATTTATTTATCAAATTTTACGATTAACATTTAAACTTAATATTAGAAGAACGTTTATGCCAATGGTTTATTAATTAAAAACTGTTCATTTTCAGTTTCAATATTTTTTATTTTCTTTCCTTTGTTTTAAGTATATATAAAAAATAAATAAATAAATAATAAGATAAGTAATTCGATATCGTTTATATTCAATTTCCAAAATTCTTATCTTTTCTGATATAGAAAAAAAGAAAAGCAAAGAAAGTAAAAAGAAAGGAAGTTTGTCTAAGATTAACTTTGTGTGTGTGTGTGTGTATGTGTGTCAAAGAAATATCCATCAAGAAAAACATCAAAGATACACCACCGACAGAACGTCGAAACCACAAACCAGAACAATACTACGAAAAGTTACAGTAAAATATACTAATGGAAACATATATTTCACCCTTCCTCAACCTTTCAACCCTCTTCCCCCTTTTCCCATTCTCTCTCTCTCTCTCTCTTTCTTTCTGATTTGCTGCACTGCTTCTGTTTATTCTAAATACACCGGAAGTTAAACCTTAAGAATTACCTTAACGATTAGGTACTCTGGTGTATGTGAACTTAACACATGAATGTACACATGTATGTGTTGTATTTGCACATTCCACTGTAGTATCTTTTCTAAACACACATGCTTGCCATCAGGATAAATTAGTGAAGGCCCATTTTATGCATATAGGGTGGATTCAATAATAATCTATTATCTAAACTATTATATTTTTTAGTTAATCGACGTATTATTTAATTAATTAATTAAAATATTTATTTAATAGAAAGATATATAGTTATACATCAAGTGGTTTTAATTTCAATGACTGTATTATTTTTTAGGAACAAACAAACAAAATTGAACTTTATTTATTAATAAATTTCATAAATTCGGATATAAAATGAATGAGTATTGACATGAGTATACTTGAGAAAATTTCTTGATAAAATCATTTAAAAAATATTTTCTTATCGATCAAATATTTGTAATATTTTAAATTTAAACAAAAATATACGTCTAACGTTTAAATTCGTATAAGTTTTAACACACACATGCATATATAAGTTCCAGTTTTGCGAGTGAACAATGAAAAAATGAAAAGATGAATAATAAAACAATAAAAGATGAATACTCCGAAGGAGGAATATATAAAACAAAAAAAAAACGTTAGTAGAAGAAGAAGACAAAAAAGAATAAAAAAAAGTCACTCGTCAAGAAGACATTGCGACCCCCGCTGAGGAGAGTCCAAGAGAGGCCCCTTGAGATCGATCTTTACCCTCTACGAGGAGGCCCCCGTTTCTTCCCTCTCTTTTTTTTCCTTTTTACTTTCTTGTTTTTTTTTCCTTTTTTCTTTCGTCTTAACTTCCCATGTCTTAACAACCGTCGGCGGTTCATCACCAATCGGGGCCCCATTAAACCATACGGGGACCCATTGTAGATGTGTAGATCCTTCTACTTCTAACCTTCCTCCTCCCCCCCCCCCCCCCCCCCCCCCCCCCCCCNTTCTTGTTTTTTTTTCCTTTTTTCTTTCGTCTTAACTTCCCATGTCTTAACAACCGTCGGCGGTTCATCACCAATCGGGGCCCCATTAAACCATACGGGGACCCATTGTAGATGTGTAGATCCTTCTACTTCTAACCTTCCTCCTCCCCCCCCCTCCCCAACACACCCACGAAAACGTTCTTCATTCGGAAATATTTCGTGTGAATTTTAAAACACTTCTAACGTGTTTTCTCTTTTGGGGTTTTTGGTTTTTTTCAATTTTTTGCTCCTCTTCTTCTTTCTTTTCTTTTTTATAATTGATTTGTAAAACAAATATTAATTTGTTTTAGGTTAGAATTGATTGGGAAAAGTGAAATTTTGATAATGCAATTTATTACAGATATATTTGTGCGTGTATGTATTTTTTGATTTATTTTAATCGAATTAGTGTACACTAATTATTATTTCTATTTATTTATTTCTATTTTTCATAATTTGTCTTTTCCTTTGCAATAATTTGTTTTTCCTATTTTATTTCTTATTGACTTGAATTGCAATAGAAAAGAAAAAGTTATATAAAACTCTGGGTTATTATTTTTTTCTTTTTTATAAAAATTATAATTCTTTGTTAAAATGTATTTAATTTTATTTATATTTTTAATATTATCATATAAACAATAATATTATTCGATTACATTCCTGTTGCTATTTTTTTCCTCTAACGTAGAATTCATCTCTTTTTTTTTTCTTTTTTTTCTTTTTTCTTTTTCTTTCAAGTAGGTAAATCGTATAAAATTCAACAAAAATGAGAGGAAACTCATTAAGAAGGGATATGCGATACTTTTTCGTTCAAAATTACTATGCTATTACTATTTTCTTCTATATATTTCTTCACAAGTTCTTTGTTTTAGTTTTATCTTTTTCCCTTTTTTTGTTTTTCTTTTCTTATTTTCCTTTAGAAACCCCGTAGAGGTTTCTAATTCGGCCAACTGTTTGACCTTTTTTCGACGAAAGATTAATCATTATTCGGATTTAACCAGGAGACCGTGTTACATTAAGTGCAACTCCTTCGAAATTCGATACTTTTTTCGTCTTTAAACAAAAATTTGTTATTCAAGAGTAAAAAGAAAAAGAAAATTATTAAAAAGGAAGGAAATTATTTCAATATTTTCTCAACTATTATAAAAAAATGTAACACCATTTCACGATACGTCGTTTAATTTCATCGAAAGAGAGAAAAAAGGAAACTAACTGTAAATTCTGTTAGAAAAAATAAACCCGCCATTCTGTTTGCCACTCTCCACCTTGATCGATCCTCCAATCCGACGGCTCGTAACAGTAAAGTAACTGATTGGTCAATGAGAACAGGTAGAAAATTAAGCCACGCCCAATCCTCTTGAATTCTGATATTTCATTGGTCGTGCTGATATTTCCGTAAGATAAACATCTAAAAAAAGAAATAAGAAAAAGAGTATGATAGTTCTATTATAGTTGCACCTCATCGACAATATCAACTTAAAAATATAACAATAAATAAGAAATAAAATTATTATAAATCGATATAATAATCAACAATAATAAATGATAAAAAATAATTAATATATATAAAAAAAAAAATAAATCATAAAAATTGTCATAACTAATGATAGTAATTAATAATCGATAGTTAATAAATAAAATAAGAATGAAAATGTTCAAAATAAAGATTTAAACAGATTATAATACAAAGGTGTAACTCTGATAGTTAAACTTGCATTCGCGTGCATAACTCAAACACCAATCCCTCTTGCTAATCTCCCCGCCCCCCATCATCCCTCCTCTCTATGTAACCTTTTGACAGGCTAGACCGGCTGCACCGTTTCGTTAACATTGAAACAGCTGTTCCACGCTATCTTGTTAGCTTAAGTGGACTTCAAACCATTAAGAAACGACGAAATATACATATATACATACTTCACATACTCATATACTCATATACATATTCATATACTTATTTCAATTTTATTTCTGAGAGTACGAATTAAATCAAATTTTTCTAAAAGAAAGAAATACTCGGCTGAAAAAATTTAATGTATCTTTTTTAATTATTTATATCGAATAAACAAAATAATAATAATAATAATAATTCATAATTTTTATGCTCAAATTAAAATATGCATATATATGTACATGTATTGTAATTAGGTTTATTCAAAATTATAGGTACATTTAACAATTATTTTTTAATAATTGAAATCAAATAATCGATATAATATATTATATATTTTACTTCAAATATAATTATATTGTTAATTATTTAAATTTACTAAAACAATCTAATATATTTAATATATATTTTATTTTAATTTTAATATCCAATGTATATGGATTTTCTAATAAAACTTATTTATTTTAATTAAAATAATATAAGATTACATTTAAAATAATTATTTATAAAATAATTTCAATCAAAGAACCAATATAAAGACATACACATACATACACTTATTAATTATCTAAATTTTAAGAAATAAAATATAAATTGATCATTAGAGAAATAGAAAACATCTGTTGAAAAGTAGGTCA
Source organism: Mischocyttarus mexicanus (assembly GCA_023678845.1). Classification (NCBI taxonomy): domain Eukaryota; kingdom Metazoa; phylum Arthropoda; class Insecta; order Hymenoptera; family Vespidae; genus Mischocyttarus; species Mischocyttarus mexicanus. Next base: position 151,440 of record JACGTP010000021.1, on the reverse strand, counting down.
CCGATAAGAAAAGTAGGTCAGCTAAGTAGGTCAGCTAAGTAGGTCAGCTAGGTAGGTCAGCTAAGTAGGTCAGCAAAGGTGTAGGTAAAACTAAACGAGGTAACCATCGGTTATGTTTATATCCTTCGAGGAGTTCTAAGAAATTTGATTTTTATTACTTACACATAGAAATACATTCCCCAATGACCGGCTTAGTTGAACGTTCGGTTCTCTCCGTCACTCCTCGGCCGGTGTCGACAACCGAACGTTGCCATTTCTAATCTATTATGAATTTCGTCATTAGATTCGTTATTGACCTTCGTGTATGCTCGGTACCTGTCGTATGTATTCGTAACTACTTTTCATATTAATTGTCAGTTATCTTCGAGCGTCGGAAGGTGAAACATCGATATTATTTAAGTATGTCATTTATTTCGCGTCGTGTGTGCCTGTATTCTTCCTATGCAAGTGATATGCATATGTGAACGAGTGTGTGTAGTGCTAAACAGTGATATATACAAATATATATACTGTGCAGTTATGGATATGGATATGCAGCATTGGATATAAAAACAAAATACATCTAATGTAAGTTGACCATAATTTTTAAACTTTTTCAACATTTCACCCACGTGTAGTAGGCTTAATGTTAAACAATTTAAAAGTGTTTTCTTTACCAGTTGTACCCTACCCCTCCTTTAAGGTAGATCAAAAATAAAACATTATCCCCCGGCTCCACACCCACCCAATTTTTTTACTTTATTCCATAACCAAACGTGGATAGAAGAAGAGGAGACATTTCTCTTCATTAACACATGCTTCATCAGAGACGGTTAATGAATCACACGCTCGTATATCAACTCACACGGATGTATTACCAAACACACACACACATATATAAATACACGTAAAAAATGTTTCTTTAGGAAACTGATTTATACGCGTAGGTGGAAGTGGAAACCATCGAGAAGGAAAGAAAGTGAAGTACCAAAAATCTTTTCTATCCCCCTCTCTCTTTCTCTCCTTAAAAAGAATTTCTTTGCTTGTGTTAGTTAGAAAAAGTAAAAGATAGAAAACATTTTTAGAAACGTTTTATCGTAAATCGTTAACGTTAACAACCCTTTTCTATGTTTTATTTTCACTTACATTAAAAAAGCAACACTCTAAGTCACACACGCGTGCACACATACACACACACACACACAAACACACAAACATAAATCCCTTAACGAAGGGATGACGTTTCCTTTTCGTTCAGAAAATCGTCGATGGGCGTGTTACTCATTCACATTAAACGTACAAAAAAATCTTCTACAAAAAGAAGTTTGATGAAATAGGAAAAGAAAATGAAAGGAAAGAAAATTAGAATAAACCTAGACGGATGTTAAATGAACGTTTTAATTAAAAAAAAAAAATGGCGAAGAAAAGCTTAAAGTATTAAAATAAAAAAAAAAGATGATTGATTTAGCATGAAATCATTTTATTAACGGGAACTTTCGAATAGTAAACGCATTTCTTTCATAGTCTTTTTCTCCGCCTTTGATGATCTGCGATGAGAAGGTGGAGGAGGGGTACGAATGAATTTTAAAACCAAACGCAGATGACGTCGCTCATCTTCATACCGTACTTCCGGTATAATTATAGGTATAGTACTTTCTTTTTTTAACATAAAAACTACTGGGTAATAATTTAAATCAAATATTTTCAATTTTAACTTTTATTTATTCATTTACATTATATATATATATATATATATAATATACATATATTTATAAAATATATTTTTATTTATTAATTATTTATATTAATATATATTTTAATATAATATTAATATAATATATACGATAATATTAATATAATATTAATAAATCGAACTAGAAGCACAAGTTCATAAAAAACTTTTATGTTCTGACAAGAAATGCATATTCGATTAAATCTACCTTTACTTCATAGACAAATGTAAAAAAAGCAACTAAAAAGAAGTTATATTCGTTAACTATTACTGATCAGCCATTATAATGAATAATATTATTAATATATATATTATATTAAAATAAAAATAAGAAAATGTATAATAATCTATAATAACTTCTGTTACATCTAGAGCTGTATATGCGATGAATTTTCATTAATCAATTTTATGTATTGTTGAAGCGCGTTGAAAAAACGTTGCACCATTGAATCAACTGCTTCAAATATTGCGTGAAAAAGACTTTCCATGTAATAAATGAAATTGCTATTATTATTACTATTCTCAGAATTATTAAATATATCATATCCTTCATTTTTCATATGTTCTTTAATATAATCCCATATAAAACGACACGCTTCGACCAAAAGCTCTATCTTATTTTTACTTTTTAATATAGTAACAGCGGTATTGAATATAAAAGGTAATATATCTACCGAATTATTAATATTCTTCAATTCATTTATGATACATTCAAAATCATTAACAATAGGTATTCTTGATGTACTTGGACAATCATTACTCGTATACAAATTGGTGAGCAACATTTCTAGTAATTTTGTTAAACTATGGCTATTATCAATTGTTGTTTGTGAATTAGATTTATTGATATTTTTCAAAAATTGTATACCTATTGTAACAACAACTGACATCGGATCTATTAAAACAATTCCATTTAGTGTTAATTTTCCTTCTTCAAAGTATAACGAAGAAATCAATCTTGTAATCCAACTATTATTTGGTGCTTCTATTAGGTCATTCATTTTATAGTAGGTTTTAATGTTTCTTATAACAGCAGCATTTTCTTCCATTTTATTCTCATTAAATTCCATATTAGCTTTCTTTTTCGCGTACTCATAATGTTGGCGTAAATTATCATCGCGCAAGTTTTTTTCAAACTCTTTCAATACTTCTCCTTGCGTTATATCAATAATATCTTTAGCAAATTTAATATTTATCACGGAATTCATAAAGAACAATAAATGAGTTCCCAAATAAACGATATCTATAGTATCAATTTTTCCTGATTCGTTATACTTGTTATAAATTTCATAAGTTTTATTTCCAACGCCAACCAAATTGATGGATATATTGCTCACTAATATAATATCGTATGCCATCATGGCTGCTCGACTGACTGCTACACCTTCTGCAGCAGCATTCTTAAGAAGAACAGTACTACCTATAAAAGTTACTCCAACTGTGAATCCAACTAGACCTAACCATGAAGATAAATTGTTTCTATCAAATGGACTGATTGATTCATCGTGTGCGCCTTTATCGTATAAATCTGTTGCACATTTTGCCGCTGTCCAAGTACCTTGCACACCCATTGCTGCCATTCCTGTTTGTAATAAAATCTAAATCAATATATTAGATATTTTAAATCATTTTACCTTCCAGTCTCGTATAATTATTTCTCTTTCAACTAATAAAAAATATATATAAAAGAAAAATAACTTGAACAACTCGACTTAATGGTACGAGATAAAATTTATTAAAATTAATTTGTAACGACACTGGAAAAATTCTTATTTACCTACAGCAGCACATAAAGGAGCAGCAGGTGTAAAAAGCGATGCGACTCCTAAACCAACGTTAATAGTAGTGCCTATACCATGAATTGTATTATCAATATTGTGAATAACAGCTGCTCGACTTGAACATTTATAAGAATCTTGAGCGATTAACCATACGGTAGAACAACTTGGAGTGATATTAAATTCAGGATTTGATTTGTAATAACCATCCTTCGGATAGACCATCGTACATTTGGGAAAATTATTATTCAATATATAATCTTTCCAATTTGTATATACTCTACCTTTAATATCTATATACCAAACGTTATAATCTTCATTATTTTTATTACTACCAACGTAGTGTTTTATTTTAAATACAGGTACACCAATTATTTCTTCCTTATCCTTCATTTCTCGTTGACTTGTTACTTTATTGCGAAAAATCATATTATATATGATTCCATACTGTATAGAATCGTTATTAGATTGTTGATTACCATATTTCAATATTTTTGTAAAAATATTATCTATGATCTTTTCCATTTCAGGAGAATAACGAACAAGATCATTTATATTCGTATCATCAGTTATGTTTTCGTTATCAATATATGCATAATTTCTTGAATCTGAATTTGATTGATTATTTGGTGAACCGCATATAGCATAACCTATGTTTTGTTTAATTAGTTTATAATCATCTCTTTTATATATCGTCCAATTTGGAATTAATTCATAAAAATGTTGTTGGTAGGCAACAGCTTTCTCCAATAATTGATTCTGTTTTAAGAAATATGTCAACATATGTGACATAAGAAATATGTTACATATTTCTTAATAAACTATTAATAATATATTATTTTTGATTAAATTTATAATTATAATATTATTTATACTTACCCAATGCCAATCTGTAAAACCGTCTGTTAATCTCTTTTCCATTTTTAAAGAAAATTAACTCCTTCAACGTTCCTTTCAACCAAAACTGAACTACGTTTTATCTTAAAATGGTCACTGGGGCCTTGGTAAAAGAGAAATTAATTATTCTATATATATATATATATATATATACAAGAAAAGGGAATCCCCGGATACACAGTTTGTCCACAATTCAAAAGAAAAATATTCCTAATATAATTACAGTAAAACCTCGATTTTGTTTTGGTCTTGGGAGAAGAAAACTTATCAAAAAGGTTTTCAGTATCCACCAATGAGAATAGACAACTGCTAACACTATCAAACTTACAATGAACTTAATGCTCGCGAAATTTAAAACCATTAATTAAATACACTATTAAATACTATCACAGTATCATTTAATTTATCAAATTCTTAATTTTAATTATTATTTAATAAATAACTACTTATAAACTAATTAAGTAATTACTATGAAAGCTACATTTTAAAATGTTTATAGCATTTCTGAGGTTATGTTGAATACATGTTGATATTTTTATTTGATGAGCAGAAATAGATTTCTAGCTTACCGACATCACATGGATTGTTCTCTCATATAAATATCCTCCTCATTTCCTATAGATGAAATCTTATGGGAAAGGAAATACCCTTTGAGAGGAACGAAATTGATGTTTTACTGTATATACAAAGAATATAAATAAACATTTAATGAATTTAGATGTAATCTTAATATTGTTAAATTAAAATACATTATGTACTTTTATATGTAATATGGATTATAAAATAAAATATATATGTTATATACTTTGTTGTGCATTATTGTCACTATGGTTAAATTGATCCACCTTCCTCCAATCCTTCCTCCACCATCCTCCAATAGAAAATTTTTCCTTTTACTATACATAACAATTTTTCTAAATTATATGTTACAAAATTTGTAATTAACATTTGAAATAGAAAAACCAAAGAGAGAAAACAAAATGACATTAACGCTTTCGCGTGTTGATTATATTTCTGTAGGTGTTACTTCTCGTGGTACAACAAGAATTTTTCCTCCGATGGATACCACCAAACAAACACAAAAGTTTGCCGTTGCTGATCATGACGGTATACTTCAAGTATTTGGTAAATCATTTAACTTTCTCTCTTTTATTATTTTTCATTAAATATATAGAAAAACAAAATAGAAGATTGGTATTGATTTTTGTAAAAATAGGTACTAAGAAAGGAGAATTACAAGCGTTATTCAAATCACTACCCGGACCAAAGATTAATAAAATGATTCTTGGTGGTTCGCTTGGAACACCAAAGGATAAGATTTTTGTTGCATATGGAAATTCTGTTAAAGGTTTTACCAAAAAAGGAAAATTGTTTTTAGAATTCGATACTAGTCTGTTGGATCCTATTTCTTCATTGTAAATTGGAGTCATTATAATTAAATGTTTTTATAATCATTTATTTCATTTAATACAAAACATTAATTTAATGTGCATGTATATGTTTATACAGTAAAAACTTAAAATATATTAAACACATTTGTTAGTTGATGTACACCGAGTTGATGCATTTATTCCAACATATTCATTGTATACAAAAATACAAATTTTTGATATGTAATATATTGAACAGATATGTGCTTGGTCCAGATTTAGCAGCATGTGCTCGAGATCTTTATCATAGATATCACGATTGCAAAGACGCTGATTCGTATTTGGCTGGAGAGATATTAAACGATGTTGTACTTTTACCCAGCGACAATTCTATGGTATATGCCATTCTCGCTTGTGGTGATTGCGCAGTTAGTATTATTAAAAAATATATTAATTTTGACAAAATTAATAATAGGTTTAATATCATCGATATAGGAATATTAATTATCTGGTCATATTTATTTTTATATCATTTCAGATACGCGTATTACACGGTACGATGAAGCCAACAGTTTTAAGATTACCAAGTATTCCTACTGTGCTTGCTGTATATAGGTTCTGTTAAATAAGTGTATATAAATATATTAATAATTTTATTCTATTATTATTTGATTATTATGTATAAAAATTCTAATTATATCACAAATTATGTTAAGGGGTATAGTATTAATATTCAATATTTTTATTTTTTTAGGGAAAGAGAAATAGAATCATCAGAACGTGTTTTGTTAGGTACTATCGATGGTAAAGTTGGTTTATTAACTCTTCAAGGAAACAAAACGTTAAGAATTACTTGGTTGATTAATTCTATGGGATCCGAAGTAACTTCTTTGGATACATTTGAATTGCAAGATGGTTTAGATATACTTATCGGAAGACAGGATGGTATCATTGAAGTATTTACATTTCCAGATGAAGATACTTCGCCATGTCTACGTTACCGTTATGTAAATATTATATATTTTTCTATTGTAGCTTTTATATAATAAAGTAACATCAAATATTTTAATAAGGGAACATAAATAATATTGTATAGAATGTTGGTGAAAGTATTAGTACAGTCATTGGCGGAATCATTGGTGCCGTTGGTTATCCTGAAGTTCTTGTTACTACATATTCCGGTAAAATATTTGGTTTAACTACTAAACCACCTGGATTATTAGAAGCTGGACAAAATGATACGGTAATAGCAAAATTGAAACTTGAAATACATCAGTTGGAAGAAAAACTTGTAGAAGAAAGAGAAACTACTAATTTTACGGCTGATCCTTTAGCGCCTTTAATATTGGCTGTGAAACACAGGTCATTTGATTATCTTAAAATTTTGTTGATTGTTATAATAATAAATAATTATAATTGTAAATTATTATTAGAATGGTTTTACACGAAGAAGACGCATCGTATTCACTTTCGGTAGAATTAGATACATCGATTGATAATATTCTTATACAATCAGATACACCAATAGTTTTGTTAGATGTTGAAAATAATAGTGCAGTAGTAAGTCTATCTACGTGCAATCCGAAAGAAGGAAACTTTATACTTGCTACTTACAGATGTCAAGTATATATATTTTATATATATGTATTTTTATTATTAAGGTTATACATTTTTAAATAATTATATTTTAATATAAATTCTAGATCAATACTAATAGACTCGAAATGAGGTTGAGAACTATCGAAGGTCAGCCGGGTACTTTACAAATTTACGTTACATCGCAGGTATCATTTAAGCTTATTAAAATATAAATATTACTTTATATTCAGTGACAAATATTGAATTTTTATATCTGATTTTATAGGTACAACCAAAATGTTGTCGTAGAATATTAATACCTATATATGCCTTATCATCGCATAAAAGACAACACATCGAGGATACAGAAACATTGGCAGGAGGACCTTTTAACGAATTAAGATTGAGTGGTAGTTTTACAGTTGCTGAGGTATCCAAATATTATTAATGATAATATATAAAATGTTTTGTCATCGTAAAGCATAAAATATATTCTAATATTTTAAATTCATTATTTTCAGATGCACGCGTGGCTTTCTCTTGTATTACCCGATGTTCCTGAAAGACCTCATTTATACGACAGTGAAGCTATTTTAATATACAAATCATCTTTTATTGGAACAATATTGAAGTGTAGATATAAGTTAGTTATCAATACTTTTTATTCTTCTTTTTTTTTTATAGATAAAAAGTTAAGCAATTTTAACCTCTTTTTTTATTTTTATTATAGAAAAGGAAGCGCTGTATTCTTGGGAGAAAATATATCAACCATTATTATACTTCGAGATATATTGACAAGAGAAGCGACTAAACGAAAAATTAAATTAGAAGTATTTTGTGGTAAAAATATTTATTTTTATTTATTTAATTAATAATAAAAAAGTTATTATCCTAAATATATATATATATATAAATAAATTTTTCTAGAAACTTATTATTGATCATTTTTTAAATTGTTTTATTTAGATGTTGCAGTTGGTAGTATTTCAAGAGTATTGGAACTTGTAAAACCGCAATTAGAAGCTGCTCATGAATTAATTGAAAAAATCAAGATTTTAGATGCCCTTGAAGAATTTGAATTGAAGACTAATCCGAAAGATAATTTGTGTTCGCAGTATCAAGATTTAATAGCAAATGAGCATAACATTAGAACGCTAATATCAAAGGATACAGAAGTTTTAAACAGATTGCATGGCGTAATAACAGATTTATACGTCGATTGGGAACGAGCTAAAGGAGCACGAAGGTAAAACATTTAATTTAAATTATTATTAAATTTCTATACAATTAATTAACACAATTTGTTTTTTATTTTTCTTATAGGATTAGTAGTAAATCCGCAGCTGAGAAATTAAACGATTCGCTTGAATCAAAAGATTTTGTTAAACTTTTAGAAATTTTTACTAACAAAGTTATTTAAACTCCCCTATCCCCCTGTCCTCCCCATGAAAAATAATTTTTTAATTGTGCAATAATAAAAATTAAGATAAAATATATACGCAGGGTGTTCCAGAATTGACTGCAGTCAAACTGTGAAACTATATTCTACAAGTGGAAAAGTAAGAGAAACAAAAAAATTGTTATTTGAAGTTCGTTTATTTGCAAAATTAAATTACGGAACCCTGACATAGGCTCTGGGACACCTTGTATATATTTATACATATATATGTCTATGATGTAGGTGAATAAAAAGTGGACCAACAGATTTTCTATAAACATCTTCAAGTAAAAAATATATTTTCTTAGCTATCATTAATTTAACCATAAAAATGTACATATGAATTATCCTTGAGAGCATAATTAATTAATCGCAATATACTGTGTGTGTATATATATGTATATATATTTCTAATTGGTGTGTATTTAAATCGATATACAATTTCTTACTTTTTTTTTTTTTTTTTTTTATTCTTACTCATGCATTTTCCAAAGTTGGATGTAAATTATAAAGTTCGAAAGGAGAGAAAAAAGGTTATTTTTTTAAGGTTATTTTCGTAATACATAATTAAAAGAATTAAAATGAAAAATTATTCTGATTTCTTATTCGCATTTATCTTAATAGTTTGAAAGATATTTTCTTACACTCACACATATTTTCACGTAGATGAAAATTATATAATAATTTTCCTTATTTTATTTGTCATTAATTAATTACATAAAAAAGTATTGCCTGAAAAGTAAAAAAACAAAATAAAATGAAGCAATGATTATATATATATATATATACTTATATTATGTAGGAATATTTTTTAATTAATATTTATGAAATTATTTTGTGAAAGGAAGTTTAATAATACATACATATTATCGGTCGTACGAACAACAGCTTCTAAAGGATCTCTGTCAGAATTTCCATCCGCCGTAGTTGTAACTGTATATTCCAATGTTTGCCCACCAGCATGTGGTAATATACTTTCAGGATTATCATCGGGTGGAACGATTTCTACAACTCCAGTAGCTTCTACCTCACGCTTCAAATCTCTTACAAGATCTTGGATAGATTTAGCTTGGGCGCCTTTATCGTTATCCTCTTCGATATTTTTCCTCATCATTATTTTATTAAATGGTCTATCAGATCTTACTCGAGAATGTGTATTCAAATGCCTATTCATATCGCTTCTTACTCTGAATGGTTTTCCACAAATTGTACAAGGATGTGGCTTCTCGCCGGTATGTATACGGCGATGAATTTGTAAATAACTACTTGCTCTAAACGTTTTAGTACAGTATTCACAACGATAATTCTTTTCGCCAGTATGAATGCGTCTGTGAACTATTAAAGAATATTTCCTTGCAAAATCTTTACCGCAATATTCGCATTGAAATTGTTTTTGTTCCGAATGAATACTGGTAGAATGATATTTAAGATCACCCCATTGTCTAAAATGACGACCACATTCTTCGCATTTATATGGCTTATCACCACTATGAAGACGCTTATGTACCTAAAATATTAATTATTAGATTGATATAATTATTATTAATAAGTAGTGTGTAACGAATTAAGGCAGGCTACATAAAATCCTAAAAAGGAACACCAAGATGTATTCAAATTTCTTTTAAGGTTCGATTATTCTATGAAATTTTGGATTGTTCTACTTTTTTGTTAATAATATAATGGAACTTTTTTTTTGAAACCTTTTTCTATCTAACTTGGGTTGTTATCGAAATATTGATTATGTTTAATTACCTTCAATACGCTAGCTACAAAGAAACTTTTTCCACAAACTTCGCATTGGTGTGGTCTTTCACCACTGTGTGATCTCATGTGATAAACAAGACTATTCTTATGATGAAATGATCGTTTGCATTCAGGACATGTCAAATCATCATCTAAAACAAAATAGATATTAAATTCATTAAATTAATTCAATTTAATATTTATTAAGTTAATTAAAATAATAATATTGTGAATTAATTTATACCGTTTAATAAGATTTTGTTGTTCTAATATATTAACTTTTGTATTTTATAAAAAGTTATCTTTTTATATACTTACTTGATTTCCGTGCTTTCAAGGTTTTCTTTTTCTTAGCTGTCTGCGGAATATCAGTCTTTTCTTTTTCATGTAAATTTTGTTCTATAGTTGTAGATGTTCTTGCATGGTCCCTGTGTACGTGATCAGTCACATCTGCAATAGCCCACAACATTGATTCATTGTTTGCAGTTGATAGAGGAGATTCCGATTCATCGTTGATATTGGCTGCAGTTTCTTCAACTAATAAAGAAAATATTGAAAATATATTTTCATAAACAAATGAAAAGGATATTATTAGATCGCAAGAAAATACTTACCGACATCTCTTATACCTTCCATAATATCTTCTGGTTCGCTAAATTCTATCACAGTATTTTCTAGGCTTTGTACCGTTTCCGGTACCGATATTGTGATACTAGTATTTGTTGGTTGAGCTATTCTAGTCTCTTGTTTAACTGGTTCGTAATGCATCTAAAAAAAATGGTTAATTAATTAAATGTACAAATATTTTTAATTGGTATAAATAGAACAAATATTTAAACAAAATATATATATAAGAAACATAATAATTTACCTTCAAATGTTCAAAAAATTTTAATTGGCTACTATATCTAGAGCCGCACAATTCGCATTCGAATATGTTTATTTGTAATTCATTACTTTGTTCGACGTTTATAGAATCTTGATTAGATTTACCAATATCTTTTTTGGTTGCATTTTTTTTACTCTGTTGTTTCAATTTACGTGGAATTCGTTTTTTATGTGGTAAAGAACGTTTAGGTCCAGGAGCCAATGTTGTATCTTCGTTATTTTCGGGCGATACAGTAACATCGTATTCGCTTTTAATATTAATAAATTCCTGTTTAACGCTGTTGTGTGCTATTCTCTTAAAAGATTGTAAAGTAGGATAGATAGTGGGTGGATTTGGTTCGGGTATGGTTTGTATGGAGTAACTGTTGACAGATCCTAACGTTTCTAAATGTGAAACGTCCGGCAGGGATGAATCTTCAAGTTGTGATTGGCCATGAAGTTGTTGATGTTTTTGTTGTTGTTGCAATTGAACTGCAACTAAGGCTGCTGCTAATTTTCGATCTTCCTATTAATATAGATACATATATATATATATAAAAAAAAAAAAAAGAAACGGAAAATATATGTCAATATAATTATCGTTTACAATATTTATAAATTGCATACATAAAAATATTAATATATGTTATTACTTCTGTTAATTCGTGCGACATCAAATCAGCTGCATAATATTGCGGCCCGGCACCATAATCAGTACCAACGCCAGCATTAATCATATCAACTACCATTCGATCAGATATTAAATCTCCATTTAATGTTATCAAAGGTACACCTTTGCTCATCGATTCTCCGTCTTCTCTTTGTATGGTGATGTACTGATCACCTTCCATACCTTCTAATAGTACAGCTTGTGCTTCTTCCGTTGTTACCTCCATAGTAATATATATGTATATTATAGATACGTGCCTAATACTATTTGAAAAAGTATTTTTCAAAGTTTATTCTTGATCCATCTGGGCGAGGCAAAGTAATAGCCTAGTAATAACAAAATTATTAATATAATCCATATATATAGTTTTTTTTTTTTTAATGAAAATAATCTCTCCTAATCGATATCACATATATTATTTTTATTGAATAATATTAAAAGTCGCTCTACCTACAACAGATCATTGATGTTACGTTGTTATTAACAAATAAAAAGAAAAGCGATTAAGTTTGTTTCATTTTTCATTTTTAAAATAAGAAAAATTTAACATTACAGTTTATTAATAATATTACCAAATAGAAAGTAAATTAAGATTTTTAAATTTCGCGCCTTTATAAGCTTAGAAGTGACAGAGAAACCAAGGTCACTGCACCCAGTGAACACACGAAAATTATCGACACTTAATTCACAAATAACAAGAATAAATTTGCTTTTATCCATCTTTCATTATTCACCTTCTATAGTCCGTAATTATTTTCTGCCCATTTTCTTTATTATTTGTTTAAATTAAATAAATCAAAATATTGAAACACTGTAGAACAAGATGTGACAACAGTGCTTGGGTCCTGACGCCATTAAAACGGATGTAACACTTTCACGCCACCTGTCTAATAAGTATTTAACACGCATTCCTATTATATATGACAATTATTATTTTTCATTCCTTCTTACGATATTATCGTTTTAAAAGTATATATATTTTCCCTTGCCCCTCGATGCTCGCAACATAAAAAAAATAAATATTCGTAAGAAAATTTATTCGCATAGAAATTTAGTACAAACAGTTAACCAGTTAAGTGTGTTTGACGACTATATCCGTCATGGAAGAGTGGCAGAATTTTGTGTTATGACGGCTATATCCGTCATGCGTAAAATTTTGTTACAATTTGATATTTAAATTGTAATTCTGGTGGAAACTAAATTATATTCGTATATTTTAATATGTTTAAAATGTTTAGGGGTCAGGACGAAATGAAATAAACAAATAAAAATTATAGATAATTTGAGTTGGATTTCTAACTTCCTGAGAGCTAACTCGTAAGCACTGCAGTAACACTGGATCTTTGATTATCCCTTTGATTTTTTTATACAAAATTAGAAAAGCCTTTCGGTATTGGTGTCCGACATGCAAAGTGCCACTGTGCATCCGTTCCCTGTTTCAGAACATATCACACGAAAGCAACATTATAAATTTTTAAATTCTACAAATATTTGATTTTTTTTAAGTTTTTCGTTAATTATGTGCAAATATAGCTTTACGTTGATTCATTGTGTAAATATTACTAATAAATTCATTCATTTTCTAAAATAAAGTCGTCTTTTTGACCCAATATTTCAACAGCGCCACTTACTCTGTGTTTGACGACTATATCCGTCATCGCTTGATTATCGCGACACACACTGGGGCGCACTTTACAAAATGACTTAACTGGTTAACCTACAAAATGTATTTAATTAATCACTACGTAACATGCACATATCTAATATATCTACATCTATATTTAATTCGTTTAAACAATTTAAAAACGACAAATTTATTATATTGCAAAATTGATTATTAGAAATTAAAAAGTAAATAAAAAGTATTTGTTGCAATATCGAACATCGTTTTGATTAGACGATTTTCACAGATACTCGTTAAAATGGACCAATAGGAAGTTAGTATACGAAAAAGATATTCGATCTATTGAGAATAAATAAAATCGATGTATAATGATATTCTGATCACAATTACATAATCGTATAATTACAATGATATTAATATATATATTGTTAAACAAATTACATAATATTATGCCATATAAAAATCGACCAATAAGATAATATTGGAATATATGAATTGACCAATGAAAATTTGCCAAATGGTAGTATAAGCGAATGAAAATAATGGAAACATTTGATTGGTCTATTTCGATTATATATATATATAAAACATACTCTTATTCGATATTGCCGTTAAAACGAAAGTATTAACCATCGTGTATCGATGGTAATCATGTAATTTTATTGTTTATGATAAAAAAAACAGCGAGCCAACGTAGCGCCGCGATAGCTCGTAGGAACTCCGTGCCAAGCAATGGAGGCTCGTTTTCAATAAAGAATTCCCTTGATTGTACGAAATGTGTTTTTGAGTGTGTGAAAAGTGTAGTTTTCGTGTGATAGTGAGACTTCCTCAGATATTAACGCCACTGCACACGCTGCCGTAGGTGAGTTTTTATTTAAATAATAATCAAAAATCTCTTATATTATATATACATATATATATATATATGTATACCGTTAAATATATCGAACAAATTTGCTTCTACGCATTCTTGTGATCATCGTTTCGTGTCGCGTAGTACGTATTTCAAATATAAATATACCCGACATATATATATGCATACGTAAGTTAGATACATTTTACATATATGTATATATATATTATATATATATATATGTATATAATGTGTGTGTAGCATTTATATGTATATATGCATAGGAGTATATAAACGCGAATAGGATTCGTATGGCGTTGAAATAGAAAACGTAGGACCCAGTAACTTACGTAAGATGTTTTTTAAAACTGTAAATTCAACACACACTGTACGGTGTGATTTCTAATACAATGACGATTTACTTCCATATTGATGTGAACGTTTGACCTTAAAGGGAAATAAATATCTATCATATATACCCATAAATATATCTCTTATAGAATTTTTAAATATATATATATTAGTCTGGGGAGAAAGAAATCCATTAATTTTACGTTTATTTTAAGCGTAAAATAATGGATCTCTCTTCTCCAACTTAATATATATATATTTTTTTTTATTATTAATTCAAGATTATTAATTAATAAATAATATTATGAATATCAGAAATATTTGAATGAAATAAGAAAAGAAAAGATATTCGTACCTTTTTAGGAGTATGCGTGTACAAGAATACAACTTGTAGGTGTGGATTATTCGTGTGTTTGTATGTGTTGGAGCGAAAGTGACAGGCATACTACACACGTACATACACATATATACCACTACCATGATTCTATACGAAACTTAAAAAAGGAAAGAGAGAAAGAGAGAGATGGAAGAGTAATGCTAATACGATTTTATTATGCGATCAACATTTTTATATATTTATTAACAATATCGTTATGAATTATTTTCAATTGGAATTAATATTTCAATAAATCAATATTATTCTTTTTTTTTTAACGAATATACCATTAATTTATAATTTTAGTAATCCATCATTTTTAGCATGAAATAAATGTTAAATCAATGGATTTCTTTTTCCCCCAATTTGATATATATATTTTTTTTTTTTTTAATTTATGTATGTAATAAAAATGTAGGAAGGAGGTGGAGGTGAGTGATCAAAGTGATAAGAAATGAAATCAGTAGTTATATACGAAACGAATATTATATGTTTCTTATCTACCAACATGTCACTTTTTCAGGAAGAATTAAGATTCGAGAGATAATATGTTGTAATATGGTATATTGATGTAAACGTTTTAAGAGATAAATAAATAGATAGATATAAATTATTAGATAGGATAAATTAATATATAGATAGATAGGTAGATAGATAAATGATGATTTAATTTTAAATTGATAATTTTTTAATTTAAAATATATTATTGTATTTTGCTTTTTTTTTTTAGAAATTAACGTTATAAGAAATTTTGCATAAATCGAATTTATTTATTGCAAAATAATATATTCGCAATTTTTATGGAATAATTTAAAAATTGAATCATAATTTCATTTTCATTTCTTATATTTTGTTTTTCTTTTTATATATAATTGGTTATTTCGATTGATATTATTTAAAAGAAGTTAAATACTTCGATTAAAAATATAATTTTATTTTTATTACAGTTTATTTGAATTTAAAAATGATACTTGCTAATTAATAGGTTCTTTCCTTTTTAAAAATAACAATATTTATATATAGTAATTTATTTCTTTTTCTTTTTTTAAAATACAAATTGCGAAATTATACGGAACACGGTCACGTAAGAATTTAATTCCATTGATTTATTTATCTCATATTTATATATATTTGTACATATCTTAATCTAATCTTTTAGCAATGTTTTTTCTTTTTCTTTCTTTACCTTTTCTTTTCTTTTATTTTTTTTTTCTAAACATAAGTAGATCCCCGATCGTGTTATCTTTAATCAATCAATAACGAGTAATAAATAATATTCGTTAAAATAATGGTATTTTTCCCTCCACCCTTTTAAGATGCCAGGAAAATTTAAAATCAAATATTTTCGAATTCGAAATTTCTATTAATAAATTATTTGTGTTTATGTGTGTCTACTATGCAGTATTATAGTTGTATATACGATTGTATATACGATTCTAAAAGTGTGTATATATATATATATGAGCTATTTACAAATTTATCGTTTGTTTCCGGCATACCGATAAATAGGGGGTCAAACGTCAACGCCCGTAGTTTGCTTTTCTTTTTAAGTAAAAGTAGCCCTAACCTTCTTTTCTTTTTTTTTTTTTTACAGTAGGAATCCTTGATTATAACCAGCATGATCAGCGGATAAATGAAAGTTCAACGAATACTTTAAATTAGGGTTGTATCATTTCAAAATGTAGTTTCTTGTATGGGTAATAAGATATTTTTCTTCCATGGTTTTTTTTTCTTTGTAGTAAATAAAAGTAAATTTCTTAAAACATAATTTGGAAGTAACGTGAATACGCGTTTTGATTATTATTTCAATAAAATTATCATTCTTATATATCTTTAATAGTTAAAATCAAAAATCTATTATCGTAAGTTTGAAATAAACGTAGTATAAAACTATATGAAATATTCTAATTAATGAAAAAAATAATTTAAAAAAATAAAATTGGTAACAAAAGTTAGAGGTCTCAGCTTACATAATTGAAATACTTACATGTATTAAAATATAGGAAACAATAAACTCCCTTTCTCTCTCTCTTTCTCTCTCTCTTTATTTTTACAACCACACATTTAAAAAAAAAAAAAAATACAAAATATAAAATAAAAAAATTAATTAATATATCAGTTTATTACTAGCCGGAAAAAACCACGAAGCATTGATTTCTGTTTAACAAAAAAAAAAAGGAAAAAAAAGTAATACAGTACTGGTCGTGGCGGTGGTATGCAACGTTAAATGTAGATGCATGCATGCATGCATGCATGCCATACTGTCGACGACCGATACTTATTTAAACTAACTTGTGGTGGGACTTTATAAATAGCATTATTTTCGACTAAAATGTATAGCAGTACCGGTAACAGAGTAACAGTAATGTAACAACACACCAACATATCAAGTATATGTTTTTATACTTGTGTAGTAGCAACTCATCATGATCATCATGATCATCATAATCATTGTCATCATCATCATCTACGATCGCATATGTAAACGATGATCAAGCGACACAAATAGATACGCACAAAAGAAGACACACGTATCAGGGTGTGTGTGTGTATATATACACACACACATATACATATATATAATATGTGTGTGGATGTAATGAGAAGGCGTTCGAGAACGACCGCTAGAAATAAGATTAAAATCGATCAAATCCTTCCGTAATACTCCAAGTATTACAGCATCATCTCAACTCCTATAGTAGGATTTCCAATAAAAAAACACACACAAACAGTATATTAAACTACATTATGTTAATTATTAATAATCTTTATTTAATATCATCAATTACTTTATGACTAGGAATTAAATATGATTAACTAGACGTATGTTACATAATTATGTGTATGTGTGTGTTTGTTGATGGGATGGTTGTGGTGGTGGTCAAATAATCAAGAGATTAGAAGTGTGTGTTGTTAGTATAAATATCATTGAAAACCACAATAACGTTTAACAGTAAACAGGATAAGTTGTATGCCAATTTACAAGGAAAACAATGGATTGATTCGATTAAAGTCAGATACATGAAAGCTTCTTTTGTGGATATTTCATTTTCATCGTTTTTTTATCATCATTGTTACAATATTTTGTGTTATAATACTTCTCCCATTATTTTTCTTTATTTATATATATATATAACAATACGCGAGACATTTATTTTGTATAGATTAAATAAAAAGACACTAAACAATGTCCTAAATACAAAAACATCAATGGTCTCTTATTTTTTTTTAACTTTAATCAAGATGACAAACTACTATAATTATCTCTTTATTTCTATTAAAACATACACTAAACACAGGATACTTATTTTATAGAAATTAATAAAGGATACTAAAAAATATTTGAAATAAAATATCAAACATTAATACTTGAATTATTTTTCAATTTTTTGAAATGGCGGACCACACGTCGATTATTCCCCATTAAAAAAAAGAGAGAATAAAATTGAAAATATTTGAATGAAAATAATAATGA
>JACGTP010000021.1:95647-129412 GCA_023678845.1 Mischocyttarus mexicanus | reverse complement strand
TTTTTTTATCATCATTGTTACAATATTTTGTGTTATAATACTTCTCCCATTATTTTTCTTTATTTATATATATATATAACAATACGCGAGACATTTATTTTGTATAGATTAAATAAAAAGACACTAAACAATGTCCTAAATACAAAAACATCAATGGTCTCTTATTTTTTTTTAACTTTAATCAAGATGACAAACTACTATAATTATCTCTTTATTTCTATTAAAACATACACTAAACACAGGATACTTATTTTATAGAAATTAATAAAGGATACTAAAAAATATTTGAAATAAAATATCAAACATTAATACTTGAATTATTTTTCAATTTTTTGAAATGGCGGACCACACGTCGATTATTCCCCATTAAAAAAAAGAGAGAATAAAATTGAAAATATTTGAATGAAAATAATAATGAGTATGGGGAAAATATAGTAATTTGCTATATTGTCGTAAGTTTGTGAGCGATTAGTTCGAATAAACGCGCTTTAAAACTGTGTGTTTGTGTGTGTTGCGCGGCTTTTCGCAGTAGTTATATACAAGAGTTTCGTAACAAATATATGTCTGGGATAAAATAGTTAGGGGAGAGAGGGTCGACCTTGCCCCGCAACTCGCTGACTGCTTGTTGCCAAGCTACACCGTATATATAGACCAGTACTCAGCGTACACACACGTCAAATCTTTACGCGCACGCGACACTCGTGTATTTACTACTATCATATATACACACACATATATATATATATAAATGCATACACCAGTTAACACCATTATATATTTACAACACATATACTACATCGATTGTGTCGTCGTAATATGTACTCGTGTAAAAAAAAAAATCGAGACACACTCATCGGAGCTCACTTAGTATGCGTGTACACGTTTGTTTTTATGCTCCAATGTGTGTAGGTGGGTGCGCGCATCTATAAAAAATCTTCTTGGTAGAATTTAACCGATGCATTTTTACGTATTAATACGTAATAATATTTATCATTTATACGTTGTTATAAATTTAAAAGTTAATTTTCTTTACCAATATTCAAATTTATTGCATTCCCTTATTGTTATAAATTTTAAGGATATTTTAGAGGGGGTTGGGTGGAGAGGTTGTAGGAAGAGATAGGTTTGTGTTAGGGATAAAATTAAAATATTCCATTTCTTCGGTGGAGGAAGATCTTTGGAAGATGATGGTAGCATATGTATTATACTTTACTCGTCTATTTTACTTGAAAATGAACGTTTAAGCGAACACTTAAGCGTGTTACTCTAGAACCATGCTAGGGTAATGATATTATTTCCTTCAAAAAGGTTATAATGGGGCCGAAGTAATCGACCTTTCCAACATTGCCATCAGAGAAAAAAGAGAACAACGTGTTGGTATGGGGGATGCCTTGAAAAACTATAATATCCATAACAGTTAAGTGAAAAAAAAAATAATATGATCACGATGAAGAGGAAATAATTGATAAGTTATTTTCGGTATGATTTTTATCATGATTTTTATCAACGCTATGGCAAAGATATATTTAGTAAATAAACACAAGGGTTTTTCTGTTTTATTAATTTTATTTGAAATAAAATTAATCAAAAGCTTCTAACCTTGTATTTAGTTTTTAAAATTGAATGGAAAAATTAACTTAAATAATATTACGAAGTTTTGAAAAAAATAAAAAGAAAGAAACTATCCAGTTTAACTCTCGTTGTTATTATTGCAGTAACGTAGTTTCATTTACAATCAGATATTGCATATTATTATTATTATTATCATTGCATATTAATATCGATAATCTGGTAATGATTTCGAGGATGCTAATATAATTTGCAACGACTGGAAATGGCTCCTCGAATGTAAGACGGTAGTTAGGAAAACGAGGTCACCGGGTCTTGAAATGCTTCCGTGTGTACTCTAACCAACTAACAAGAGTACACACGTTGGGTACAACATTAAACGTTATATCCGGATAGACTGATATCCAACGGATTATTAATATTATAATAATTCAATTGTTTTTTTTTTTATGATTAATATATTAAAAATAGATATATTTTCTTATCCTTCTTTTCCTTATTCTATTATTTCGTTCATGTTAAAAGAATTTGGAAATTATTATAGTTACTAAAATGTCGTATATTATTCCCTAGGTCATGTTATCGCTTTAGAATTATGCTTGTAGTTCTCCGTTGAAACCAAGTGCGAGAGAAAGAGAGAGAGAGAGAGAGAGAGAGAGGTTGTCTTATTGATCGTCGACGAGAGAGAGTTCGGTGTAAGTTAGCTAAGAAACTTATGTGTTACAAATGAAATCCGTTTTCTCACTAACTATACATTCTAATCATCGACAATTCATTATTGTCCTTATACAATGTCTTACAAAAATGGCGACGAAATTTGAGGAACGGTTTCGTCATATACACTAATTTTATGTTATCCTTTACGATTTTTGACGTTTTTAGTTGTTTTTTGTTTTAAAAAAAACCCCCCTTCTATAATATGTAATATATAGTGTAAATTATAGTTAAAGTGAATCTTAAAATGTTTAACTTTTATGATATAAATAAAATATAAATAAATGAAATAAAACGTGAATAATTGTTTGATTAATCATGAACAAAGATTTATTCATTTGTAGAGATTATGTTGATTTAACTTATCGTAGTGGTCTACTTTAATTGTGTTTATAATCCATGATATTCGTTTAATAACAATTAATGTACGTATATCAAATTTTTAGACATTTATTTTATTTTTTGTTTCTTTGAGATTGAAATTTTCAACTTTAGATGAATGAGCAGTTACATATGTTCGAACCACGTGATTAATTGTGGTAGGTCAATACAACACAACAGCTAACACCCACTCTTCTTTTCCAATCCCCTTCCCCATATCAGAAACTTTTCAAATAATTTCGTGATTCATTATTTTATATCTCGTTGTGTTTAACAAAGAAGTTTCAGGATACAAAAAAAAATAAAAAAAGAACGCAAAAATAACGTTTACGTCGTTTTCAAACAGTACTTTCGTTTTTATATTCTCAGAATTTAATTAACATAATTGTTGCATACATTATTATGCAACTTAGCTTATTACGATTACTTTTGTAGCTCGTGATTATTCATAAAAGAAAAGAAAAATAAAAGAAAAATAAATAACCGATCGATTTAAATATATATGAATAAAATAATAATCAAATTATTATTATTAACAATTATAATATTTGTAAAATGTGTAAAATTTATGAAAATATGAGATCGAAATTTAAAACTGAAAAAGAATTTTGAGTAATCTAACGTTTCTTTTATATTTAATGATTTAATATTTATCCTATCTTTTTTACGTGAAAGTAAATATTTAAAAAAAAAAAACAACACTAAAATGTATTTTTAAAAATCTTATCAAGTATTTTTATGTTTAAAGAAACGACGGATATCTGTTTAAATAGGGTTTTTTTTCTTTTTTAAGCTCTTATTACGTAAATCTTATTTTGTAAAAAAAGATAATGTAGGTATTCTATCATTTTAAATAAATGTATAGAAAAAAAGAAGAGTGATAAAATGCTCATTCAATGTGAGTTTATTAATAGTAACAAATGTGATATAAATAAATATAATATTGTAATGATACATGATATTATTATTATTTGTTTTGATAGTAAACGACACGATTGGAAAATTTTATATACACGGTGTTAAAATAAATAATAACTTAAACATTAATGATATTAAAAATACTATTCTTGTGTTAATCAAATGCATTCCTATTTTCTTCTATCGTTATTTTATTATTAGAAGTATCATTAGTTAGATTATAATAGTCATTTGTTCAACGTCATTGCACCTTCTTATCGACGATGCCAATAATACCAATACAAACATAATATACTAAAAACAACAAGTTTGTGCAGATTAGTCTCTTACATTTATATATATTTCATACTTGACAACCAAAGAAATTAAAACACACGTTCTATGCAACCATAAAAATCGTTAAAGATCTTTAAACTTCATTGGATCTTCCTTATTGACCATACCAATTATACTTATACATAATAAGTATGTTACTTATTAATTACATACATACACACATATGTACATACCACGTATAAATGTAGAGAAATAGAGAGAGAGAAGATTTGACATTATTCGTCGTTATTTGGTCCTTCTGTTTTCGAGTGACATGCTGACGTTTTACTCATCCACACAAGTACTATCTCCTTGTATGCGTTAACATGTCAAGAATACGAGAATAGACTAGAATAGCACGTATGCTTTAAATTATACCTTCCCCTTTATTTTGGCAATATGTATTCTCCTAACAACTGCCAAATATCTCATTTACCATCTGAAGAATTAATCTTAATCCCCCCATTGTCAAGGTTTGTTTTTTTTATTTTATTATTTTATTTATATTTTTTTTATTCTTTAACTTTATTCATCGATTTATACACATTAACACCATTATTATAGTTAACGATTCTATATTATTATTAACATTATCTATACACTTATTTGCATATATACACATACATGTATATACCTGTTTTCATATATTCGTTCATACAAACACAACGATACATATATTTATACATATCTAACACGTAACATACTCATATATGCACATGCATATGCATATACATAAATCCACATGTGCAAGCACACAAATTATTTACGTACACATACGTGTATACACGTAACACCTGTATTCATATATACGTGGATTCATATATACAAGTTCATACAAACATAAACATACATACACATATACATATTTAACACGTAACACATTTATATATCTTACAATACATGCACGTATTATAGTCACATGTATATATGCATGTATGCATGTGCATATACACAAATCACATGTGCATGCGCATATACACATAAATCACATGTGCATGCACATCAAATTATTAACGTACACATACATAAACATATTTACACTAAGATTGAAAAATACAGAATACACATATGCACGTGTACACGCATAAGTGCATACAAAATATACACAAACATGTTTGTTATTGTAGTAGTAAAGATAGAAGCAAAACGTTTGAGGACAGTTCTTCATTCAAGAACCTTAACCTCGGTCAAAAAAAGTATTCGATTATGGAAGTATTCTACTCAACCTCGTATACACGTTTGTGAATGTGCATATATATTTATGTGCTGGTGTATAAACAGATCGTTTTACTTTCGATAGATAGATTTAACGAAAATAATCCAAATCGACTTGAACCTGATCGATCGTTAAATAAAATTGAAATCCTGTCGAACAAGTTAAACCTTGAAAATACCAGATACTGTCGTAATAAATATTTATGCTTGTATAATATATAACGAACAAAATAAAACAAAGTAATGTACTTCAATTAATAATATTCATCTTAGAATAGAACGAATTCAAAACGAAGATTTTAAAATTCCCGCCTAGCGTTGAACGAACCAATCAGAATCATCTTAGCTTCGTCTCAGAAAACATTAATGGCGGGGGTTTGTATAAGCCCCGCTATTTCTTGGTTTCTGTCGTTCCTCGGGCAATTGAACTCCTCCTTCACGGTGAAGAGATAGACTATCTGGTCACGCAGGTTTTCCCGCGTCATAAACGACAGCATCTCCGAGTGTGAACGTAGCCAGTCGTCCTCCGTATTATAATATTTACTTCTCTCTCTTTTTCTCCCTTTCTCTCTCTTTCTATCTTCCTTCGCCACGCTTACCAAGGTAAATACAAAGCAAACCTTAGTCTTTCCTCCTCTTCTTCTTCTTCTTCTTCTTCTTCATCATCGATGCAACTTAACAGTAAGAATAGTATCCGACACGCGCCAAGAAATAACACTGCGTATACCTAAAACTGATCCTCTCCTTTCTTCAAACCCCTCCTTTACGACACCTTCCAACAAAAGAATTATCTACCTTTTTCTTCTTCTATACCAAAAAAATTTACTTGGAAAGATTTTACGAATTCTTCTCTACTTTCTTCCCTTTTTTCTCCCCTCCTTTTTTTCCCTTTTTCTCCATCTCTTTCTCTCTTTCATCTGGAAACCGAGAAGGTACCGTTATAATAACGTCCTTGAAAGGAACACACCCGATAGATTGCCGGAACGCTAGCTAAGCACAAGAACGACACCAATAGCAAAATTGTCGTCTGTTGCAGCTGCATCTTTCAATTCTTGCATACCTTAACTCTGATGTTTTGTTATTTCTATATTTAAAATAAATTCAACTACATATGTATATATATATATATATGTATTTCTTCTATACATGTATGCATAAATATATTTTTTTAATGTATCGATGAAAGGACAAAATTAATATAGAAAAGAAAATGGAGGAGAAGAAAAAAGAAAATGGAAGAACTGTAGTGGGGTTCGGGATTGGAGAATGAAGAGTGGGGGGACAACTTCCGTACCGAGATGCTTGCACCGAGTTAGATAATACACCTTCCTGAACTTCCGCTCTCCTCGTAATTGACAGGTTGCGTTCATAATAGATCGTTGCCTTCGCAGATGCATCGATTCACTTCCACCATGTATATACATATATATATATATTATAACCTATACACCACACACCACGTCAACGTCATATATATTCCGATCATAAAATATGATACGCGTGGCATATTATTTCCGCATCAGTTCAAATCCGTATCTGTAAATTTTTTTTCTTCTCTTTTTTTTTGTAAATTATTCAATTCTTATCGGTAATAATAATAATAATTTAGGAGAGTAACATTAGTTAGTAGGATTAATTAATTGATAATTAATCGAACATTATATATATTAATTAAATCGATGTTAAGAAGGGGGAGACGAGAAAATTAAAATGTACAAATATATGAATAATATAATCGTTAGATTATTATTCCCACTACCACCATCACTATCCCTATTAGAAATTTTGAGGTTTTTTCAGAAGTTAAACCCTCCAACGAGTTTCAAAATTTGTCGAATATTAATTTTTGTAATTTTCTACATTCCTGTATAGGAATACGATTTGGAATAGCAATCGTTGAAAGTAAAAATAAAAGATATCGGTATAAATGGGTAGGGGTGGATATGTGTTGCATATTTGGATGATTAATTAAACCCATATCATCAAATAGAGAGTGTATCTATTTTTAACCAGAGGAGGGAAGGTGATGGTTTAGGGGAAAGAGTAAATACATAACAATTTCAAAAGAATCAAATTCCTGTAGAGACTGTCTAGGATATAAAATTTTTAATTCGAACTAATTGTGAGGGAAGAAAGGGCATAGTAGAAAAGAGGACTATCCCGCGCGAATTTATAAAAGGGCAGACGTGCGCCGGAGGGAACAGCGCAGAAACCACGTATGCTGCCTCCAGCTGCTGCCTTCTAGCTGCTGCCACGTATAATACGTGCGAAGCTTCCCCTCTTCTCCCTTCACATTTTTCATTTGTGTGTGCAAGCGCGCGCGCGCATGCACTCGCTCATAGATATACACTTGCATACTATGTATATATATATATACATTTCACTCTTCCGCGTGCGCGCGCGTACGCATACACACATAATACGCCCGCGTATATGTATACGTATATATATGTATATACGCACGCGTATCTGGCAGATCAATAATTTCTGATACTCGCAAATGTCGCATTTAAAATACAGGCTTTTACGGCGCACCAACCGTACTACTACTATTACTACCACTACCTTCGTCCTTTTTGAAAGGAGCGTTTTTCCTAGAGAAGTTAAAAAGATGATGGGGAGTAAAATAGGTGGAATTGGGTGGTGGTGATGGTGGAGGAGAGAGAGAAGGTGGTTCAAGATGTTTTTTTTTTCGTACGAAAAAGATCGGTTTCTTTGTCTCGTTGTAATAGTAAATAGTAATAATAATAGTAATAATAATAGTAATAGTATAATAGTAGTAGTATAGTGTGTTAGTAAGTAGCGGTGTGGTGTGGTAGTCGTCGTGTCGTCGTCGTCGTTTGCGTGGAATCGAAAGGCGGCACGGCGCAGCGAATCGCCGATTGGCTGATTCGCTGATGTCGGAGTAAGGGAGAGACAGAGAATCAGTGAGAAAGAAAGAGAATATGAGAGATAGTGAGTGAGTTGAGAGAGAAAGAGAGAGAAAGAGAGGGGAGTCGACCGGCACGATTACCTAGAAGATTTTGCAGCATGCGTTCCTGTTCCATGAGAACGAAGAAATAGCGAAAATTTAAGCTTCCTATCTTTTTTCTCTCTTATATTTTTATTATCTTTCTTTTGTTTATATATATTTAATAAATTAATTGTTTGTGTATTATAAAATGTTGGATCGAATTTCTTATTGATATCTGTGTTTTGTTTTGTTTTTTGAATGTGCGAGAATTTTGAGTCAATTTTTATAAATTTAAAAATAGAAACAAAGAATTCTATATTTGTATAAAAGAATGATGGAATATTTCAAATATTGATTCGAACAATTTCACCTTATCCAATTATATGAGATTATCATATTCTTATTATTAAATATTACGTATCAATAATTAATAATAATAATATTAATATTTTAAATCTTTCAAAATTTATAAGAATTTGAAGAATAAAGAAATAGTTCGTAGGAATAATTTATAAGAACGGTTTCTTACTTTAAAATTGAAAACATTGATCGGCGGGTATTACGCGGGTTCTCAAAGTAAAGGTAAAATAAAGTAAAGTAAATAATATGATTTTTATCCTATGAGAAAGTATATGTAATGTTATATACTCTTGTGAAATTCAAAAATGGCCGCTGCGAAATATCCAAGAGACGTACAAAATAACCTCCTCCCTTATTCTTATTCATTAGAACTAACCTAAAAACTAAGATTAATTAAATATTAAAATCCAAAATTATCTTTAAAATCGGATTCGATTGAAATCGAATTTGAAAAACAAAACAGATGAATATTAAATATAGAATCTGGAAGATTAATCCAAAATATTGTTTGCATAAAAGCGATCATTTCCCTTGTCGATCGTACCACCGTTGTTGGTACCACCTTCACCTCTTATTCCCACTCCTTCACCTCCACCTCTACCACTCCTCCTCCTCCTCCTATAAATAGTATCGTTAGATTTCCCCGGTTTTCAATGACCGTCGGCACCACGGGTGTCGCCACGGGTGTCGCCACGGGTGTCGCCACTGGTACTCTGTAGCCCTCTGAACCGTTTTCGTAGCTTCGTTGTCATCTCTTAACGTCGTGGTTGGTGCTAGTACTGTTGCTGCTACTAATGGTGGTGGTGGTTAATGGTTGTGGTAGTAGTGTGTGATGGTGGTGGCGCTACTAGTAAGTCTGTGTTGTTGTGTTGCGTTAATGTGAAGAAGGATCTTTCGGTAGTCTGGGGTTTCTGCACGAATGTGAACGCAATAGTTGTGCAGCAGATCTCTCCCGTACGCCAGGGGAGGATGGTCGCTCATAGTAATAACCACTAGCGAGCTTTAATACGGCTCTGCTTTTTTCTGTGCGTTCTCAAACAACAACAAAATAGCTTTTCAAGTAGACTGATTTTGTTCTTCGTGGGCTCTCGAAGCTAAGTAAGTTTAATTACTAGTATCTAGTTCCTTTTTTTTTTATTTTACTTCTTATTCGTATTAAATTTTAAGGTATCCATCAGACGCTTCAGGGTTACCATTTACTCCCGTATCTCTCAACTCTTACATCTCTCCCTCTCTCCTTCTCTCTCTCTCTCTCTCTTCCTCTTTCCAGATGATATTTTATATATATAGTAGCTATTAATTATTATAGGATATTATTTTTTTTTTGGGGATATTATACTGCTAATATTAATATTGTTAATATTGTTTAAACTGCTAGGGATTAGTACTCATATTGCTAAAACCTGTTGATGATTTTTTTTTTCGTACCATTTAATATTACTACTACTATTATTAATAATTAATATTCTTGAAAGAGCTAGTTATTAGTTATCAGTATTTTTAGGGCTCCTAATAATTCTAGTATTTTTACTTACAATATTACTATTTATTATTACTACTACACTCTATTAATAATTAATAATTACTACTACATATTTTGCTGATCTTAATAGAGTATATATATACTGTTAGTATTATTAACTATTATTAATACTACTATATATCTGCTACTATATTTCTACTATTATATTACTGATGTTTCTAATAACTGTTATTAGAGTTAGTAGTATTTATTACTACGCATGTAAACGCATCATTTGGAGTATCTTTCTATTCTCACTTAATTCTTGTGCGGCGTGCCAATAGAAAAGGCGCGCAGCCGTGAGCGGAGTCGAAACGAAACACTAAACGGAAGGACACGTTAAAGAAATGCACATTCGCTTCTATAACATCAATGTTTAAGGGTTTCTAAATTCTCATGCTTATGAAAAATAGTATAACCTTTTCTTGAACCTAGAAAAACAAACATGGTTCGTAATCATTATTCTGTATATATACATCGGAATAATATTTTTTTAACGTGTATTATTAGTTAATACATGTATAGTATTATGGGTGCAGAAAAAAATGTGCAAGTGTATAAATTAATGAAATAGTTTCTAAATATATATATGCATATATTTTTTTTTTAAATTAGGATAAGGGAACCTTTTTTATTGTATATTATTACATTATCGTATTATATTTTTAAAATCTTTACGATAACCATGAATGATCATTGTTATTATTCAATTTATCGTTAGATTACTTATGTCGGTTAATAATAATAATCAGTATGGTTGTATATCAGATCACTTTTATATAGATAAGTTTATTACTCATTTCAGATCTCTACTGGCATGGAGGAGCTGGGAGCGCACTGATAGTGATAATTTATGAGGTTAGTACTACGATATTAGTTACTTGATATTTTTCTTTTTTCTTTTCTATTAATTTTTTTTTCTTTTCTTATATATGTATATCCTTTTAACACACGTTCAATGTTTAAATAGTTGTAACGACAAAAACGTTGTAAACAAGAGATTAAAATATTAATCTTGTCTAATGTTATACGCGGAGATATAATTTTCTTATTCAGATCTTGGTTTCTATGCATTGCCTGCCAAAGAAGAACTGAGCCCAATGTTTCCACACAATTCTAGTTCACATGAGATTTCTACAGAAACAAATGCCTTCGTACAAAATTCCATTGTAAGTTTTAGTTTTATACTACTCTCTCTCTATCTCTCTCTTTCCACATGGTTATTATTAACCCCTTCCCTTATTTTAACGAGTTTGACTCGTGATGAAGATTTTAGTCCAAACATGAATATCACGAATCAGGCTCGTTAACAGATTTTATGGTCCAAGTTCTTCGGTTTAAAGTTTCTCTACTATTTCCTATCACATTCAAGGAATGCAATGTTAGAATTAAAAATGGTTTATTTTGAAAATGAATAATACAATGATTGAGCCAGAAACTGATGTTTTTATTAACTTGTTTAAGAAAAGTCTACTGGTATAAAAGCCCATGATGAATATTTATATATAATTTAAATATTGGATTTACAATTGAATTAAATAGATTATTCTATTAAAACGGCATTGGACGTGCATTCATAATTAAATTTTTTGTTTATACTATGCTATTTATTTTTAGGTGTAGTATTATTACATTCCTTAATACAAAATCACATTTGAACATGCTTGAATTTCTATTGAAGTATTGTTTATTCGTGAAATATAATTTTGAATTTCTATTACGAAATGTAAAATAAATATAATATATTTATAAAATCTATAAAAAGAAAAAGAATTAAAATTTATTTTCGCAGCAGCAGTATCGCGTAAAAGTGAACTGTGATATACACAGGTATTAATATTTTGGTTCCTATTGAGATTGTTTTTGAGCATTAGTCAGTCTGGTCGATTTAATGCATATTGATACTTACCGCTTGGGCTCAAGTTTCGTCAAGCTAAATGGCACAGGAAGGGGTTAATCCCATTGCATTATGATTAAACACGTTGGAACTGTTAATCAAAGTCTGTATTATATTTCATGATTCTTTATGTTGAATCCGTATATGATTTTTGCAACAAATTAATCTTGCACTTCTCAAGTTAGAATCTTTTAAAGCATATCAAGAGTTTAACGTGTTGTTATAATAATGCAAACGGGGGATTAATTATTTGATTTTTATTTATATTCAGTTTTATTTATTTGTTTTGTTTATATTTCAGGGGGGATGTAGTAGTATTAGGGGAATGTAGTCTGTATTGGGAGGGGAAATGGGTAAGATCAGAGCCCCTTAGGTACTGTGATATCGAATCCATAAACAGCAGCAAGATGGCAGCATGTACTAGCCATCTGGAAGCTACCGCCGCCAATGACTTTTCAACCGTCCTGCCAAGCCAAACCAGTAAGTAATTCTTTATGTTTGTTATCATACGTTTATACTCTGCCGCTTCGATCATCATTAAATAGAGATCTTTTGGTTTACGTCGTATAGATGTATTTTTTAATTTTTTTAATGAGTTTTCTATTCATTAAGCTGAAAAAACTCATGGGGATCAGCTATAGTTATCATTGAAATTGCTAGTTTCGTTCATTTTTTTTCTATTTTATAAATTGTAGCTAATTGGCAAAGTTATAAAGTTCTTAATTGTAAGAGCGCGTATTTTATATTACAGGTGAGTTAGCTGGTATAGGTAAGGCCTGCCAGTCAGTGGCGCCAGTAACCACAAATAACCCAACAAATCTCTTTCTAACTTATGATAATAATAAGGTAAATAACCATAACAATGCAGAACATAATCATCACAAGTACAGAAAGCAAAATACACTGGGCTTGCTTGGTCAGCTGGGCAGCTCCGCCAATAACTCTAAGTCTACTTTTAAGACATTAAGTGATAATAAGGATAGCTTTAGAGATTTAAGCGTTAGGGTACTAAGCGTAAATCTACATCTACAAGTTAAACGGGGTGAAGCGTATTGCACCGTTGGGGTACCTAGCCTAGTTAGGATACCCAAGTCTGATTGCCCCCAATGGTTGCTATGCCTCCTTAACTCTATCAACAGTTACTCCTTACTAGAGTCCCGCCTTGAGCTAGGCGACAACAATAAGTTTAAGGCTCATTTTAGTTTAATAAGTAATAATAATAATAACTCCAAGTCTGTGATATTGCTCAGCTCAATCAGGAACAGTGACCATTGTTTCCTGCTTGGCGGTGGTCCTGTTGAGATAGACGCTATTACTCGGAAATTCGGTATTATAAAGGATGTTGCAAAGAGATGGAAACTACTAGGTCATAAGTGTGCCCTGGTTATTATCAATTCTCATGAGACATCTAGACTGTTAATGAGACGTTATTGCAAAACGTCTAACGATAATTGTAACGTTCGATTAACGTTAGCTCTTGATAAATTATGGAACCTATTATTAAAATCGCATTTCGGTGGCATCGATTTAATATTGGTTACCATAATAATAATAAGCGAACAGAATTTAGCGATATTCACCGCCAGTTCTTCCATTACGCTTATCGTTTCTGAAAACGAAGTAACTGACCACATCTCGCGATCTTTCCTGGAAAATCTCAAGCAACTCCGTGTACAATCTTTTACTTCTCCATTATCTAATGTCACTGTTACCGAGCTGATGCAACGCATATGTGTTCCATTATTAAACAAGTGTAAGGGTAATAATAATAACGATAATGAATATTATAAGAACATTAGCATTGGTAGTAGTATTGAAAATGAAATTAATAGTAGTTACAATAATCCAGATGTTATCGAAGACATTGTTGATGTCGCTATGTGCTACGAGACTAGTTTTATGATTACTAATAATGTTAGGATCTTAGGGTCTCAAAATGATGGTATTAGTCGTACCGAAGCAACAATATTTACTGTTGGTGCTCTTTCATTTCAGGATAACAATAAGTTTAAGAAGCCTCTAAATACTAGTTATAAGATTAGCGAATATAGTAGATCAGTGGGTTCTGATCCTCAATCTAACTTTACCATTAAGTCTGTATCTAAGTCTACGTTTAAAGATAAAATTAGAATTAAGTGTGAAATGTCTCAGACCGCTCGATTTAACGAATCTGACAAGAGAAAGCAAGTTAGGTTGGCTGCCAACATTCCTATAATGACTACCTGCGAGCCTACGATGACGCTTACAAGCCAATCAGCCACCATCACATCCCAAACAATCGGTGTACCTGTATGTCGAGCGGATAATCATCGCATATGTGACGATGGGATGCGATCAGAATTTTTGAATACATTTCAGAATGACCAAAAAATATGTATCCAGCGTATGTTGTTGGCAAGTTGCACAGATGATAAATTAACGAATGACTTGCGTCTTACATTAAACAAATCTACTACACAAACTTACATCGAGAAGCTCCGATCTTCATCTAAGGATGATTACTACGACTATGATGGTTCAGTGGATTTATATTATAATCATCGCGAAAAGGCATCTAGTAATCGTAGTCACCAAAATTCTTACTACGATAATGATTATGGTTATGATTTTAATGCCTGCGATTTCGATATTAGGAAAATTTGTTCCAAATCAATTGACTTACAATGGTCTATTTTAATATCGTATATACGCTACTTAATATGTGCTTATCAAAAAGCATATAAAACGTTTGGAATGAAAAATGAAGATCTATTGAAACAACTAAAGTATTTATTGAATGTATATTTCAATGAATCAACACGACAATTGAACAAGATTTACGAGCCAATATTAAGCTACAAAAAACGATGGGGTATTTCAACGATATTACAGTTAGCAGGAGGTGGTGAAAGTTCGCTAAATAGTGGTGGAGGAGCTACTAATTGGGGTTCTACTCAAACTACTGCACCCAATAATAATAATACTAATCAATCAGGATGGGTTGGTACGCCAGGAAATGCACCTGGAAATGCTGGAACACCTAGCAATTGGGGTGGAAATTCTGTAAATAGATCAGTCTCTGGTAATCCAAATCAAAATCAGAATCAAGGCCCGCCTGGTACACAAAACACATCAGGTAAATTAATAACAATTATATTAATATATATATATTCTAATATTAATATAATTATTATTATTACTGATATTATTCGTAGGAAACGTGAATAAAGTTAATAATCCAAATCAATCGAATCAGCAATCTAGTCCAGCTACCTCTCAGTCAAATTCTTCTCAAGGAAATCAGAATAGTAGTCAATGGTCTCAGGGAAAATCTAATAATCCGGGTGGTCCAGGACAAAATCCACAAAACAATAACAACAGTGTACAACAACAACAATCGGGAAGTTCTGCTGGGGGTAACAATCCATCCAATAACAGTGCACAAGGATCTGTTAGTAGCGGAAACACACCAGCCAGCAATAATCCATCGACTAAGCAACAGCTCGAACAATTGAATACGATGAGGGAAGCGCTTTTTAGTCAAGATGGATGGGGTTGTGTAAGTAAACAATAAATATTATTATTATTATTTACTATAGAAATAAAATAAGATTTAAAAAAAAAAATGGTTTGGTTTCTGTAGCAACATGTGAATCAAGATACGAGTTGGGATGTACCAGCTTCTCCAGAACCACCCAAAGATGGTGTTCCAGTATGGAAACCACCCGTAAACAATGGTACTGAATTATGGGAAGCTAATTTACGTAATGGTGGTCAACCTCCACCTCATCAGCAAGCCAAAACTCCATGGGGTCATACTCCTGCAACTAACATTGGTGGTACTTGGGGTGAAGATGACGAGACAACAGACTCTTCGAATATGTGGACTGGTGCTCCTGCTCCTTCTCAACCGAATGCAGCTCAGTGGACTGCCGGTAATCAAGCCGGTATGTGGGGAGGTAGGCTAGTGAAGGCTGGAGATGCCAAAACTTAAGGAAAAAGATTTTGAAATCTTATTTATGTAATAATATCTTCTTTATTTTTGATTTTCATATCAATTGAACATTTTATAATTATCTTTTTTTTTTTCTTTGTATTTTCGCGATGTTTATATTCAATGCGACTGTACAAGTAATATTCAATAATTCTAACATATACAGTAAATATATAATTATTTATCTTATTACTATATAAATATATTTTATCAGATATTTAAATATATACACTTATATAAACTTTACAACACCAAAATTTTTAAAAGCTATACTTGTGCAGTTGAGAGTAATAATAATTTAACGAATGATAAATAACAATTCTCATAATCTTTATCAAATAATTTTGCTATTATCTCTACATATATATCTTCTTGGTTCCAATTAAGTATGGAGACTCCGGCATTCACAAAGCTTTATTATATATAAGTTATGGGGGATAGTTAATTTATTTTACTATTATTTATTACTTTTAATATATTCTAAAATTTTATTTTATTTTTTTTATATATGTATAGAAATATATGCTGTTTTTTTTTATATGTATTTTTTTTTGTAAATGCTCAAATTGCTGTGGTTTTAAATTGGAAATAATGCTTTGTTTTTTAGGATGAATTATATACCTTATCGAGCATTAGTGAATTCTTTAATGCCCATTTTTTTCATATTTTTTTTTTTAATTATGAGAGAACTCATTTTTTTTATTAAATTATTGTATAATATATTAATCAATTTTTACATTATACAGGTAATCTTTTCTCTAATATAGTAGTGGTATAGGTTCCTAAAAAATGCGGTGTTCTATGAAGCCGTGTTATATTAGATTCAGAGTTAGTATACAAAAAGAAAAAGAAAAGTACGTTCAATAAACTTATTAAAAATAAACATGATTTTTTTTTTTTCCTTTTTTTCTTAATTCCATAATTTTTATTAAAGATATAAATGTATGGTGCAATAACATAAAACCCAAAAGAAAGAAAACAAAAGATATTATTTTCATTTAACATAATCATAATTTAATAAATTTCTCCGTATTGCTATTGTGTACAATCTAATGAGAATGTTTTTTCGGTTGAACGATATATCACCTTTGGTTTCTGAACCTTCTTTAAAACACTTTCAGTAATTTATGAATTGTGTTATAGCAAAACCGTATTCTAGGAGGACTACCTGTATTTATTTTTATCGTACAAATTTTTAGATCAAATACATTTTAAAATAAGAAACAATTCAAAATTTATAGAATATCAAAAATTAGATTTCATTAAAATCACTTAATTATCAAATTTTATGGGCATTCAGAAATGTTGATTAAATGTAGCATGTAATAATTTTTGTATATTATCGAAAAGTAAAAAAAAAAGAAGTAGAAACATTTTTTATTTCCAATTTAAATGAATGAAAATACTTTTAAAGAGAAAGTACAGCAAAATAATAATAATAAATATAACCGAGTAATGAAAAATAATATATTTCGAATATAAATGAAATATATTTCTGTAAAAAATAATATTTAAGATTATATTTTCAAGATTGAGTGAGTAAATATTAATGAATAAATTGAAATATATATATAGATCAAAAATCTTGAAAATGAAATTTGTAATAAAATACTATTACATAGATAAAACTTTGAATAAACAGGAACTAATTGGGCAGATCCAAGGATTGATCACAGGGATCCACGTGAATTACGATCAGTAGACCCAAGAGAAATGCGAGATCCACGAGATCATCGCATACCTCATGATCCTCGAGATCATATGCGTGTAATGGATCCTATGGCACGAGATCCAAGAATGGGTGACATGCGGGGAGATCCACGTGGTATATCAGGACGATTAAATGGAACTAATACTGATGCTATGTGGGGACAACCACCGGGTCCTCCGCATCATCAAATGGGTCATCAGCATCCATCCGGTCCTCCAACTAAAATGCTCAATCCTACTAATATGAATCAGTGGGCAGCACCGCCACCAAAGGATATGATGCCTGGTAAACCTTCTGGATGGGAGGAACCATCGCCACCGACTCAAAGGCGTAATGTACCTAATTATGACGATGGTACAAGTTTATGGGGAAATCCGGCAGCAAATCAACGCACAATGCCTGCTAGTAAAGTATCACATTGGAAAGACTTGCCGACTCCTAATATTGGACGTGGAGGTAATTAATACATATAAAATAACAATTTAAAATAACAATTTGCAATATTTTATAATTTGCATTCTGACAAAAATTAGAAACCAAACAAATAATACTCACAATAGGACAATAATTTATACAATTCTATAATGGTTGTCGATTATTAGTGGCGTGTACAATAACTAAGAGATTAATTATTATTTTTAACAATAACAATCAGTATACGTAGAAAATTTTATTTAACATTATAAATTATTGTAAAACAGGTATGCAGTGTCCACCAGGCATGCCTCAGAATAGAATGCCTGGGCAACCGGGTATGAAACCTGACGTAGGGGGTCCAGGAATGTGGACTCATCCTGGAGCTCCAGGTGGACGTAACGGAACATGGGCAGATGGGCCTCATGATACTACCTCTTGGGATGATCCCAAAACACCAGCAACTTGGAACGAGCCTCCATTGAATCCACCTACTTGGGGCGGTCCTGCTACTCATAAACAAAAATCGATGGGACCTGCCGGTAGTTGGGTAGATTCTGATATTGATCCTACTCCTAGTTGGGCTCATCCTGTTAAACCTGCATTAACCAAGGACTTCATTTGGAATAGTCGTGAATTTCGTTATCTTTGTGACTTAGGATACAAGGTACTTAAATGATCAAATTTATAAACAGAAAAATAATATTTTTTAAGACAATGAAAATAATTTATCGGATTATTCATAATTGATACTATAATAATAATAATAATATCGTTTATGTTTATCATTTGTCTTTCAGAAAGAAGATGTTGAGTTAGCTCTGAGAAACCGTGAAATGAACAGAGACGAAGCACAAGAACTTTTAAGTCAGATTCGACCACTTGATCAGTGGCCACGTCGTCATGATACACATTCTGGTTACGATCCAACTAATCAACCAACTACTGCACCAACATATCCAAGATTCAATCATGTGACACAACAGATGTCTTTCCCACCGGTAAGTTTATTTTTAATTATTCTAATCAAACAAATAACACGTACGTATTTTGCCCGAACATATTTGCTACGGTTTTCAACTTTTTAATTTTTGATTTAACTTACACGTATTTCATAATTTCCCATATATTACATAAGAAGAATAATTATAAAAGTATCATGAACGAACGAATGAACGAACAAATATCTGGTGATAAATTAATCGATCAAATTCTTGGTTTTTTTGAGTGTTTTGTTTTTTTTTTTAAATCTTCAATTAACGATATGCAGTGATTTTTCTAACTAAATACTTCGGCCTTTTTTTTTTTTGTAAATAAAAATATTTCAACTAGTGAACAATTTTTGAAGTGAAACTTCTTTTGGGAGCATACTGAAAATTTAAAAAGTGAAAGGTTTTGAAGGGTGTGAATGAAATCATTCTTATTTGAGTGATTAGAAACAGGGAAAAACTTGCGGTAAAAATGGGTAAAGAAAATTTAAGGAAGTTTCACTTCAGTCGTGAAGTTGTGTTCTTTTTATTTTTTTCTCCTTATGATGAGTGTGTTACAATAACGTTAATACATGTGTGTTTCAATTTCATTTAAATTTAATTTTGGCAAACGAGACTATTACATTGTCGAAGATAGTTTGCTGATTATTTTTGTATTTCTTTTCTGGCTTATTTAATTAAAAGAAAGAATTAAACAATAAATAAATAAATATATATATAAGTTACGGTATTAAAAATATGTCATCAAACCTTAAATATACGAGTAGAGTTAGGCAAGAGAGTAGGGTACACGGTATTTCTATTGTAATACAGGGGGCAGGAGTGCCCAGTGCTGCGGCTACTGGAGGGGTAGGTGGTTCAGTATCGAGTGCTAGTCTTCTGAAGCTTCAACAACAGCAACAGCAGCAAACAGTTCCATTGCAGCAACAACAACCTAGTGCCAACGCACCACAGCCACCTTTCAACCAGGTGAACAACCTGATGTCTGAAATAATTCGGAATTTTATATATTTTATTTTTTAATTTTTTTTATTTCATTTATTATACTCGTTATTATGAATAAGAGAATTAATAGTTAGGTTTAGAAAAAGGTGAGATAGAAGTATATTTAAATTGATTTTGTTTTATTTTTTTTTATAAAACTTTCGTCCGATAATCGGTTCAAAATCTTTTATTTTTTTTATTAGATTAGATTAGATCAGATTGCAGTATGGAGAAGTAAATTGGAGATTGGAGCATTGTAAAAATGAATTGCTTGTGAATGTGAATTGTAAATTGTAAATAAGCTTATTGCGACATACCCAAAATTGTATATTGAAACAATTTTATTATCATATTACATTTTTTGTTGTTCATTATATATTTCACGTTGTGAATCATCTTTTAACATATTCATAGAGTGTTTTTACATTTTGTTCAGTTATTTATTTTATCTTCTATTTATATTTTTTTTCGTTTTGTTTTATTGCACGAAGTTTGATTTTTATATACTTATAAATCTTTTAAGAATAATTAACAATAATATTTATTTGTTGATAGTGATAGTAAATAGTAAATTCCTGTTATAAGTAATTTGATTATTATTTAAAGAAGATACTATATAATTATATTTAATTACAATTTTATTTAAATTAATTAAAAATAAGTTTTAAAATAAAATTTTTTTATATCATTTTCTTAGGCATCACGCGCACCACAAAATCAACCATCGAATCAACAATTGCGTATGTTGGTACAACAAATTCAGTTGGCTGCCCAAGAAGGATATTTAAATCATCAGATATTGAATCAAGCCTTATCACCACAGACATTGATTCTGTTGAATCAACTATTACAACAAATTAAGATTTTGCAACAGTTGCACCAACAGCATTCTGTTCAGAGTTCATTGAAAGGCAATAGTCCATCGGTTTTGCAAATAAGCGTACAAATAACCAAAACCAAGCAACAAATTACAAATTTGCAAAATCAAATAGCTGTACAACAGGCGACGTATATGAAACAACAACATCAACAACATGCTGTTAACAATGCTCCACCAACTCAGGCATTGGAGTATTACAAGACTTCTGTACATGATCCCATGTCAGCTTTGCAAAACAGCTTCAGCGATTTAACAATGAACAAAGAACCACCTGTCGTTAGTATATTTAAATTCTAGTATTAAAATAAATTAAAATAAATATATAATAAACAATAAATAATATTTGAATTATAATTTGTTGTTAGAGTCAACAACAATCGAGATTAAATCAATGGAAATTACCATCTCTCGACAAGGATGGCGATATTGGAGCAAATGAGTTTTCTCGTGCACCCGGTACTACTAGCAAACCGCCTACAGCTCCTGGTGGTTTGACACAATCGCACAGCAGCCCAAATATGAATCCTCTGCTCGGTCAAGGCGATGGAACATGGTCGTCTAGACTTGGTGATAGTGGTTGGCCAGACCCAGGGAATTCAGATTCCTCGGATGCAAAAGATTGGCAACCTGGAGGTGCAGCAGCGTTCACAGATCTTGTACCAGAATTCGAACCTGGAAAACCATGGAGGGTAATCCATTCCCAATACCGTCAATTTATTACCATAATAATAAAATCATTTGCTTTAATATCATTCGCTATATATCATTATATTCATATTATAGTTTATTATTAGTTAACCGCGGGACATTAGTTTTTAAGATTTATTTGGGTCCACCTATATTTGATGTCATTTTAGGGTACCCAGATGAAAAGTATCGAAGATGATCCCAGTATCACTCCTGGTTCAGTCGTACGCTCTCCCCTATCACTGGCTACTATCAAGGATCCTGATACTATATTTTCATCTAGTAGCAAGACTTCACCACCACCGCAAAATCCTAATCCAGATACATCGATTCCAAGTTTAAGTAATTCTACGTGGACATTTAACCCACCCGCTACAACGCCTACTGCATTTACTAGGTAAGCATACATTTATTTATTATTATTTATTATTTATTTAAATGTTAAAGTATCAGAGGTGTTATTCGAATATTCGTGGTATATGTTTAAACTCATTTGCATCATTAGAAAAGAAATGGAAAAAATTGATCATTGTCATTAAAGTACAGATATCTGTGGTAATGCTGCATTGTTCTTATGCATTGTATAAATATTTAATTGTATAATTTTAGTTCGAAGAATGCATGGGAGTCAGCACCACCACCAACTGCCGTTACATCTGAACTTTGGGGTGCGCCGATGAGCAAAGCACGAGGTCCTCCTCCTGGCCTAGGAAATAAAGGCGCCGGTAGCACCAGTAATGGCTGGGCTGGTTTAGGAAGTGTCACTAAATCATCCAGTTCCTGGGGTGGCCTTCAATCAAACCCTGTTAGCAATTCTAGTTGGGTTTCGACCTGGCTATTATTAAGAAATTTGACTCCACAGATCGATGGGTCTACATTGAAAACACTGTGCATGCAACATGGTCCGGTTCAAGATTTCCGACTATATTTAAATCATGGAATTGCTCTAACCAAATATTCGTCTAGGGACGAGGCTATAAAGGTAATTCTCTGGAAATGTTTTATTATGATCTATTTTGTTCTTATTATCTTTTTTTTCTTTTATTCATTTTTTATTATTAACTCTTTGATTATTGATAATTAATAATTTTTTCATATTTTTTTTCGTTTTTTATTTTTTCTTCAATTCTATATTTCGTCAAGAAAAATTGCTCTATTTATTTTTAACGCTGAATAAAAAAATTGTGAAATATATATCCTTGATTTAAAATTAACTATAATTATAGTTTTATAATGCTATGATTATATCTCATGATTTATGTATACGTACATACATATTAATGAAAATATAAGATTTCAATTGATTTGTTACAAATAAAATTAATAATAACAAGAAAAAGAACATTTAAAGAAAATTAATAATATAAAATTATTTAAAAATAAATAAAATGACAATTGATTTTGAATAATGAAGACATGTTTATGTTGCATTATTATGTTAAATAATATGCACGTTATTACGTTAAATATAATATATAATTTTAACTATTTTAATATAATATAGAGATTTATCAGAGCAAGACAAAATATAAGAATTGGAAGAATTTTTTGTTTTTTTTTTATCAAATTAGTATGCGTAGATTTTTATTCAGTAATGGTATAGTTATTTGCTTACATAATCATAAGAGTAATTCTAGAATAATATTGCTTCTCTGCTATTTTTTAATTTTAATTTTTCAATTAAAATTTCTTATCGCAATTAGAAACAATATTATATATATATTTTTTTATTTTTTTTTTATTCTTCTTTTTAGTATTTTAGTTTTTTTTTGCTTGCGTTTTTTATTTAGATGATGCATCTTTTTCATTATCACTTTCATCTTCATCTATCATTTTAATTCTGTTTCCTTTTCTACCTCTATATTTCTTTAATTTTTTTTACCTTTATAATGAAATATACTATATATTTATATTGATATTTAGTTTAACATTTCCATACGAGTTAAATATTAAAATTTCATTCCTTTGGAGTACAGTGCAATAAGATAGAAAATAATATTCTTATTGCCATTTAATTGTTTAGTTTAAAGTAAAATTGGCATTAAAAATGTCAATTACATAATAAATCGTTATTGTGAGCAAAATTAATATTAATTCATTTCATAAATGTATACAATTATATATATTCTTAGTGAACGATTATTTGGATGATAGCAGGCTTCTAAAATGTATCATTTATTATAAATTTTTTTTAACACATTATCGACCAGCAGTATTTCTCAGAGTTTATTTCATGTCATTAATCATTATTACTGATTAGTACGAAATAAATAATGAGTTAACTCATAACCGGTCAATATTTTAGCATCGTGACTTAAGTTTACTCTTGGCCAGTCAAAAAGAAAATAAAAATAAAAATACATAAGATCTATAAACCTATTCATATATACTATTCTACGAATAGTTTCTTTAAAAATAATTTATTTCCCTTTTGTTCTATTATATTCGACAATATGTTTTTATTGTAAATGATGAATTGTTACCGTTATTGGTAATAGCATGTTTAATGGAGTGTTTTCTATAATTCTATAAGTAAATTTGATTTAATTATAAGGTATGTGTATTGCCATAAATATCTATATGTTTATCTAAATTTATAAATGTATAATAACTATTATAATTAGCATTGAAATAATTTGTGAACAAATCAATAGAAATTTCAAAATTTTAATGATTAAGGACTTTAAAACTATTAACTACATTTTAGAATATAATAAACCATTAATACCTCAATTAGAAATAAATAATAAATTATATCTATACACATTTTTTAAGGCTATTTTTGATATAAAATTAGGATATTACAATAACTCTTGAATTAAGGACAAAAAAAAAATAGAATAAATATAAATAAAAATTATGTCAATCCTGAACTTTCCAAATTGTATATTTGTTGATTCACCATCAGGTTTTGTTCTTTTGAAGAAAAAAAAAAAAAAAAAAAAAAAGAATAAGAAACAAAAACTTGGACCGTTAAAGATTAATATAAAAAAAAAAAAAGAACAAAATTGTATAAGATATTAATTATGGTATTTTAATTATTTTTCTATATGTATTATTGGCAATTGTATTCGTAGTTTTTAAATGAAATATATTTCGTTTCACATCTTCATTAAAAAAAACATTTGTTAATATACATTTCGTCATACGTAACAAATTAATACATACAAAAATTGTTAATTTTTCATATATTCATTTCAATTTATATGAATTTAACAGAAACGTGTATAAAATAAGATAATTTATATCCAATTTCGATGAAAGTTTTTGTCATCCTCGTGATGAATTGAAACATCGTACTGTAACTACGCGAACTGTAACATCGTACGAATTAACGTGTAGAAGCAGTCACGTGTTTAACCGATTGCTTTATGAATTGAACAATGATTATGTATGTCTAATTTCGATGAAAATTATTGTCACACTTTATAACCAGAAGTATATGTAAAAACGAATATTTTGTTAGATCACCAAAAAATAACTATTTCGGCATAAAAAAATAACTATTTGGCCATAAAGAAATAACCTATCTGAACGTAAAAGAACTAACAAATGATTTAAGGAGACAAACATAAAGAGAATCCTTCTATCTTTCTATTGGTCATTGCCAACACCAAACTAATACCTTGAACCTTTGGATAGGTCAAGTTAGAATTGGTTTCAAGGTTGCACTATTCGTTACTTCAGATTGGTCAATATTTTTTTTAGTTAACGTACAGTGATTTTTTTGTTTGTTCATTTTTGACCAGCTAATTATTGAATTTTTTAACAAAAGAAAAAATAATTACGATTTTAATGTAATTATTTTAAAATATCGAATCAGTCAAATTAATTGTTTAAGTTTAATAGTACTCTAGAGAAAATAAAATAATTTACTAATGAAATAATAAATTTGTTTTATAGGCGCAAGGAGCATTGAACAATTGCGTATTGGGAAATACAACGATATTTGCGGAATCACCCGGTGACAGCGAAGTTCATACTTTGTTGCAACAACTAAGCCACGGCGGTGGCGGTCAACAACAAGCTGGCGGTTCTAGCGCTGCCAGTTGGGGATTGAGACCAACAAACAAGGCTGGTCCACCTCCCGATACCTGGGGAGGAAGTTCCAGCCAATTATGGGGTGCGCCGCCAACGACTAACTCGCTCTGGAGTAACACAGGTATTGACACCAGTGACCAGCAAAGAGCAACTCCTAGTTCACTCAACTCCTACTTACCCGGAGATCTTCTGGGAGGTGAGTCGATGTAAAAGGACATGCGCGATGTTTATTTTTTACAAAAAAATAATTCATATGCGCATTCATTTTAATAAAGTGTTTATGCGACGTCATTAAATA
Organism: Mischocyttarus mexicanus; assembly: GCA_023678845.1. NCBI lineage: Eukaryota > Metazoa > Arthropoda > Insecta > Hymenoptera > Vespidae > Mischocyttarus > Mischocyttarus mexicanus. The sequence goes on along the minus strand of JACGTP010000021.1, from coordinate 103,591 downwards.
ATAGAATCAAGAATGAACAAAAAAAAAACAAAAAACAAGAATAATAATAATATACAAAGTTATTAAAACATAACAAACAAACAGAAAAACAAACAGAAACAATAATCCAACAAATAGAAAAAAAGCAGCTCATCATAAGTTGCTAATTAATCTTTCTATAATATAAAGCGTTCTATGCTTTTACTCGAGTTGAGATCGGATAAATAATCGACAACAACAACGACGATGACGAAGACGAAGACGACGAGAGCAAATTATATAACAAATCCTCATGATCCAAAGTTCTTATTATAATTTTCTCCCTTCTTTTCCCATCTCCCACCCCTCTACCTGCCTGCTTTAGTTCCTCTGTATAATTGCAAGAATTTTAAACAAGGAAAACGTAATTAATAATCTCTGCTTTTATACATCATTAACAAAAACAACAACAAAATCATTAGAGGCTTTAAAGTAATATCGGAGTCCCATTAAAAAAAAAAAATTAATGATAATAATAATAATAATAATAATAATAATAATAAAATAAACCAAACTCGCATATTTACGTTTCTTTCAATTTTGGAATTGAAGATGAATTCCAACGCATATAAAATCTTGCGTTTAATACTCGTCTTCGAAGGAAATTGAAAGAAAAGAGGTAAATAAAATAAAATAAAATTAAATTAAAATTAAAATAAATAAATAAATAAATAAATAAATAAGAACATTAGACGGGGTCTTCATGAAACACGTCAATTAATATTTAAAAATAATAAATAAAATAAAATAAATAAATAAATAATTGATTGAGATATGGGCTCTCACTTGATGAGAAAAGAATATATTCTAATGAGTTACTTAATTATATAAAGGGGGAAAAAACCATTAATAATAATAATTAAACAGACAAACAGAAGGAATATACTATGAAGTAAAAAAAAAAATCACATTCTCGTATCTGCCTCGGATTATAAAAACGCATATGTTTTGTGTGTGTGTATAAATATATATATATTATATATATATATAAATATACACACACACATAAGTATTTATATATACACGTATTATATATATTACATATTATATAAACGTGTACGTGTATATAAATATATGTATTATATATATACCAGGTGTCACAAAAAAAAAATAAATAAATAAAAGGAAAAAAGAAGAAGATGATGATGAAGATGATGATGAAGATGATGAAGAAGAAGACGAAGATGAAGATGAAGATGAAAATGAAAATGAAAATGAAGATAAGGATGAAAAGGAAAAAGAAAAGGAAAAGGAAGATGAAGATGAAGATGAAGATGAAGATGAATATGAAGAAGAAAAAAGTATAACGGAAGTACAGCCAAATGATCTTATTGCGTGTTAGATATCTAATTTTACATGACAAAAGAAAAAGAAAAGAAAAGAAAAGAAAAGAGAGGAAAAAAAAAAACTTAATAAACTATATTAAAACCTTACAGTCTGATCGTTCTAAAGAGACTTACACGATGATAATTAAACGTGGTGAGACTAATTTGTGATCCACTTTTATTTAATGAAAGAAAGAAAGAAAGAAAAGGGGGAAAAGAAAAAAAGAACACATTCAATCGTCTCTTTTTATCATGGATGCTGTGTGGTATGATGTGTGTGTGTGTGTATGTTTGAGAGAGAGTATATGCATGAATGTGTATTAAAACGCGACGTATATATATATATATTTAATCATTGAATAAAATCAACGATTTTTTATCGACGATCTCCCAAAATATAATTGTCTAATATTATTTATTAATTATTATATGACGGGGGATTTAATGTGAGAGGGAGAGGAGGAGAGTGATGTTGGAGTGTGATCAAGACTTTAATCGGCAGAAATATTTGCGATAAGAAAATAAAAAAAATACTTAAATGTAAAGAAAAAGATATATATTATTTATTGTAAATAAATAAATAAAATAAATAATTAAATAAATAAATAAATAAGTAAGTAAATGAGGTGAGACGAAATGGTGCGTTGTTACGAAAAAAAAAAAAGAAAAAAAAAACAAAAAAGATGAAAAAAAATAGAAAAAAAAAAGAAGAAGAAGAGGAAGAAGGGATAAAAGAGGAGATTGTAGAACAAGAAATCGTAATTTTAATCGAAGATATTTAATAATATGATTATAATGATAATTTTGATTTAAAAAAAGAAAGAAATATAAAAAGAAAACAACAAGAAGACGATGATGAAGGAAGGATGGAAGGAAGAAGTATGCAAGATTATTAAAAAAAAAAAAGAAAGAAAAGGATAGAAACGGGGAACGCAAGTTCTTCAATAAAATATCTCATCGAAGGGTGGGATTAGTTGAGGGTGGGTAAGTTTGTTTGGTGTTCAAATTCTGCTGAACAGTTTAACGACCATGAAGACTGCAGCGAGTATCAAATTTAGACTGCATGAATCTAATCAAAAGAAGAAGTATGAATTGAAGAAGAAAAAACAAATAGAAAAAAAGAAAAATAAATTAATAATAATAATAATAATAAATAAATAAATAAATAAATAAATAAATAAAATAAAATAATAAAAAAAGTCACAAAAAAAGAACAAAAAAATAGAAAATAATAAAAAAAAAAGAAAATGATTAAAAAAAAAACCAAACCGGCCGAAGAAAAAGGGAATAGGTCGGGGGAAAAAAAAATGCAAAAAAAAAATAAAAAGAAAAAAAGGGATGGGATGGGTAAGGAGAAGGAGGAGAAGAAAGAGAAAAACGTGTGTTTTTCTTCAGTTTGCTCGCAATGATATAAAAATTAATAAAAAGAGAAGAGGAAAGAATAAGAGGAAAAATGAGTTTGTAAAAAATTAATTAATTAAAATAAATAAAAGTAAAAGTAAAAGTAAAAGTAAAAGTAAAATAAATCTTAATTTAAAAAGAGATAAAATAAAACCAGAATAAATGAAATAAAATATAAAATAAAATATAAAATAAAATAAAACAAAAGATCATTTTATTGACGTCGTTGCCCCTAATCAAATGTGTTCTATGATCTCTTAATAAAACCGCAGGGATTTATAAAGATGATGATAAATAAAGATAAGTGATATAAATTACACGCAACTAATAGGTGTGGGTGATGAAACGAAACAAATGAGAAAGAAATGGGGTTAAAAAGTAAAAACAAGGAAAATAAGAAAAGAAGAAGGATTATAAAATAATCCAAATTACCAACACCACCAGAATGTGGTGAGATGAAAAAGAAATAAGAGGAGATGAAGAAATAGGTGGAGGTAGAGGAGGAAGGGAGATGGGAATGTGTGTGGTGTGTGTGTATATATGTGGGGGGCTAACGACGCAACGATACCAAATGTTATCGCAATAACGTAAATTTTATTCTACATTATCAGATCTTATATTAAAATAAAAAAAAAAAAAAGAAAAAAAAAGAAAAAAAAAAAAAAAAAAATATGCCACCTGTCGTGCCAATGTCGTCCAACATGATGTCTATACCATTTTATTAATCTAGAGTTTAAAAAAGAAAAGAAAAAAAAAAAAGAACACAGCAATTAGAATGAGTGTGTGTCCTAAATGCGTGTATGATGTGTGTGCTTGTGTGTGAGTGTGTGTGAGAGAGAGAAAGAGAGAGAGAGAAATAAGAGAGAAGGAAAGGGGGAGAAAAAGTTAAAATTGTTTCTTTAAAAAATATATAAACGTAAATGATTTTTTAATACAACAAAACGTAAAACGTAAAACATTCGTGAAACATTAGGTTCCATGGGAACGAAAGGGGTTTGGGGGAGGGAAGGAGGTAACGATTTCGGTGATATAAGATTTGACGATTAGATTAGATTATTATAATTGATGATATGTTTCAATCAATAAGACAATTGAACGAATTTTATTTTTATTTTTATTTTTTTTTATACCGTTTAGTAAGAACGTTTAGCAAAAAAAAGAAAAAAGAAAAGAAAAGTAATTTATTAAAATTTTTAATTTATTTTTATAATAAAAAAAAAAAAAGAGAAAGAAAGAAAAAAAAAACAAATATAAAATAAAAAGTATCATTTTGTGTTGTTGAAGAAAAAATTGTGAAAAATTTAGCCATATAGAAACGCAATAAGAATGATCTACCAAAAAAAAGAAAAAAAGAAAAAAACAAAAACAAAATAATAATCCAAAAGAGAAAACAAAAGAAACAATTATTAATTTGATATGTTTTCTGTTATAAATTATTTATTAAATATTATTGTCTATTTATTATTATTATTATTTATTATTATTAGTTATTATTTAAAAAGAAAGAAAAAATCTGTTTTTGTCTAAAATATCGACAGACGAGAGAGGTATAGGAAAAATATGAGAATGTGGAGAAGAAGGAGGAGGAGGAAGGGGAAGTAGGAAATTATTATTTTAAAATATATTAACTTTATTTTTAACAATTTTTGTATTTTAGATATATCTCAAAAATTACTATAGCGATAGATAATTATGGTTATTAAATCGATATATGTATATCTTTATAAAATCTACAATATTTTCTTTTATTAACATTTTTTTTAAATCAAAGCTATAGTTTTATTAGTTATTGAAGAAAATACAATTTTCTTGCAGCTTTGTCGTATTTCTTTTTTTATGTTAGAGGTTCGCCACTTTGAATCGAAATTTAAAGAATCAAGGAACCTTCATTTTAGATTTTAATTTTCCCTATCTTAGCCGTGTTTATTCTTTATTCCTTGTGTTGAGAATTTTTTTTGTTTTTTTTTGTGTGTGCAAAATTATTATTATTATTATATATATATATATATATATTTTTTTTTTCGTTTCTTCTTTTTTTTTTCTTCTTTTTTTTCGGATCTTTTCTCAGAGATACCCTCCCCCAATTATGACGAGCATGGAAAAGATGATAATGATGGTAATGGTGGTGATTTTTGGTGGTCATGAGATGAATGAGAGCTTTCGAAGGAGGACTGATAATGCGAATTTTGCTGCACATGAATATTATTGGTGCATATATATGTCTCTGCATATATAAAAGAATGAATGCGAATAATGAGAGAAGTATTAAAAAAAAAAAAGTAACCTATGTGAAAGGTAACCAACATTTAAAAAAAAAAAAAGAAGCAACAGTTCAAAGGGGTTTTTATTTGACGACAGTGTTCGAGTAAAAGTATAAAGTTTTGTATATAAGTGTTATTTTTGTTTGTTTGCGCGTGAGTGCGTGTGTACGTATGTGTGTAATCGAAGAAGAAAAAAAAAAGGGATTAATAATAATATTAATCCTTTTGTTGGTTTGTTTTTTTAATTTTATTTTATTAACAAAACTGGAATTAGACTAAGGTAGCAATACTGTAAAAGTTAATTTTATTAATACAAAGTTTTTCTTTTTTTTAGAATTAGAATTGTAGATTAAAAATAATATTGTTTGATTTATATATATGAATATATATATTTATATATATACAAATAATAATTAATAATTAATAATTAATAATTAATAATAAGAAAAGGTACAAAAAAATGTGGTAGATGTAATCGGTGGATGATATGGATAGTAGAGGGAAGGAATAATGGGAAATAGGGAAATTATCTATAAAATTTTTATTATTATTTTCTTGTATTTTTAAATTTGAAAGGACATAATGGAGTATCGTTAACAAATGTCTATTCCTCTTATCGTCTTCTTTCTTTTTGTTATATTTTTATTTCTTTCATATCAATGTTCCTCGTATTAATTTTTCGTGTGGTGAGAAGAGTGTGTTTAAATGTTATTAATTAATCGTTTACGTACTATAAATTAAACAATTTTTCAAGTAATTAATTAAGTGTAGATTTAGTAAGGAAAGTATAGGTGTTAAAATAATGTTTACGTTAAATATTGTTTTCCTTTTATTTTTCTTTTTTTTTTTTTTATATAGACAATTTTTATTATACTGTAGTCTAATTTAATCTAATAATTAAATATATATATATATATATATATTAGTATAAAGAAATCATCACAAATCGTGTATAATAATAATAATAATAATAATAATGATAATAATGTGCGAATAGAAGATACACGTATGCCATTAAATTTGCAATTTAAAAAAAAATGAAAAAGTGCACAAAGATTTAAAACCTTAGATCAATAAAGGACAAAACAGAGAATATTAATTTTTAATTTCAAACCTCTTCGAGATTAGTAAATTACGATATGTAAATAACTATTAAGAAAAAAGGAAAATTATTTTTTAAGAAAATTCATTGTGTGTTTTTTATATCTAAAAACTTCTTTAATGTTAAACAAAAATTAGTAGAAGCAGTTTAGAATTTAAATTAGGTATAATTAAAATTTTTAAATAAGAAAAAAGAAAGAAAGAAAAATAAAAGAGATAATAATTTTCTAAACGATGATTGGAGAATAAAATTTCTCTCAAAGAATATAATATAATTAATTGATTAATTAATTAATTAAATAAATACTTTATGTGTATCTTCTATAATCGATGAATGTGAAATGAAAAGAAAAAGAAAAATTTGCGAATGTTTATTCGCTTTTTCTTTTCACCTTTTTTTTTTTTTTAAAGACTCAAGACGATAGAAAAAAAGAAAAGAATTAATTGAACAACAAAATCGAAACTTTATCACGAACTAAAACTATCTTTTGGTTGTTTTTTTTTTATAAAACAATAATTACTTAATTATTCCCATTCGTGGGTTAAATAAGCTCGTGAAAGTGTGAAGAATTAAATAAAAAAAAAAAAAAGAAATTAAAAAAGAAAACGAAACGTGGAAAAATATAAGCGAAGAATAGAAAAAAACGAATCAAAGTGAGATAGTACTTCAAATTCTTATGATTTATAAGAATAAATGTTTGACGTAAGTAGTTAATTGTATGACACTAATTGTTGAAACTAATAGACATATGTGTATATATACATATACATACATATTAGGTATAGTAAAACAAAATTCATAATTTTATGCTTGAAATAAACGTAAAAATAATGGATACCTTTTTTACTGTATTTATGTATGAAAATACAAATAAATTAACAGTATATTTGTATATGAATATATTAATATATAAATAATTTAATAAATATTTGTATATGGATATATATATTAGGTTTGGTAAAAAAATAATTCATTATTTTTGAAGTTTATTTCAATCTATAAAAATGATGTATATTATTACTTGTGTATTAAAAAAAAATCTATTTATTTTTACGTTTATTAAAAGCTTAAAATGATCGTAGAATTTTTACTAAAACTAATATATGTATATATATATAATATATATATATTTATGCAATACAACAACAACAACAACAACAACAACAACAAATAAAAACGAATTAAATTCATTCCTGACAATTATTGCTAAAGTCAAGAAGGAAAAGAAAAAGAAAAAAAACATTGTATGAATTAAAAATAGTGATATATATATGCTGTGCTAAGCTATAAAATAAAATTTAATAAAATTCACATAATTATAGTGTTCTTAAATAGATCTCATGGTTAATCTGGATGCAGATTAGTGAGAGAGTGTGTGTGTGAGAGAGAGAGAGAGAGAGAGAGAGAGACATATGCACATGCACATGCACATACATACGTATAAAGTTAAAAATAATATCAGTTATTTTTCAATTGTGTGTTCTTAAATTTGACTGAAGTGTAGTAACACACCAAATAGGTTTGATTTAACACGTTGACTGTCAACTACGATATAACTCGTAGGTTGTTTACCTGTCCAGAACGCCAATTATGAGTTATCTCGTATTAATATAATATGATTAAATTAAATTGCCTTCTGGGACTGGAATTTTGTAAAGTGCCGTGTCAGTCAACGTTTTAATGAATTATTTGTGTATTCTTTTTTTTTAATTATATTTTATTTACAATATATATTATTATTATTATTATTATTATTATTATTATCAATTATTATCAATATTATTTATTATTATTATTATTATTATTATTATTATTATTATTATTATTATTATTATTA
>JACGTP010000021.1:52236-92896 GCA_023678845.1 Mischocyttarus mexicanus | reverse complement strand
TAATCGATTGAATTAATGACCTAATCGGTAAAGTGTTAAGAATTATTGTATTCAGGTCGAAGATAGGAATATTACATTCCACATTTATTGCGACAACACTAAACCTTTTTTTTTAATTATTAAGTTTTAAATATAGTTATAATATTTTTTGTAATACTTAATTTTTCTTTGGCACGGTAAACATAAGTTTGAAACGAGAGGGGATATATGAGCTTATAATTATAAAAGTGGTCTAAGTCAGAATTTAATAAAAAAAAATCAATTTATTAGTAATATATTACACATCACATTATTTTAAAATAAATTAATTCAATGTAATCTTGACGATATTGTCAAAAATCAATCATTTAAATAGTGGTTGTAATTTCAACATTATATGGAATTTAAATAAAAAATCAAATGCAATTAATTAAATATCTCGAAACAAGAAATATACAACTTAGATTATTTTCATAATTATGGGCACGTATGAAAACGATCATTTTAATTGAATCTGCGAGAAAATTAGTCATTTGAGTGAACTTTTGTAAGTGGTTAACATTTTGACTGCCACGTTGAAGTCACATGTCTCGTTCATGATTGTTTTTTTTTTTGTTGGTAGTATTTTTTGCGATGGCTGATTTCGCATAAACTAATTTTGGATATTTTTGATGTTCCTATAATAAAAATTTCTAATCTTACAATGGGTTATTTTTTATTACAAAATATATTCTAATTAACGGTAATGTTAAAAATGCATTAACTGTAAATTCTCATTAAACTTTAACAATTTAAGTTGTTCCAATCCTACTTGGTCATCTATAATCACATCATGACGTCACAGGAAAAAACACATGGCCGGTTATAAATGACCATAAATGGCAGTCAAAGTGTTAAGAAAAATATTGAAGTAATATCATCCATCTCTCGAACGGCGGACTATTAACCTGCGTGCGTTTTTCTTTTTATTTTATAATATTAATTTTTCATATTATTATTATCTTAATTATATTATTTTTAACCGTAAAAAATATAATAAATAAATACGATTACTATACACAAAATTTAACGAGAAGAATTTTTAATGGCGCTGTAATTATTAAATATGACGCCCTTGTTTTAAATTTCGATTATCTTCGAGAACCTGATCGTGAAGGACAACGAGTGTGTTCTGTTATTTGAAGAAACCTAAACATATTTTCTAATTTCTTTTTAGAATATTTTTCTTTTTACAAATATCGTTTAGAAAAATTCTAAAATTTGGTTATAACAGAAATCAAACTTATAAATAATAATTAATTCAAAATAATCATTGGAAATAAATAATGAAAAAGATTTTTCGACTAACTTCGTTGCCCTTCAACACTCTGAAGTTTGATTCTAAATCGTATATCGGAATGACCGGTTGTAGAGAATTCCAATTGGTTGAGCGAGTTTTAGGAGAAGGGCCAACAAAGTTTAGAGGAAGAGAAGTCTTGAAGGGCTTCCATAGAAACGTCTCCAAAAGGCTTCATATAATTGGATCCAAAAATATCCACATAGTTTTTATATTATATATGAAAATAATATAATTTTATATTTCTTTTTCAAAGAATCTGAAATTTTTGTAACGTAAAACAATCTAAACTTTGTTTTCCTAACTTTAAAAAAATATTTTTATCCTAGGGTCTCGGATAATTGAATCTGAATCGGATAATTGAATGACTGGTTCTAAGAGTATTTGAAAAATATTCAAAATTACATTATACTTCTTGTTCTAGGATAATAAACATAAACGATCGACAAATACAATTCGAAATAAGTTGTTCTTATTGAAAATCATGCTCGTTAAAAGCTATGGGGACTTAACGTGTTCAATTATTTTTTATCATTTTTTCTTTTGTAATGAATGTAATAAACTTATAAACGATGAAAATAAGTGAGACCTGTACGAAAAGTATGAATTGGGATTCGAAAGTATCCACTACAGTGGGGTAGGGTTTTACAAAATGTTTTATTCGAAATCATAATAGTGGTGTTCACTTATTAAACAATTTATTTTTAAATGATTCAGAAGGAAGTAACCTCTCACTCCTCCTCATCTCGTCTCGTCACCTCTAAACTGCACTTATTGTTAATAACTACAAGGTCAAATAAAAGACAACAAACTTGTATTAATCATGTTTGTAATGCAATTTATTTGGGGTGGGATATATTTGATTTAATTCTAACGAAATTAATTCGAACTATTTCGAATTTGAAAGATAAAAAATAAGATGCTGATTCGATACCAACTTTATTAAAAAAGAAAAAGACAAAACAATAATATTAACTTCGGAATAAATTAATGGAAGTTGAAAAGGGGCAACAAGGAAAACAAAATTTATAAAATTATTTGATGGTTAAAAAAAAAGAAAAAAACTCTGTAATGTTTTTCCCGGATTTAAAATAATTGTTTGTTTGTTTGTTGTTTTTCCCATTAGTGCCTGATCAATCGAACATAAATTAATTTGTTATATCTCTCTCTCTCTCTAAAGAATTATTTATTATTAAAAGAAAAATTAATTTGATAGAAACAGAAGAAAAAATTAAAGAAATCGTTCACAGATTGGTAAAAAAAAACATTCTGGAATTACAACGAGTTTTATTCGAATAATATAAATAATAAACGATGAACGATATATATATTAGATTAGGGGGAAAGAAAACACCATTATTTTAAGCTTGAATTAAACGTAAAAAATTAATGGGGAATTTATACATCATAGTATTTATACTATATAATAATATATATAATATTATATAATATTATATTAAATTATTATATAGTAAGTAAATCTTTATTCCATGTATAGATTTTTACATCTTTTTACATGAACACGGTATTACGACAATCCCGTGTATCCACACTCTTAATCTACACTTATCACTGTACCTTAACTCTAACGCTATTCCTATTTGCCATGCTCCCTTAATCTAACAATTCTAGATCCCTTCTCCTCTTTATTTGGCAAATGTTCTTGTACTATTTTGGCACTACAATTTACTCTAACATCTCAATTAACCCTAACATTTTTAACGCTCAAGATATTGCTTATTTCCCTTCCCCCTTCTTCCTTTCTTCTTTTGGCCCACAACTTGGATATTTTTTTAAATTCCCTCCAATAATTGCACAACTCTATCACCACTTCTCCACTTAGTTAATGTCTCATTTAGCCTCCCAATCACTCCCTCGTCTGCGCATCCTTGAATCCTTTATTTTCCGATCTTCCTACACTTCCACACCTCATTCTTACCCACTTGTTTTAATGGGGAATTTATATTTTACTCTTAATCTAATATATATCCAAGAAAATTAAATAATTAAATTAAATGAAAAAGTTAAAGAAAAAGAAAAAGAAGAAGAGTAATGTTCGAGATTGTTGGTTCTAGAATATTAAGAAATGATTTAAAACACATTAGAAGACTGTTTACGTTGTGCCACGCTCGCCACTAATTTGTGGTGTCAAACTTTCGTGACGGTAGAAAATGTATATCAGTGATTAATTCATAAGTGATAACGAAAAGAAAAGAAAAAAAAAAAAAGAAAAAAAATATTAAAAAAGAAAGAAAAAAAAATATAAAAAAAAATAAATAAATAAATAGTTATAATTATTATACATAAATATCGTCAAACGTTAGAAAGACTCTCCAAGAATGGCAAGCAATCGAGTTCAAATTTTTGAGTATTACGATTTGTCTAATTAAATTGTATGTGTTATTTAAACAAATGAACTTTCTAAACATCTTAGAAAAGTTCTATATTTATATTTATAAATAAATAAATAAATATATATATATATATAAATTTAGAAGTATATTTAAATATTTAATTATATATACATATATATATATATATATATATATATATACGCGTGTTTATGGTGTATTTACAAGTACATACATAAATTGTATTTCTTAATTATGGGACATGGTGTAAAGCACATTGAGAGAATAATAATCGACTAATAAGCATAAGACGTGAATTATTATTTTATTATTATCATTATTATTATTATTAATATTATTATTATTATTATATATTATTATGAAATATTTTAAATCATATGAATAACTATAAAATTAGATATATGTATACTTAAAATATGTTTCTTAATCAAGTTAAGTTGTAAATACAAATATGGCGTCTAAAACAGAAAAATGTATCTTTTCTAACCAATAATCTGATTTGAAAATTAACAAAGATTAATCATGAAATTATTAGTAAAAACCATCGTACAAGGGACGTCTTAATGGTACTTTAAACGATGAAAGTTTTTATAATAATTATTCATTATTAAAGAATAATAATAATGGTTGTTAAGATAGATATTAGGTTATGTTACTTAAATAAAAAAAAAAATAAAAAGAAGAGAGAGAAGAATTGTATTTGAAGAAATTAATTTCTTTCGTTTTCTTATCATTATCATCATCATCGTCATCGTCATTATTATTATTATTATTATTATTATTAATAAAGGAAAAACAAGATGGATGAAATATCAAAGACGGTATTTCTGAATGAATAGATGAGTTGATTAAAATAATCAAACGAATTATTATTACGAGAAAAAATATTTGATTATACACTTGCACGCTTTTAAACGCTTATATACACACACATACACATATATGTGTATATATATATTGATTATTATCATTAGTAGTTACGTATGTTACATTTTAAGGTTAATGAACAAGAAAATGGCGAATGAGTAATCGTTGAAAAGAAAAATACGAATATATGGCAAACTTATTGGGATAGAAAAAGAAAAAAAAGTGTTGCCTTAACCCAATTCGACATACTTTGAATGATTACTGCAATTTTAAATAAATATTAAATAAACGAGTAGGCATTTGTTTTTATGATAAAAATGATCGTGATTTACACGATTGTGACAAACATCGGATGTTGTGTCTGTGTTTAGAGGGAGGGTGAAATAAATGAGGTGTGTATGTGTGTGTATGTATGTGTATGTACGTGACACAAACATTCAACCAGTTTCAATATAATTATTAAAGGAAAAAAAATTTTGCAGTAATATAAATAAATAAATATTAATAATAATAATAATAATGTTAATATTAATAGTGAACGAATCAAGAGAATGATTCATTACACCAATTGTGACTACCTGTGTGGAAAATGATACTATTAATAATTTGAGATTAAGTTGTTTCAACCGAGATTCAAATCCAGAACTTTTTCCTGTTCTACAATATTAAAAATAATAATAATAATAAGAGTTTAATAAATAAGTAATAATATTTAAAAAATAATAATAATAACAACAATAACAACAATAATTAAATAATAAATATAGCTGGGACAGGCAATGAAATCTGAGAGCACTCGCGGATAAAAGTTCAAAAAAAGATTTGAATAAACAATAATTAAAAAATTACAATACGCGAAAGATAAAAATGAAACAGGGATGAAGAAAATGATGAAAATGGAATTGGAATGGAAAAAAGAAAAGAAAACAAATACGAAGAATAGAGAAAGAATAGAGAAATACAAAAATTACAAACTCTCTCTCTCTCTCTCTCTCTTTCCCTCCCAACCCCAAATGCAATAAAAAAAAAAAAAACTTCAAGTTCCTTTCTAGCACTAGTCACACGTTATTATCATGTTATTATTTTTTAATTATCTTTCTCGTAAATTACCTTTTTTTTTTTATCTTTCTTGCTATGTACCCTCCACTACCTGCTCACACACAAAACACATATTCACATTCGTAGATAAATGAGCCAAGTAAATGAAAAAAAGGAATAAAAGAAAATAAATAGAAAAAAAAATCAATTTTACTTATTCACACACATACACACGCTGCATACATGGATGCAAACGTAACGTATTTATAAATAAATAAATAAATCTAAAAATATATATGTGCACTTGAAGTACTCATATAACGTGACGCACATGCAAGGATTTTTTTTATATGTGTGGGTATGTGTGTATGTATGTATGTATGTGTGTGTTCTTTCTCTCTCTCTCTCTCTCTCTCTCTCTTATTGGGCAAAAGATGGCACTAAAAATATAAATAAATATTTAAAATAAAATAAATAAATCAATCTAAAAAGGTAGAAATTTTGTTTTAAAAACAAATTTCAAACCATTAATCCAGATGCTAATCTTGCTGTAAAATGAGACGAAGAAGATATTTGCAAAGAAATAAAAAAGAGACGAAGATTAAAACAAACGTGTGTTCTCGTATGACAGACTGATTTAAAGAAGAAAAAAAAAAAAGAAATTATTTTAGCTGAGACAAGTCTTAAAAAATGTAAATCACAAATTCCATCTATTTTTTTTTCCCCCAGCCTGTGACGATTAAAAAAAAAAATAAAATAAATAATAATCGTAGCAGAGAGATAATTCGAAATGGTCCAAAAATAAAAAATAATAACAATGAATAAAAAAGATGATGGAGAAATAAATGAGGACAACAACAACAAAAAAGAATTTTAACTGAAGAAGAGGAAAAAGAAAAATGAAGAAGAAGGTAAAAAATAAGAACGTAATTTATAATAATAATAATAATAATAATAATAATAATAGTAAAAATATTAAAAACTACTCGAAATCTCTGTGACAAGTATAAAAAGTACCTGAATGGCCAGAATCTTGGTGCGGCAAACGTATCAAATTTTTTTTCCGTATTTTTAATGCGACCACGCTAAACTGTGAGAAATAAAATAAACAATTAATTAAATAACTAATTAATTGACTTGAATTGAATTGTGAATTGTGAATTGTGAATGAATAAAATAAAAAGGAAGAAAGAAAAAATTGTTTTAACAGGAAGTCGTCCAAGTTGAATTTTATTCTACACGACGATGAAATAAAAATTACCATTAATAACGATGACTATTTATCAATCACTATCGTCGTATCAAATGCAATGATTTATTCCGTTAAAAAATATCGATAATGCAAACAGATTAATAATCGATATTTTGAAATGAAACATAACCGAAGACGACGAAAGACTAATACTTAATTTATAAAATAAACAAATATCGTAATAATAATAATAATAATAATAATAAATAAATATTAAATAATATAAAAATTAAGAGACATGAAATCTTTTTCTCGTTAATTTTTAAGAAAAAAAGTATCAAGTTGGGGAAGAATGAGAGGAAGATGAGTTTGTTGAGGGTTGTAAGGGGATCGAATAATTAATTAATTTTAATTATTATATAATATAATTACAATATATTAATATTAATATTACAATTAATTAATTCTATTCAAAAGGCGCTTCTATTATGTTAATTATTATATTATATATAAACACTCATTATATATGTATACTAAAAATATAATTTATATATATATGTATACACACATACACACATATATCTATATTTAATATAACGTTATATTATAATGAACACAATATAACGATTATATATAATTAATCTGAATTATTACGAATCTTTATTGGAAATAAGTCTAAAATAAATAATGGCATCTGATTTTTTTTTCTAGATTCATGGATTTTTTATCAATCATGTGATATATAAATCATGTGATCTATAAATCATGTCAATATATATATATATTCAATTTTTAGGTATGAAGTTAGTTGTTTTTTTTTCTGATCCATGATTAGAAGAACAATTTTCATATTCAGAGGATTTACTTATCTATCGATTTAGTATTCGTCGTTCATCGATACTATTATTATTAATTACTATTACTATACTATTACTAAAATAGCAAAATATTTCATCGTTTGCTATTTATGATCAAGGATAATGAAATTATTAAAAATAATAATAATAATGATTGGATAAAAAAAAATAATAAGAAAAAATGATAAACACACTGTGGCACACATGAATGGTGTGAAATATTTTATGGTCTTTTTTTTTTGTTTTTTTTTAACAATCTTTAACGATTTTTATTATTGCATAGAACGTGTGTTTTAATTTATTAGATTGTCAAGTATGAAATGGTACAAATTTCAATTATGTGCATTTTTCTTTTACTTAATTTCATATTTGACAATCTAATATATACAATTCTCAACTTATATAAAACATTTAATATCTATATATGTATATATATATATATATATATAAACAAAAAGATAAATTAAATAATGAATTATTTAATAAATAAATAAATGGATGATGATGATTATCTGTCATAATATGTCCATTTAAAACGTATTCATTGACGAATACACTTTTTTTTCAGATTGCTGGACGAAAAAAAATTACAAATGCATATGCGAATGATATTAAAAAATGCAAAAAAAAACAAAAACAAAAACAAAAAAAAAGAACAAAAAATATGGACGATCACACAAAATCATATCTCATTTTATTATAATTATTCGTTACAAAAACGGATTGAACGTGATTTTTTTTCAAAACGAGACATCATCTTCTTTCGAACTACTACACCGAGAAACAATAATGGCAATAATACTAAAATGCGACGAAGAAGAATAATTATTATTAATTAACAACAACAACAAGAAAGCAACCAACCAATCAATCAATCAATCAACAACAACAAGAACAACAATTGTAAGAAGAAATAAGAAAAAAAGAAGAAAAAAAAATGTGGGATGAACGCAATCAAATAATTAAATTGCATTTTCAATATCTCTCTCTCTGTGTGTGTGTGTGCGTATATGTGTATCTGAATTTAACGTATATGTGGTTATGCGTATTATTATACGTTTATATGTGGTATTTATTTCACATATCCCTCGACAAAATTCACACGGAGACGGATGAGATATAAAAAAAAAAAACAAAAAAATAAAAAAACAAAAAAAAAAAGAACAACCAAAAAAAAAACGCATAATTTATATTAANGAACTGTGTAGAAAAATAACAGATAAATTTTTTGGTATTGTAAAATCTATAGATTAAAAATTACATATGATTAGATTCTTTGTGAGAATAATGCTTGTCGCAACAAAGCAGCTTGGTATTTGTAAATATATGATCTTTTCCTGAAGACCAACAACCACAGTCTGGATTTTACGATTATTGTAATGGTGATTATAGACAGTACAATACTAATTATACTCAATAATAGATCGATTATTGTCAACAAATAGCTCGGGTGAGACACAATTATTTGGCTAGCCAAATTACTTATGATTTCTTCTCCATCACGAGTTGTCACAAAATCATTTGCTCCTATTTTAACTAATTGTCTCTCTATCTCCTTCTTCATACTGATATGGCTCTTAGGGGTGTCCATAGTTTGTATAATCTCGTATGGGTATAATCCTGTACCAGGTGCTATCTGTGTTAGGTTCACTACTGATAGTCTACTAGGAAATATAAGAGTCCCAGCCTTTATCTTTATCTTTCATTCGATTGAAAATTACATATTTGAATCTAAAAATAGTTTGTATAAAAGAAAAATAATTAAAGGAAACTCTCGATTGTACGAATTTCGTGATATACGCATTAGATTATCCCGGAGATTTCAATGCTCGAGTTGCGTATCGCGTGTGGTGATTTCAATGCTTGAGTTGCGTATCGCGTGTGGTGATTTCAATGCTTGAGTTGCGTTTCGCGTGTGGAGATTTCAATGCTCGAGTTGCGTTTCGCGTGTGGAGATTTCAATGCTCGAGTTGCGTATCGCGTTTGGAGATTTCAATGCTCGAGTTGCGTATCGAACATGTTTTCATAAATCGGCAGGTATTGTTTTTTTTTTTTTAAACAAACCAATAATATTATTTACGCATTCGTATATCCTTCATACCAATTAATAAAATTGTAGGTTTTTCTTTAGGGAAATAAAATATTAATAGATATGTGTCTAGGGGTTTATTTCTTCTTTAACCAAAACTAAATTTATTCAAGTACAAATAACTATTACACGTTTGTGCGCTATGGTATCCGTCGCGAGAATGCCTCGCGATCTTTGTCGTCGTCTTTCTTCGCCCGCTTGTTTTCTAATGCCAATTTCGGCTATTGCGATATCAAATATCGAGATGTCGACTATCGGTGTTTAAACTCTCGATCAGCTATTCTAGACGGGTATGCTCGCTTATCTTACTAACTTAACACTAACTACTATACTACACAATTAATATTATTTCATAAATGGTGTAAAAAAAGAAATCAAAAGATTTAAATGCCTATACATATATATTATTTACAATATATTATTAATTATATTTCAATTATTAATTAAACAATAAAAAAAGAAAGAAGGTGCACGTAAAATTGGCAGCCACACATACACACACATATATATACACATTTAAATAATTATTAACGTTTTAAATAACGCAAGTCTCTTTATACCGAATAGAAATGTTAACTAACTAACTAACAAACTAACTAATTAATTAATTAAAACGTAATGGTTTAATAAAACAAATCAATACGGATTTAAATAATCATTGTTTATGTTAAAAATAATGAATTAACCATTGTGATCATAAAAAAAGAAAGCGAGATGATACTATACAATAGTAGTGATTATGTTATTACAATAAGCAGCAATGTAGGGTGAAAGTAAAATAATGGTGGTGGTGGTAGTGGTGGTTTGACACGATTCCCTCATCCTAACCCTACCCCCACCTTCATCCTATCCCTACAGAAATTAATTTTACTATTAACGCTAATATTGAACAATAATTTTATACACGATCCATGCGCACGTGCACATACACACACACATACATACACAGATAAATATATTTATATATACGTATATGTTTATATATAAATTCGCGCGAGTATATAATAAAAAAAAAAATATATATATATATAATATTGTTTTTTCAATAGTGATTTAATTAGGAAGGTGCTTGCGATTTTTCAACTGCTGAATTGTTGTTTTTTTTTTTTTTTTCTTCAATATTATTAGAAAAGTATCTAACGAAGCAATAGGATTGTAAATTGTGTACCTGGTGTGTCTTGTTCTTTTTTTTTTTAATATTATTTTTTTTTTTTTTCAATATTTTAAAAATATATTCTCCCTTCTTCCCTATTCCCTCCTTTCCTTCCTCATTTTCCTTGATAATTTTTATATATCAGTATTATCACGCACTAGTAAATACAAGTATATAAAAGTATGACAGCAAGAAAAAAATGATATAAAAGAATTAAAAAAATATGTATACGTTTAAAAAAGAAAAAAAAGAAAAAGCGAATATTCTCAATTTTATTTCGTTATTGTTTAATTAATTCAATCTTTTGATATATCCATTGCTCGAGCTGCCTAATAGAAAATGATAAGAAAGTGAATTGAAAGAAATAGAAAAAGAGAGAGAGAGAGAGTGAAGTAAATTTATTATAATTTAATTTAATTTAATAATTTTTATTTTTTCGACGATTAGATGCATTTGTAATTTTTTGGAAACACACATTCATTGTGTGCTTTTTTTGAACTCCCTCTCCAATTCTTTAAAATTGTTGGATCGAAAAATTAATAAAATAAAGAAAAAGAATAAATAATATAAATAAATAAATAAATGAGATGATATAATGAAGAGACAGTGTGTGAATGTAAAGAAAAATCTAAAATTACAAGAAAATGACTGACAATCCGTGAGTTTATCGTTCAGTATGAAGAAAAAGATGATAATGACGATGATGATGATAATAAAAATGTGAAACAGCTCGATCGATAAATCACCATAATCAAAATAAAAATCATGGTGGACGATCTTGAATTAAAGACTGTATGGAAACCATAGAACTGATATTTTTAAAATCACTGATTGTTTATTATAGCGTCAGAGATAGACAAAATATTAAATAACTAAAACGAAGAGAGAGAGAAAAAAATAAAGAGAGAGAGAGAGAGAAAGAGAAAGAAAGAATTTTGTGCTTAGAAAGAAAACAACCATAAACATAAAACAAAAAGATATGTAAGAACAACAGAGACATAATTATATAATTAATTAAATACATAATAATATTATTAATAATAATAATAAAATTAATAATAATAATAATAATAAGAAGAAGAAGAAGAAGAAGAAGAAAAAGAATTAACAGATGAAGAAGGAAAGAGAAAATGAGAGGGAGAGAAAGAGAGTATTTTTTTAATTTATTTAAGTAATGTTATAAACATTTAGAAAAATAATTTCTATATACCAAGGTGGAGGGTTAGATTTTTAGATTCTTTATTTGATAACGTTTAATTTAGTTTTTATTATATTTTATTTTTTTTTTTTTTCTTGTCAATTTGTAATTCTTAAGAGTTAGGATTTTGTAAGGAGTTGAATTTATTGCCGTGGATATTTGTATTTTTTAATTTCGAACGATATGAAAATATACGGACGCACATTCTCAAGGAAGTTTTTGCAAAGATGATTAAGAGATAATATGAAAAATCATTGAAAAAAGTAATCTAATGTAATATAAATGGCTACTTTATTTGCAACGAAAGAAAACTGATATAAAAATATCTCTCGCTTTTATGTGTAGTTTGCTGCTTTTTAAAATACAAATTCAGTGTTAAAGTATACACACACATATACAAATGCAAAATGTTTCATAATAATTTAAAATCAATTTCAAGAATGAACTGGTGTGAATACCAAAAAGTATGGTAAAAAAAATGTTCGTACAAACGTGTAGTCTCTCGTTTGATTTTGTTTCAAGGTTGTTAACTACTTTTGTGTACCAATAATATAACCGATAGTTTATATTTATTGAAAACTAATAGAAATAATCACATCTTTAATTCGTTATACAATTGTTTGCAGTGGTAAAGTAATCTAATTTCATAATCTTACCACAAACTCCAGATACTCGTCGAATCAGTCAACAACCTTCACTTTGTATACCCTTTCGAAATAATTTCAAAGCTGCCAATGGGCTTCGAGTATATCATTTTTTTCAAACGAGCCTAGAAATCAAAATCTAATTTACGTGTAATAATGAATGACTTCTGTCAAAAGAACTGAACATTGAAACTGAACCGATTAAACTGATACGACTGAATTGAATTAACTTAAATGTGATGACGTTTAACAAAGAAGAAGAAAATTATTAGAACACGAATATTGTTTATATGAACCTTGAAATGAGATTAAGAAAGATACGTTTTTTAAAATTATTTTTTGTATCTCCTGTTCACTTCTGGAATCAGTTTTAAATATATTACGAAATATTTTGTATTATAAATAAACGCATATAATAATAATAACAATAATAAAATAATAATAAAATAATAATAATAATAATAATAATAAACTTATCCTCTCATACTCGAAAGTCAAACGACAATCGCACGTATGTACCATGTATATCATCCGTCGCGCTTAAATAAATTAGAATAAAAAAACTATAAAAATAAAAATCAATATATAATAAACATAATGATTGAATTAATGATAACGAGCTTTCGTGCAATCGTAGAAATTAATCATCAATAGGTTATAAGTTTTATTTCGTTAAATGCCAATGCGTGTATCTCTCTGATTATAATAATATCTATACACATACATAAATATATATACAAACATATATATACATAGATATATATATATTATAAACTGCATAGATAAAATTGCATACATAAATATATTTAAAAAAATAAATATGTATGTAGAGAATAATTTTTCCGTGCCATTGCTCGTTCGACGGTTGTGTAGTTTAAATAATGAGACACCTGGAACTGAAACGAAACAATTTTAAAGTAAAAAAAAAAAGAAAAGAACAATTGTTTTAAGACAAAAACGAAAGTGTACGAAACAAGAAGACACGTATGACAAAATAAAAACTGGTCATTTAATTGAAACGGGGTTAGTGGAGTTAGTCATCAGAGAAAGTCACTGTTAGTGACGAGTAATTGAAAAGAGAACATTTTCAAAGTAGGAAAAAGAAACGGAGAAGGGAGAGATAATTAAAACAAAAATATAATAAAAAGGATAATAATAATAATATTAATAATAATAATAATAATAATAATAACAAATAAATAAAAGAGTCCTCGAAGAAGAAAACCTTCCGTGTGATTTTTTGGTTGTGAAGAATTTTTTTTATTTTATTTTATTTTTTTTTGTTTCTTTGTAATTAAAATACGTGGACATCACGACCTTGTGGCCCTAGTCCAATTGCAACTATAGTTTAGTCAACGTATTAACTGAATTTTTGCTAGACTTTGCTGTCGAAGAGGGTTAGAAAGATGAAAGGGTTTAGGTTGGAGGGAAAAACATAGAGGAAAGGGAATTTCAAAATAAAAAAAATAAAACAACACAGGAAAGAGGAAATGTGAAAAATGTTAATCGTGACATTTTCAATATGAAATGTTCATTCAACCAAATATATGGGCCTATCACGAACTGGCTGTGTGTGTGTGTGTGTGTATGTGTGATTTTTTTTGTAATACTTTATAATTAATTATCTTATCAATAATATTAATTGACATTTTGTGTAACTTGTATCTCGTTCGATTGCATTTTATTTTTCAATTCAATTTTTCTGTTTTTATTTTTTTTTTATTTCGATTTGTTCGTAAGTTTGATCTTTTCCTTTTTTTGTTTTAAGTATTCGAAGTTGTCGTTTTAATCTAATTTAAGATTTAATATACGTACATATACAATATATTGATTAATATTTTTGTGTATGTGTTGATAATACGTGCTCGTGCACGTGTATGTGTGTGTGTGTGTTTAAAATTTAATTCACAAGGCTCAAAAGTTTATTTTTAATCTTTTTTTTTTTCGTTTCAAATTAAAATTATAATTTTTTAAGAAAACTAAAGAAGAAAAGAAGATATGAAAAGAAAGAAAGTTCGTTCTTTTCGTAGATTGGATCATAAAAAAAAGAAAAAGAAAATTATCGCGTTAAATAAATAAATCAATGGTACCTTCTTCTTCTCCCTACAAAGTAAAAATAAAAAAAAAAAGAAATAGTTGTGATCTTTTTCTAACGGCGCTATAACTTCAAGTTTCCGGGTACCTTTATTATTAATTCCCATTAATCTAAAAACAACAACAACAGCAAAAAAAAAACAATAAAAATCGAACAATTTATCAGTCGTTCCTATAATAACGATTCAATTATCCTACTCTCATAAACAAAATAAGAAAAACCCTTTAAACCACCCATTTCCGTCATTCCAATTTTCCATCTCCTCACTCACCGTCTATTATTCCCCCTTATTTCCAATTTTTATATCCTAGCATGCTGCTTCAAGCTCCGAATAATTATCAGTGTACCTTAAAATGATTAAAAATAAAAATTAAAACAAAATAAAAATAATCGGGAGTTACTTAAAAACGTGAAAATGTATTATATAAATAATAATAATAATAATAATAATAATAATAATAATAATAATCATAAATTATAATAATTATAATAATAATAATAATAATAATAATAAAATGATTTAAAATAAATACGCTCTCACAGGGGGGAAAGCCCCCAAAATTTTCGTATATTAAATTAAAATTTATGTGAAGATTTTAATGAAAATCATTCCGTATTATTCTTTTTTTTTGGAAGATGAAAATGAATTTAGAATTAAAAAAAAAATGGATTGTGTTGTTAATTAATGAACGGTATCATTACTTTCTGTTCGTTTAATGAAGAAAATTGATATAGAAAAAGAGAGAGAGAGAGAGAGAGAGAGAAAGAGAGAGAGAAAGAGAGAGGTACGTTTGTGTTCTTCGTAGAACCTCAAAATACGAAAGGCCTTAATATACTTATTCATAAGCATTAAAAATAAATTAAAGTAAAGTAAAGTAAAGTAAGATAAAATAAAGTAAAGTAAAATAAAGTAAAGTAAGATAAAATAAAGTAAAGTAAAATAAAAAAATATATAAACGAACAAATCCGATCCCTTTCCCGTGTAGGTTGAATTTTAAATTAATAGGAAAAAAAACCAAAAAAAAAAAAGAAAAAATATTTAAAAATCTAAAAAAAAGAAAAAAAAAAAAGTAAACAAACACAGTGCTTCACGGTAACGAAACTTACGCGTAATTTTGTAATGAATAATAATATCCGATGAAATAATATTAAATAAATAAATAAATAATGAAAATAATGAATGTAAAAATGCAAAATTTGGATTAGTTTGTGGGAAAAAAACTAAACAATAAAAATTTTGTTAATTAAATTCCAATTATGTTAAATTAAATGTAGGGAAGATAGATTAAAGTTTTTTTTGGCAAATGAATGGGGGGAGAGGGAAGAAAATAAACAAAACGGATATTAAAAAATAATTAAACAACAAGAAAAACGCACATGTGCTTAGTTTAAACGCAACGAAACATTCATCAAAATAATGCATACACACATGCAAACACATATTACAAATTATTAATGAATGTGTGTGTGTGTGTGTGTTGTGTGTATGTAATATATAAACGCAAGGTATATATACAGACGAAAAATACATAATAAAAGACACGCATACTCGCTCAAAACAAATAAAAAAAAAAAAACAAGCAAAACAAATGAAAACTAACAAACATATTTAAGTCATTTTGGGAGGGTAGAAAATAATTCTTTCTATCTGTCGATATAATGCGCTATTATTATAATAAATAAATAAATAAACAAATAAACAAATAAATAAATACATAAATAAATAAATAACAAAAATATATTTAACGATTTATGTATAAAATATAAACAAAGTTGAACACTAATGCATTCTCGTTTTATGTTATATAAATAAGTAAAAATAATTAAATAATTAAATAATTAAATAAATAAATAAATAAGTAATTAATTAAATAATTAATAAACATCGATGGTATTCTTTACGAGTACACACAAAAATACACACTCATGCATAAAAATATATATATATGTATGTATATGTATATCATTTTGTATATTTAATATTAAAAAAAAAATAACAAAAAAGATAACTAATATTTAATAATAATAGAAAGAAGAAAAAAACAAATTATTGAATAAGTTTTCTTCTTTCATTAAGAGTGTGATCGATTATCAATCAACAAAACTCCGTATCGTTTAATGAAATTGCATCAATTTTGTGAATCATTTATTTTTGTTTCTAATTTATTCTTATTTTTTATTAATTTTTATTTATATATACATATACATATATATACATAATATTTATTAATACCAAATTTTTATTGACTAAATCGTGATTGTTTATTTGGATTAATTTGATCAGGTGATATTTGATAAATTCTTTTTTATTTGATATATATCAGACTTGATGCCAATTTAATGTCATTTGACTCGGATTTTTGTGTTGATTAAGTTTTTAATATTATTCATTATATTTTTCCTGCGTTTTACCTTTTTTTTTTGTTCGTTCTTTTAATATTTGATAGTTTTTCTTTTTGAGGAAAAAGTATCGAAGCAGCTGTACCTAAGTAGTATAAAAAAAATACCTATCACATTATTATTATTATTAATGTTATTATTATTATTATTATTATTATATTATTATTATATTATTATTATTTTTATTATTTTTATTATTATTATTATTATTAATGTTATTATTATTATTATTATCATTATATTAATTACTATTATTATTATATTATTATATTATTCATATATTATTATTATATTATCATTACTATTATATTAAACAAAAAAAAAAAGAATAAAATAAAAGTGAGATATAAATCGTAACCACCAGGGTGCAATAAATAAACAATTTAAATAAACATATTTATCCTTCCTTGACACTCTGAATATGACTGACAATGAAATTAAATAAATAAATAATACCGACGACGACAACAACAACAACAACAATTTTCAGAAAACTTTCTTTTCTTTTGGTAAAAAAGAAAATCAAAGTAAATTAAATCAAACAGGGTTTATCCTTGATTGATTTAAAAAAAAAAGAAAAGAAAGAAACAAAATGGCAGTTTTAGGGTAAAGAGAAAGAGAAAGAGAGAGAGAGAGAGAAAGAAGAAATCGAACCACGTCCTAGGAGAAAGAACACACCTAATAGGTAAATTTATTTTATTTCACTTTTTTTACTATCTCATTTCAATCCTTTTTTCATTTTATTTCATTCTCATATTCTGTTTTTTAAATATTTCTATTTCTGTTTCTAATTTTTTTGTATCTTGCGTTTTTACAAAAAATGAAGAAGATTTTAGGAAGACGAAGCGCGTTTACAAAAAGCAACAACCCTGATGAATACTTCGCAATAGAAAAAAAAAATTAAATCATAAATAATTCGACAATTAATATTATATTAAATGCTGCAATTTTAAATTGAAAAAAAATAGTAAAGGGTCCTCGCGAATAATTTTTTGAGAATGGACGCATTGAGTTGAAGACACGTGGCAATAAAAAATAAAACTAAGGATTAAATTTCAATGGCTGATTTAGCATAACATTTATATTTAATTCTAATAAATTAACTTATGAAAAAAGGGTAAAAATATAATTTTTCAGTTTACGTTACCAAGACATTATTTCACGTAATGTTAATAACATTTTCTTCTTATACAACTATTATTACATATTTAATATTTTTAAAACCTGCCTATATTTTTAATCCACGTTATTTATCCGTTGCCAATAACGATTAAATTAAAACAATTGCTTGGAAATTTTTGAAAACACATTTGACCTAATTTTATTGCTTTTTTTCCTTAAGTTACTTTAAATGGGATTTATTTACACCATTATTTATAATAAACTGTCCCAATAAAAAGTGAGAAAGAGAGAGTGAGAGAGTAAGAGAGAAACAGAGAAAAACAGAGAGAAATTCTTCAAATTATTTACCCAAGTACAAGTGTTCAAGTCATATTATTTAAGAGACATTATTACGAGGGTGGTCTGATAAATATTTAACTTCACGAGAAGAATATCCCCCCCTCGTATATCTAAATATCTATATCTATCTATCTTATTTAATATTAAGTATTAATCATAATAATAAAATAATTAATTAAAGGCTGTCTGTAACCCTTCCTCCTCCCTTCCTCCTTCCCACATACACACACACTTTCTATCATAAAAAAGAAAAATAAACAAGCACTTCTAAGAAATGTATTTAATTACGATTTGGTAATTAAATTGAACGTGACACGTGGTGTGATATATAGAAATGAATTCATATATTAATATTAATAATACAAATAATAATAATAGTAATAATAATAATTATGATAATTAAAAATAAGAAGAGAATCGAAAAGATTATCGGATTTGGAATGAACGAGAATGAAAAGAATATTAATAAAATAAAATAAAGAAAAGGATAAAAAGACGTGTGAAATGTTCAATGAAAAAAATGAAAAAGTTATGGTAAAGGAATGAAAGAATGGAAAATAAACATAAATTGAGAAATAAACATGATGAGATAAAAATAAATGATATGGAAAACTTTTAGCAAGTGTCTCTTGTCGTATGTAATTAAAGCTTTTAAAGTAGGCTTTAAAATAATATTTGTGATAATAATGAATATTTTATGTAATTTATGTGAAAATTCCAATTAATAAGCGTCCTATTATTAATCGATGATAACAATGATGATAATAATAATGAAGATGATGATGATGATAATGATGATCAAGACGATGAAAATGATCCAGAAATATAAAAAAAAAAAAAAGAGAGAGATAAACAATCATCCATTCGGATTGACATTTTGCCTTCTTCTAACTTTTGTAAATGTCATTAAAAATGATACTGATTGATGATGACGATGATGATAATGACAATGATAACGACGATTATGATAATGATAATGACGATCATGATTAAATTGTACGTTTGTTTGTTTCCCAAACGTGTGAACAAAAAAAAATGAAAAGAAAGATAGTGGAGAAAGTGATTCGAAGTTAAATATTAAGATTAATAATTATAATATTAATAAATATTAATAATAAATGAATATAATCTGAATGATAACGATAATGATTATGTATAATGATTATAATGATTATGATAATGTACGAGGATTATCGACCATTTTTATTGTATGGTGTTTTTTCAAACCAAATGAAAAAGTTGGGAAAGGAAGAGTAATATAAAAATGAATAATAATATTAATAATATTAATAATAATGATAAAATGATGATGATGATGATGATTATATAAAAGGATTCTCATATATCGACAATTGCAATCAACAATTTGTATTATGTGCACGTGCGTGTGTGTGTGTGTGTGAGTATTAAACAGAAAGAGAAAGAGAAAGTGTAATTTTGAATTTAGATATGAAAATAAATATTAATAACAATAATAATACCAATGATGATGATGATAATTATAATGATGATGATGATGATTTACAAGGAGTTTCATATATCGACAATTGCAATCAACAATTCTTATTGTTTGTTTATCAAACAGAAAAAAAACAAAGACAGAGATAAATAAATAATAGTAATGATGATGACGATGATGATGATGATGACGATGATTGAAGGATTCTTAAATATCGACAATTACTTCAATACGTGTTGTTTCAAATAGAAAGGGAAATAAAGACAGAATAAACGAAATTGGATAAAAGAAAAAGAGAGAAAGAGAAGGCTTGTTTGGGAAACATGAAAGAAGAAATGATTTTAGAGACTTGGTAAATGAAATGAAAAATAACAAAATTGAAATAATATAATAAATAATAAAATGTGGAAAAAAAGTAATCGACAAATATTACCGTTCTTAGTACCTCGATTTTATAGTATAATATTTTGTTACTCCTTAATAAGTAATAATAATAATAATAACAACAATAATAATAATAAATATAATTCTAAAGTATAACAAAAGAAGATATAAGTTATATAAATACTTGTATTACTAAATATAAAATAAAATATAAAGTAAAATATAATCAATTGTGTAAGAATAACACATCGAGGATAGGGAATATATTAACAATGGCGGATTGTTTAATAATTGTTGGATCAAACAAGCAAACAAGAAACAATTCATTTAACCGCCGTCCTCCTTCTCCTCATCAATGATAAATAAAAAACATTTTTCTAAACGTTCGAGCTTAAATAACAAACACCAGCTGATCATATTTTATCGATACTCGATATTTTCGATGAAATGAAAATTAACCAAAATAAAAAACCGAAAGAGGAAAATACGAGAGTATGAAAGAGAAAATAATGAAGAAGAAGAATAAGAAGAACAAAAATAAATCGAATTAATATCTTTCGTTATCGATAAAATGTGTTGGAGTTACGTTAAATATATTAAAAAAAAAAAATAAAAAATCAATGAATAACGTAATTTTGAATCTGAGATATAACAAAATTGAACTCGCAATGATGTTATCAAATAATATCTCACATTGAATTGCATTTATATAAAAAACAATATTAAATCGTGATACAATTATTTCTATAATAAATGACATGATTTAAATAACGATAGAAAGATAATAAATTAAATAAATGATTATTTAATAATATTATCAAACTATCATTCAATTTTTTAAATATCATATCTCCTACGTTTTTAAATGATCAAACAAAAACGTAATTAATGAAATCAGTATAAAAAAAAAAATATCCAGTTATATATATAAATATATATTCGTTATGATAATTTATTTATAAATAATAATAAATAAATTTCAACAAAGCGAATAATAATCTTGATGATTTGTAATAAATAACGAAGATAGAGAAAAAGTAAAAAAAAGAAAGAAGGAAGAAACAAACGTGCAACATTTTCTTTTAAAGAAAATATCTGTGTAAAAGATATTATTCAAAATGTTCGTAAATCGTGAAAAATGAAAAAAACAAAACGAGAAAGGAATAAAATAAAAGAGATAATGAAAGAAAGTTAATGATAAGAGTATTTCTCGGTTATTGTATTTCTGTGGTAACCATAAATAATGCACTAATAATCCACCATAGAACACTAGAAATAGTAAATTTAATCTTAGTTTTAAGAGAAAAAAAATATTTAAAAAATTGCTAGAAGGAAGTCGTGGTAGTGGTGGTGATGGTGGTGGCTTAAATAAATAAATAAATAAATAAATAACTTATGCATATTAAAAGCGTATACGCATTTTAGAAATAAATAAATAAAAACAAAACAAAAAAAAAAGTAAAAAAAGTAAAAACTAAATCGTATGAATAAAATCGCTCATAACCGATGCTGTGGCAAATAAAAAAAAGAATTTTCTTAAATGTCAAGGGCCCAGGGTTATCGTCGTGATGAGTTTCGTAAGGACAAGAAAAAAAAAAGCAAAAAGAAAAGAGTGAAAGTGAGTGTGGAAAAATAATAATAATAATTATAATAATAAAAACGTTCACATGTTATATATTCTCGCGTGATATTTAAAAAGGAAAACAAAAAAAAATAGTAAAAAAAAAGCAAAAAATAAAGAACACTAGGAGAGAGTTTCTCGAGTACGTTTAACGTGGCTTTAAAATCTCGGAACAAGTGCTCTCATCATTTAAAACTAATCGTAAATCATTATAACGTAATACATAAAAATATAACAAATATACACGTATGTGTATATGTGTGTATGTGTGTGTATGTTAATGCATGAGAAGTGAGGTAAAAAAAAAAAAGAAAGAAATTTCCTAGATGATCCAAAGATTTTGTAGATTATTTTACAAATTAATTACCATTTTTCTAGAAATATTGCTTGTTTATTATCAACAGTATTTCTAGTTTTTAAAATCAATCTGATGTAAACTTGAAAAGTGTGATCTAAAAAAGTTGTGATTAATTTTATTAGATAATCTAAAAATACTGTCTTTATATTCAGTACAAGATTATTATTGACTTTTAGACTCTACAAGGATTTTTGAACTCATTTAAGAATTCTTTTATCCACTATGTTTGCATGCTTATTAAAAAGAAACTGAAACTGAAACTAAAACGAAATGATTGAATTAACGAAACTAGTGTTTGGCGCCTAAAAGTAACGAATGATACTAAAAAATAAACAAACTAAAATAAACAAAAGTAAAAACAAATAAACAACAAAATAATAGTGATAATAATAATAATAATCGAATCTACAACTTACGCCATGCTTAATAAAAATCTCGATAAATACTCGGTGAAAAGAAAGAGAAAAAATAAAATAAAATAAAGTAACTTTAATGTTTTTCTCTAAAATATGGCGCACGGATGAGCATCGAGAAATAAATGGAGGAACTAAAATAATAAAATACGCGCTACCTCGCGTGTGTCTCTGTCTCTAATAATAATATCTAATAAATAATAAATAATATATATCTAAACACAAGTACATATATGATATCTATTAAAGTATAATGGATAATATTATATATGTAAGTATATACAGGGTGCTTTTTTCTAGGGACGCACTGTAGATGGAATATACATATATTTAATATATGATAATACATAATATAATACATATAATATTATATATATATTATATATATTTACTATACATATATATATATACACATATACGTATCTCTCATGTCTTATCACAATGTTATATTGTTATTTATATATTTTTTATTTTATTCTAATATACAATTATTATTATAAATCATTATATATTATTATCGTTACATTATTATTATTATTATTCTTATTTATTATTAATTATTAATTATTATTTATTATTAAATATTCTTTTCTGTCTATATTTGCAAGCGAATTGAATCATTTCGCTTTTCTGTACTATTTAAATAAAAAAAAATAAAATAAAGCAGACAACTGACAAAAATGAACAATTAAACAACCAAAAATTGTTGGCATGCAAATAAACGAAAAGAAAAAAAAAATAAGACAGAAAAAAAGGAAAGCCTATGTATTGTATTCATATAAAACTTGCAGGATAAAATGTGACGAGAAAACGACAACCATAAACAACAAAATATATAAACGAGCCTACACCTGAGTCCAGAATTAAAATAAAATCAGATATATACCATATCTCTCTATAAAAATTTTATGAAATTTAATAAATGAGAGGAACGCAACTACTACTACTACTACTACTATTACTACTACTACTACTACTACTACTACTACTACTACTACTACTACTACTACTACTACTACTACTACTACTACTACTACTCCTACTACTTACTACTACTACTTACTACTACTACTACTACTATTTCTACTACTACTACTACTACTATTACTATACTATTACAACAAGAACAACAAGAAACAGAAAATAACGAGAGAACAAGTAATTAACTGAAAAAAAAATTAATTCAATAAAACAAAGAGACATATGATTGAAATAGCTGAAGAAGACGAAGAATAAAAAAGATTACAGATAGAAATATATAAAAAACCGTAAATATATATACATATATGTTTACACACATGTGAGATATTATACATAATATATACATACATATATTATACATAATATATACATACATATATTATATATATATCTAATTACATATATACATATATTTTGAGCGGTTAAAAAGTAAGAAAATAATAATAATAATAATAAAACAATAAATAACTAAAAGTCATTTGCACACGCATATACTGAAAAATAAATGATACTGTCTGTGACTTATTTTTCTTTTGCATTTCTTTTTTATTTTTTTTTTACTTCTTCTTTCTTTTTTCGATTAACTTTTATATATTACATATATATATGTATTAAATAATATACAAGATGTTTCGTAATAATTTAAGGATATCAGTTTTAAGAATGAACCGGTGAATATCAAAAAGTACCTCATTTGGTTATTAATTACTTTTGCGTACCAATAATAACCGACAGTTTATATTTATTGAAAAGTAATAGAAATATATAATCACATCTTTGATTCGTTATACAATTGTTTGCAGTGGTAACATAATCGAATTTCATAGTCTTACCACAAATTCCAGATACGTGTCGAATCAGTCGACCGTCACTTTGTATACCCTTTCGAAATGATTTCAAAGTTGCCAATGGGCTTCGAGTGTATCATTTTTTTTCAAACGAGCCTAGAAATCAAAATCTAATTTACGTGTAATAATGAATGACTTCTGTCAAAAGAACTGAACATTGAAACTGAACCGATTAAACTGATACGACTGAATTGAATTAACTTGAATATGATGACGTTTAACAAAGAAGAAGAAAATTATTAGAACACGAATATTGTTTATATGAATCTTGAAATGAGATTAAGTAGGATACATTTTTTAAAATTATTTTTTGTATCTCCTGTTCACTTCTGGAATCAGTTTCAATTATATTATTGAAATATTTTGTATATTACATATATATATGTAGATATGAAAGTAATTAACAATTAGATATGTAAAGTATATTATTATTATAATTAATGCAAGAGTGTGCATATGTGTGAGTTTGTGTGTGTGTGTGAAAAAGAGAGAGAGATAAGTAATACGTGCTAAGCATGTTCTTTACGTGATAATTTAGTAAAATGATATGAAGGGAAGTTTAAACAAAGAAACAAAAGTTAAAAGAAGATTATGAAGATAGATGAAAGAGTTGAAAAAAGGGGGCAGAAAAGTGAGAGTTTAATTAAATAAATAATTAATTAATTAATTAATTAAATAAATAAATAAATAAATACGACGAAATATATAATTATTCGACGAATAATAAATAAAACACACACGTTCATTGATACATATATACGTACATAAAACATTAAAACTAAACATTGCATGGTACCTAAGTGTCTGTTTGTCTACTAAATGTCTGTTTATCTGTCTGTCTATTCTTAGTATATAAGCGTTAATATTATGCGATATATATATATATCTATATATATTATATATTAACTTTTCAAAACTTTCTACTTATGTGAGAGCAAAAAAAAATAAATAAATAATATTAATAATACAAATAAGGTTAAAGCAAAAACAGAGCAACAACAACAATAAGTAAAAAAAAAAAAAATTGGGTTCGTTAGAGGGGAAAAAAAAAAGAAATAAAATTATTTGAACTGAAAATAACGTTTGAGATTGTATTGAAAAATCATTTGCTAATATTAAAGATTAAAATTAAAATAATAAGAAAGATTGATTAGAAGTAGAAGAATTAAAAGAAAAATAAGGGAAAGTGTAGAAAAGAATTGATTGTAAAAGTTTTGAGTAGGTGGGTGGTTGGGGTTTAATGGTAGGAAAAAAAAATAATTAAAGCAGAGATGTTTTTATTAGAATGAATGAATGAATGAATATTAATAATAATAATAAGAAAAAAAACAATTGTAAAACCAGAAAGAAATATGTGGTAAATGATTAACGGTTGTTGTAGGGTTGTGGAGTTTCGAAGGGTAGCTGAGGGTGAAATCATACGTGAGTAAACAAAATGAAAAATTAAATAAAATTAAACAAACAAAAAAAAAATAATAAAATAATAAAATTAAATTAAATAAAAATAATAATAATAATAATAATAATAATAATAATAATAATAAAAATTAAAATAAAATAATAAAATACGCTGCATTCTTAGCAGAATTAATGTGATTAACTTGTGCCACTTGTATACCGCGAGACCTTTATCGAACCTATTGTGTCGTCGCGGGGCGTTCATGTGAAGAAGGAAGCAGATGAATTAAAAAAAAAAAAAAAACAAAAAAAAAGTAAAAGAAAATAAAGAGAAAAAAAAAATATGTAAAAGCCCGAAAAAAAAGAAGAAAAAAAAATAAATAAATAAAATAAAAAATTAACGAAAAGAAAGAAATTAACGACGCAATGATACGACGAGAATTGAGAAAGTGAAATTAGAGAAAAAGGGGAAGAAAAAAAAAAGAAACGAGAGCGTATTTATTGTTTAAGTAAGATGAAATTTAAGTGAACTTAAGCGAATTTAAGTTAACTCGAATAGAAGAGGGAAAAAGGGGAAGAAGATCGCTTAAATGAATTTTTAAAATGAACCATTTGTTGAGAATAAAATTCAATAAAATAAAATAGATTTTGAAAATGATGACAAAACTTAATAAATTTGATTTCGAGTAAACTTTAAAAGGAAAAATAATAAAACACGGAAAATTTGAATTGCATTGTCGTAAACTTAAATGAACTTAAGTGAGCTTAAAAAAGTAAGTTTGACACTAAAGTGTGAAACATAAAAATATGTTGCAAAAAAATCAATAAAAGGTTTCTCTGTAATAAGTTTCTCTTCCATGATTACTTCGCTTGTTTATAATTTAAAAAAAAACAAAAAGAACAAAAAAAAATGAAAGAGAGAGAGAAAGAAAAGACGACGATGATATCCAGCCAAATATCATATCAAAGTTAGTCAGTCAATTGGGGTTTAAACAGAAGCAAACTTTAGATGAAAAGAAAAAAAAAAAAACAAACAAACAAACAAACAAAAAAATTAATAAAAATAAATAAAAAAGAGGAAATACGAGCGGTTGAAGGGTGGGGGGAGAGGGCGAAGAGAGAAAAACAAAAATATGAATAAATTGATCGATCGATTAAATTTTTGAAATTAAAAAAAGGAGAGACCGTGATGAGAGATTGAAGTCGAATTAAAAATGTTAACCGCGCGCGCGTACTGACAAAAACATATGTGTGTTCTTACATATACGTATATGTATGTGAAAAAATGATGAAGAAGAAGAAGAAGAGGAGGAAGAAGAAGAAGAAGAAGAAGAAAAAGAAGATGATGATGATGATGATGATGATGATGAAAAAGAAAAAGTAAAAAAAAAAAATCCTTCAATAAATAAAACGAGAAAATCAGAATGAAAGTATGTAATAAGTATGCGTGTGTATGTGTGTGCGTGTATGTGTGTGATAAGTAATGCGATGTGATAAGGAAAGTTTTACAAATAAGTGTCACGCTTTTATAATTTTTCTTTTTTTTTTTTTTTTCATAAACGTTACTATTATTATAATTATTATTATTATTATAATTAATATTAAATAATTAATTATTATTTTTTATCTCGCGCGAATAATAAATTGCGATCGACGATAAGAAGTTATTGCAAAAAAAAAAAAACATATGGACTGATTATTAAACAAACACAAATAAAATGTATGAAAAGAAAAAAAATTGATAAAATGGAAGAAAATGAAAAATGGAAAAAAAAATAATTATAATAATAATATATATATATACATACACATATATATATATTATCGAGATAACCATTCTTTGAGAAATTGGAAAGAGAATAATTCAATAAATATAATACATATGAGTGTGCGAGTGTGAGTGAGAATGTATGTATGCATGTATGCATGCATGCATATATGCGTTCCAGTACGTGACCTTTCGTCCTATATCGGCAGCGTCCATTTTATGCGCTCAACACAGATCATAGTTACGTATTTATGATAATTGTGCAAAAATACAATTTTTTCCGTCGTTTTTAGAAAAAAAAAAAACAAAAAAAAAACAAAATACGAGAAATGATAAATAGAAAGAGAGAGAATGAAGATAAACGAATGGTTGATGATTAAGAAAAAAGGGATCGAATAAAGGGTTTTAAAGAATTGGGAAACAAAAATTATTTAAATACGTGAGAGACTGTAGATATACATACATAGATACATACATATGTAATGCATAAATAATTTTATCATTTCCGTCGATAATTAGTCAGAAAGCATATCAGTGAATCTTTTCGTACTGCGATGTGTCGTCTAATCGTAAAAAAAAAAAAGAAACATTCTTTTAAATGTAACAAAATATTGCGTCGATTGGAAATAATTTGTTTTTCTTCTAATCAATCACTAATAGTCCAGTGAAATTATTATTTTGACAGAATGTACTCACACTTGACAGAAAAATATTTTAAAAGATCGAGAATGGTAGTCTACATTAAGCGTGTGTATTTTGCATGAAAAATCAAAATGTTAAAAGAACTGCAAAAAAATCCTGTTTTCCCGTAAATCTTGGCTAATATCTCGGAAAGAAATAATTCTTGGTAGAAAATTATCTGGGAATAATTTATTCCTACAATAAAGTATTATAAAATAGTTTTGCAATACTAAAAAGCAATACGTAAAAAAGTGAACCGAGGTGAAATGTTAAAAATGTTAAAACTTATGGTCAGCTTACATTTAGATGCACTTTGTCCTTATATCCATAAATGCAGGTATCCATGTATGTATTTATCACTATTCAGCACTAAACACACTCGCGAAATAAATAACGTATTTATTTAATATCCTTGTTAATCCTTCCGACGCTCGAAGATAACTGACAATTAATATGAAAAGTAGTTACGAATACATACGAAAAGTACCGAACATACACGAAGGTCAATAACAAATCAAACGACGAAATGACAACGTTCGGTAGTCGACACCGGCCGAGGAGTGACGGAAATTAACGAACCTAAACAGAACATTCCAACGCTCAACTAAGCCTGCGTGAGAATTTTTTTCTATGTGTATTTCATATTTAACGAATTTCTTAGAATTTTACCGAGATGTAAACACAGCTGAGTCTTAGCTCGTTTTACTTGGACCTATCTCAATACATTGAATACGTATAGGACTATTACTATGGTTTTGTACAGCTGACCTACTTTTGTATCGTTGACCTACTGTTCTTAACAGTGACCTACTTTTGAACAGATGTTTTCCATTTCTAATGATTGATTTTTATTTCTATTTCTTAATATTTAGATAATTAATAAGTAGATTTATGTATATATCAATTATACGATTTTATTACATTTTGATTTTTTATGCAAAATGCACACACTTTTCAGCAAATGCATTATGCACCAATGTAAATCAAATTCTTTGTAGATCTTTTAAAATGTTTTCCTGTAAGATGGGAGCAATATCTATTTTGAGCCCAAAATCAGGCTTCATTGACTGGACTATAAGATTGTTTAATAAGAAAAAATATTACTTGGATGAGAGTTAAGAAGGGAAAATCAATTGAAAAAGAAAATTAAGAATAAATAAATAAATAAAAAAAAAGAAAATAGAAAGAGAATGACGGAGGATAAAAAAAAAAAGAAAATTATTAATAAAAATACTTCTTTCTCTTTCTATCCAATTTCTTATAGGCACGTTATCTCGATACCTTACGTAGGACAACAGGTTCCGTTGACTTTTACCTCTGTAAATTGCCTTTACGAAGTAAAAAAAGAAAAAGAAAAAATTCTCAAAAAAAAAAAGGAAAAAAATCGAATAAAAAGAAACAAAAAAATCGAAGGATACAAGGGGGAAGAAAAAAATATCACGCGCGCGAATACGTGAAAAGAAAAATAACGTGAGTGAGAAAGTGTGATGAGATGATGAGTGGGGAGCAAATGAAAAGAAAAATAGGAAAGGATGAGAACAAAAACAAAAAAGAAGAAAGAAGTAAATAATTGCCGTTCGTTCTCCTCGATCGACTAGAAAGAAAAAAAAAACGAAAAAAGGTCGATTCAAATAAAATAAA
This sequence comes from Mischocyttarus mexicanus, assembly GCA_023678845.1. Taxonomy (NCBI): domain Eukaryota; kingdom Metazoa; phylum Arthropoda; class Insecta; order Hymenoptera; family Vespidae; genus Mischocyttarus; species Mischocyttarus mexicanus. The sequence continues at coordinate 62,663 of JACGTP010000021.1, read as the reverse complement.
ATAAAAATTAAAAAAGAAAAAATAAAAAAAAAAAATAAAAAAGAAGAGATGATCGGGTGCAAAATAAAAACCACTTTGTGTCTCTGAATTTTGATGAACGATCTAGCCGTGTTCCTTTCATACAGCGCTACCTACGTTTAAAAAAAATATATATATAACACACACACACATAAACAAACATACATACACATGAACAAACAAAGAATAATAATAATAATAATAATAATTAATTAATTACTTAATAATAATAATATTAATATTAATAATAATATAATAAGCGTCAGAAAAGGAAAATAATAATCGATGGAAAGATTTGTGCAGTATTTACCAAATAAAAATAAAAATAAAAATAAAAATAAATAAATAAATAAAAAGAAAACGATACTTCGATCGAAAAATGACTATGATTGTTTGATTGATTGATTGATTAATTAAAAATAATTCATTAAATAAAATGATGAAACGCACGTGTATACGCGTGTAAAGTTTAAGTTTTTAAGTAGGAATTATTATATTGTGTACCTTCTAATAAAAATTAAAATAATTAAAAAAGAAACCACGCATACGGCTAATTTAGGGTGAAAAGAAAAAATTGATGAATAGTAAAAATAAACGAAGAAGAAGAAAGAAATTAATAAGAAAATGGAAATCACAATAAGTGTGTATGGTGAATATGAATAATATAAAAATAAAAAAAAAACCAAAGTAGAAGCAATAATTCTATGGCCGTTATATTAAATTGATTAAATTGTAAGATGAAATAAAAATGAAATAAAAAACAAAAAAAAAATTCCCCCCCTTTAAAAAAAGAAATTAATAAATAAACAAAGGATACCGACGATAATTTTTAAGGAATTTAAAAAAAAACAAACAAAATAATAATAATAATAATAATAATAATAATAATAATTATAATAATTATATCGACGCTCTTCTAATTATACACTTTTACTCGCTCACGTATATACACGTATTAAAACGTTATATATTTACATGTAGTTCTTACACACACACACACATACAACATATAAACTACACATAAACGTAAAAAAAGAAAAAAAATTTCGAATTGTTTTTCAATCATGGTGGACGTAGAAAATTACATTCAAAGTGATATATGTTAGGTTATTAATCACAAAATGGCCGAATCTAGAATAGAAAGTAATTCCATGTGATCGGCCATTTTATATTTGATAACCTAAAAATTAGAAATGAAAATTTGATGAAACAAACTCAATAGAGATTTATCGATAACCAATAACAGATCGGATAAATGTTAACTGATTAATTATGGTCCCTTACTATGTATTAATTAATCAGTGATATATTATACATTAGATTTATTAAGCATTAAACGATACGATATCAAATTGAAATCTAAGTTATCGTACGTTTTATAGTTAATAGCTGTAATTATTTTGTCATTATCGATCATTTATTATTTCATTTTAGAATAATGTATAATCCGTATACTCTTGTTTTTCTTATTTCTTTTCTTCTTCTAATTGTGATAATATTTATTTACCGCAAAATGGCATCTATTAATGATATAAATAAATAAATAAATAAAAAGAAAAAGAAGGTAAAATTGGTGCAAGAGGGAGAGAGACGCTAAATAATTTTATAAAATGACGTCACAATAATAATACTAATATTAATAATTATAATAATAATAATAATAATAATTAAAAGTAACAATACAACGCGTTAAACTGTCGTCGTCATTTGGTGCTTTTAAAATAAAAAACAATTTCTCGGGGCACGACCGCTACGATTGATTAGAATTTAGGTCGTCTTCTATAAAAAAAAAAAAAAATACGAAAGGTTAGAAGAGAAAAAACAAACAAATAAAAAAAAAATATATGAACAGCGTCGTCGTTTATTTCCTGCCAAACACGAAGAGAGAGAAAACAAAGAAAAGAGGAAAAAAAAAAAGAAATGATTTCTTTAAGTTCAAATATGACAAATTGTTTTTGATATAATTGCAAATACTGTAGGGTCAATTTTTTGCATAAAGTAACAAATTCGCAAGAAAAATAAAAACAAACGAACAAAAAAAAAATACAAAAAAATAGAAGAAAAATAAGAAACGAAGGTAACAAAGAAAACCCAACTGCGATATGTCCGCCATTTGTAATCATCGAAAAAAAGAGTTTTCGAAGAAAAGAAAATGAATAAATAAATAAATAAATAAATAAATAAATAAATAAAAATGAAAATAAAGGTAACGTGTAAATCATTTTACAACAATTCGATAGTTAAGATAATTAATTATTTAGATAAATCTTCTTGTTCCATGCGGTCGTGCCTAGAGATAATTAATTAAATAATTAATTAATTATTTAAAAAAAAAACATATATATATACATATACATATACATCTATATATATTTTACAACAGAAACAATAACAGCAACAACAACAACATGAAAAATATTAAAAATAAAGTGGAAGCTTCGTTGTAGAAAAAAAAAAAAGAAATTGAAATACTTGTCCGTAAAAAAAGATGAAAAAAAAGTATAAAAAATGAACAAACGAGAAAAAAGAAATAAAAAAAAAAACCTTGAAACGTATCTTTCATATCGAAAGTTTGTTAAACGAGATCGATCGGGTCCGGAAAGAAATACCAAAAAAAAAAAACAAACAAAGCTAAAATAGAATTTTAAAAAAACGTAACAATAATAATAATAATAATAATAATAATTTAAATAAATAAAAAAAAAAAGAAAACACAGAACGTTGAACAAGAGCATAAAAATGCATGACTATAATAAAATAATGAGAAATATTCTGACTCCTCTTACTAACAAATATGATAATACATCTATTTTTGAATGATTAAATAAAAAAAAAATAAAGAGAAAGAAAAAGAAAATGAATAATGAAAGAAACTAACAAATGAACGAATACACGTACACATTTACACACATACGTACACATTCATTTATTCATACAAACGAATAAAGTAAAACATGAAATGATTAATAATTAAACAAATAGTGTATTTTTGGTAAGGAAACTAATAGTAATTGTCACAGTGATCGTTCGCATTTAAAATGAACGTATACATAAAATACATCAAATGCATACACAAATACATATCTGAAAGAATAAAAGCTAAACAAGAATTTAACTATGAAAAAGCTTAGAATTTCATTTAAAAAAAAAACAAGAAAAACAAAGGGAGAGAGAAACAAAATTATACTTTTCTAAAACTGGATCATCGATACAATGTCAAATTATTTCTATCATTTACATATTGAATTTATTTAAATTAATTCCCCTTCTCAAAAAAAAAATATAAATATACAATAATACAAAAGTTAAATAAATTTATTTATTTATTTAATAAATTATTTATTGAAAAAATTGTATTCCATCTAATGAAAAGAAAGACTAATGTATAAACATTTAATAATTGTTTTGATAATTACAATTATTTAAACGAGAGATAAGAATATGATAAATTTTGTTCCAATTATTTATAAACATATAGAAAAAAAAAGGAAAAATAAATTAACAAATAAGTAAGATAATGATTTATTCATGACTACGTAATTTTTTGTTTGTTTAATCGAAACACAAAGAAAACGAATCGTGCAATGATGAATAATAATAATAATATAAAATAATAATAATAATAATAATAATAATAATAATAATATTAATAATAAATAAATAATGCAAGAAAAGACACACAGAAGAAGTTAACTAAAAGAAAAAAAAACATTCCAAATAATTATAAATAATATTAATACATAGAATAGCGTCTTCCGTGAAAATAAATAAAAATGGAAACAAACAAACAAACAAACAAACAAACAAATGATTAAATAAATAAATGAACATACACGTATTCGGAATCGATCGTTTCGTTAAAAAAAAGAAAATAAGATAAAAAAAAAATAAGAAATCAATACGAGAATATTTTTCACTATGATATTGTATTATATTTTCAAAATAAAAAGAGAAAAAAAAACACACACACACACCACAAATGCAACCTTCTCTTTGAAATATTTTCATTACGTATCGTGATTCGTCCAATATTTAGTAACAGTTAGTCCAACTAGATTAAATAAATAAATAAACAAATAAATAAATAATACAAAGACAAAAAGAACGATCATTGCAATATTTCTAAACATGATTTTCTAATTGAAACGAAGCTTCCATAAAAAATATTTAAAAAAAAAAAACCCATATGAAAAGAATAAAAAAATTAACTTCGAATTGATTCGAAGATAATAATGATTAAGAAAGAAATAGAAAGAGAGAAAAAATAAATCATTTTATCGTGTCTTTACAAAACATTAAATTATAAATCATATTAAAAAAAGGAAGGGTTGATATGATTTTATGGTGGAGGGAGGCAAAGGAGGATTATTTTAATTAAACGTAAACGAAAAAGAAGAATTTCGTTGTTCGATGAAGAAACATACGTTTCGTTGTTTTATTTTAATTCTTCTCTTTCTTCTTCTTCTTATTTTTATTTCTCTGTCAAATCGAACAAACAACACAAGTGCACAAGGAACAAACAAAGTGGGGGGGTCCACCACGTGTTTTTTGCCTCGCCAGTTTTATAACACGCACACTTTTACACTTAAAAAATAATTAAAAAATACCACCTTGACGTTTTAAAAGAATAATATTTAAATTAAAGTTATATTATATTGTATAATAAAAAAAAGTGAAAATATAAAAATAACAAAAAATATATATACATATATATAATAAATAAATAAATAAATAAATAATTAAAACGACAAATGGAATGAGAGAGAAATAGAGAGAGAGAGAAAGAGAGAGAGAGAGGGATGAGAATTTCAAAAAAAAAAAGAAAAAGTTTAATCGAAAGTAAATAAAAAGAGTCTAAAAATGGTGACGATTAAGAAAACCATAACGAATAAATGAAAAGAAAAGAAAGAAATATGTTGGAAAAAGGGTTGTTGTTAAATTAAACGAAATAGGAAAGGGCGAGAGGACAGAGGGTAGGGATAAGGGAAGTGTCGTTACCCTACGAAATCATTTTCTCAGGAAATCCGCTTTTTCTCGTACTGATCTGTTTTTTTTTTCTAATCGAAAGTTCGTTTCTAATTTAAACAACCAACAAAAGAAATAATTAAACAAGTAAAGAAAAAGTATAAAAAAATGAACGAACAATCGATTAAATATTGTTTTTTAGGTGTCAAACATATATAAAGGACAATTTAGCATATGTAATTGGTAATATAAATTAATTTGGTCCATTTTTGTGCATCTTACGAAACATTCGTAACAGCCATAGCGCCAATCTTTTGAAAACAGACCGAATTAATTTATACTCCCAATATATTTAAAATATATTATATGGTACTCTATTTAATAGAATAGAAAGTACATTTTTTAAATATAAGCAAGAAATCCACCACCTCTCTCCTTTTATTCGAAGATCGAACTTTAAACATGAAAATTGACATGGAAAACATAAAAAGAAAAATAATAAACACGTCACCAAACCAATCAACCAATAAACAAACAAACAAACAAACAAATAATAACAATAATAATAATAATTAATAATAATAAATAGGTCGATTACGCTAAGGTTTTGTCAAAAGTCAATACTTTTAATATCCACAATTTGTTAAGTGGCCTGAGATGTTTTTTTTTTTCGTGTATGTGTATGTCTGTCTAACCATCCTTTTTTTTTTTTATTTTTTTCTAATAAACGCGATATATTATTAATAATAATATATATGTAGATAATTAAATAAGTCTCTCTCCCCTCTCCGTCGATAATAATAAATAATTAATAATAAATAATAATAAATAATAATTAATAATAATAATGATAATTATTAAAATTTAAACTAAAGAAAAAAAACAATAAAGAGAACACAAATCAAAGGAAAAAAAAAAAAAAAAAAAGAAAATGTGAAAACTGAATCTGTGAGAAAAAAGTTCGTTTATTGTCTCAATGCGTAAACGTTTTACTAAAAATCAAAAAATATAATAAATTGGACACCAACACCCAATTGAGATTTAAGACGATCTATTGCTGCTGCTGCTGCTGCTGCTGCTTTTTTATTTTTTTTTAATTATTTTTTAATATTTTTTTATTAAATCTATTTTATTGTAAAATTTAATAAAAAAACAAGGAATAAAGCGCAAAAAAAGGGTTTGTTCAATAAATTGGGCTGCTAAACGGCAACAATCATGAAAGTGTTTTTGCGTACGATAAAAAAAAAAGAAAAAAAAAAAAAGAAAAGATTTTTTAAATAAAAATAAAATTCTTTCATCCCCTCTCTCACATGTTCGAAGGGGAATTAAACAAGGATGATGATAATAATATTTAACCTTGAAGTAAAGAGAGGGGGAAATAAAAGAAAGAAAGAAAAGGAATAGGAGAAATAAAAATAATAATAATAATAATAATAATAGTAATAATAATGATAAATAATAGTAATAATAAGAAGAAAAATAATAACGAAGAGTGGTATTAAATAATTAATAATAAAAAAAATAGACACAAGAAGAAAAAAAGGAAGAAAAAACGAAAGACGCGCACGGCGATTTCGTTCGAATTTGGTTTTTTTCTTTTGTTGGTTTTTGCTTTTGTTTTTGTTTTCTTTTAGCTTTTTCATCGATCGTATTAAAAATGCGAATGAAATTGAAAAAGAAAAAAACTTGAAGGGAACATTAAATGCGATCGGAGTTTTAGGGAAATTAATAAAATAAATAAAATAAATGAAAGAATATTGAATTAAAATTACAATTACAATTAAAATTAAAAAAAATTAAATATAATTAAATAAAATAATGAAAATAAAGTGAAATACGTGAGCTTAGTAAAAAAAAAAAAAAGAAAAAAAGAATAAAAAAACCAAGAAAAAAAAGAAAAACCATTTTAAAGATCAATACGATCTCTGTTATGTGCGATTTAAAAGAAAAACAAAAAAAAAAAAAGAGGAAAGCAAACTTGCGAGAATTTCGACTTTCGATTCCTCTTTTTTTTTTTATTTTTCTTTTCCCCTACTACTATTTGTTGTATTCTATCTTTTTTTTTCTTATCACGAACAAGTGCAATAATAAAAAGAAAAAAAGAAATGCATTATCGAAAAAATACGAATCGAAGAAAAATTAATAAATAATAATTAATTAAAATATCGAAAATCTCGCTAGTTATTTACCGAGTTCGTGGCCTCTGCGATGAAAAAAAAAAAAGAAATAAAAGTAAATAAATAAATAATAATAATAATTCGTCGTGACTTTTAAAATCCAAAAAAAATAGAAATGAAAGAGAAAAGAGAAAAGAAAAGAAAAGTTAATAGAATGATGATGAATTGTTTTGCAAAACGAGAAAAGCTGGATGTGAGAATTTGAAATGAATAATAACAATAATAATAATAATAATAAATTAAATTATTTAAAGTTGAAGACTAAACAAAATAAGAACAAATAGTTGAATTTCTCGATTAATTAATTTTTTAAAAATTGTCTTAACGAAAGATCCAATTATTCTTTCTAAAGTTTGTATGTGTACATTTTAAATGACCAATGGCATCCAACCATATATGAGTTTAACATTTTTTTCTATTAAAAAAAACAAAACAATACAAAAAATATCCTAAAAGCCAGGAAAGAATTTTGTTTTCGAGCTGCTGCATTTTTTTTTCTTAATTTATTTATTCATTTCAAATCTCACATAACTTCTTTCGAAAAGAAAAATTTTGGTAGCCAATAGCTAGCTAGCTAACTAGCTAGCATAACAAATGATAAAACGAACAAAAAATAATAATAATAAAAATGAAAAAAAAAATAAAATTAACACATTCTCCAAGGATTTGAGTATCCAATGGTAATAGTACATACATTCAGTATAGTTGATAAAATGACGATGAGGAGGAGAGTATTTTTTCTAGAAACGTTAGTGGACCAGGCAGCAAGAAACCTAAAAATATCGTAAAACAGCAAAACAAAAATTTAATAATATGTAATAATTTAAACGAACGAATAAAAAAAAACAAACAAACAAACAAACAAACGAACAAAAAGAAAATAAATATGCAAAAAAAAAGAATAACACAAACAATAACGAAGCGTGCTATAAACATATTAAATGAAACAAAAATTAATAATAATAATAATACTAATAATAATAATATAATAATAATAATAATAATAATAATAATAATAATAATTTAAAACAATTGAAAACTGGTAAAAATCCGTAGGGTTTTGTCGTCTACGTTTTGGTAGCGAATTACGAAAAAAAAAATAAATAAATAAATAAAATAAACCTGAATGATAGTAGGATAAGCGCAAAGAATGTGTGTGTCGTCGTAGAACAGTAAAAATTAAAGAAAGAAAGAAAGAAAAATTTTTATCGAAGGGGAAAACGTGCTTGATATGAGGTAACGCAAAAGAAAAACAGAGAAAGAAAAAAATGCAAAAGATAAAAAAAGAAAAGAGGAGAAAATGAGCGGCATTAAACAAAAAAAAAAAAAAAAGAAACACAGAGAGATAGCGAAAAACAGTATGGAAACGATAATATTATAAGCAACAAGAAGTGCTTTTATGAAATACAATATTATTTATACCATCCGGATATGATATATAATAAATATATATCTATATACATACATTATATGTATATGCTAAGGGCTAATTGATAAGAAAAAGAATCGCGTTTTATGTAATACAAGGTATATATATATATATATTATATTATATTATATATAAATAAGTATATTAATATTACAAATATATATATATATACGTATATTATGAACTATATATTATAAACTATTATAATATTAATAATATATTGTAATAATTCGTAGTATTATATTGTGACTAGCAAAAGGCATTATAAGTAATAAAGGTTGTCCTATATGTGAACTCTGACTTATATACTTTTTCTCTCTCTTTCTCTCTCTCTCTCTCTCTCTTTTTAATATATTTGTATATTTAATATATATATTATTTTTGAGTAGTTTACGTTTTCTATATAATATATTATTATATAATTGAACGATGTATAAATACATGCTTAGTAGTATGAGTCCACTATATATATATAAATTGAAAATTCATGTTTTTGTCGATATAAATAAAATTCATTTGAAACTAGTAAATTTATGTTTTTATTATAAATTAAACTTAACTTTATTATTAAATATCCAGTAAACACTAAACATTAATATGACGTTCGATTTAGATCATGTTTCTGACTTAAAATTTACATCACGTTTTGATGTCATTTCTAAGTCATTATTTTTACATATTATTTATGTCATAAATAAGCCATACAATTTCCTAGGTGTAAAATCATTAGTTGTATGTTATGTCGACCCTTCGCATGTTGGTATTACTCGCCGCTGAATTACGCGTACAGAGGGCGTTTTTTCGTGAATCACACGGAAGTTTGGTTATTCTTTTATTTAAAAAAAAAAAATCCCTAGTATTCTGAGATTCCCTATACAATGCTAGAAAAAGATAGTCATTTTTCAGTCAAGCTTTGTAATTAATGTGACATCTATATGACATCGATTTTACGTCATATTTATGTAAGAATTATTCGTCAAAAAGTGCGAAATAGGGACATAAAAATGACTAGTTTCAGAACCAATTTCTTACGTTCAAGATTATTTTTCAAGACATCAAATTGACATCATTTTAACGTTAATGTGTTCACTGGGATAAGATTAAAAATAAGAATGTACTACTATCGAGGATATTTGTAGGAGAATTTCATAATTATCGGTAACTGGTAAGACAGAAATCTACTGTTATCAATGAAAAATATAATATTGTTGACAGGAATCTACGAATACTATGGATAACACTTTATGAATACTGTTTAATGATTAGCTATATTATATACATGTATATACGTATATATACTGTAGTTCAAGCAACGTGTCATTTAATTTTGTTGGCCCTTGTCAAAACCGAACATATCAAATAATTTTGATTAAATAATATATATCTAAAAATGTGTACGTATATTGATGTAGTGAATTATTTTGTATTATTGTTATTTGTAAGAAAAGAAATGTTACTTTTTATGTGTATTCATAAAAGTTAAAAATTAGGTTATGTTAAGTTGACGTATAATCTAACCTATAAAAGATTTTTATTTTCTATTAATTAACGTTGGTAAGGATTGATTTATTGTTTTAGCTGTTACCAGTGGAATATCCTTTATATTATCTTCTATTCTAACCGTACTTTTATTCTCTGGGATGCAAATGTATCGAGCTTGGTTAACCTCCTCGCAATTACATACCATTTTAGGAGGTTATGTTGGATCATTATTATTTTTATTTGTATTGACAGCATTAGGTAATTTAGAAGCTACTGTATTTGGAAAATCGTTTCAACAAAAATTGTTTCCCGAAGGTTAGTTCTATTCCCAGTTAACACAAAACGTTAATATGACG
>JACGTP010000021.1:0-27711 GCA_023678845.1 Mischocyttarus mexicanus | reverse complement strand
GACGTTGCATGGACAGCAAATTGCACATTTTCCACAAGGCACAAGTCTTCTGCACGCTTGGGAATCAAAGAAAAAAACTTAGCATCGTTTGTTTTAAAGTTATCGCAAAAAAACGCAACGTGGAGCGTCAAATATGAGATGGAGCAGTGAGGGACGAAATTTGTACCGTCAAATGTCAAATGGAGCAATGAAAAATGTGATGTAGCAAAGATTACGAAATAGTATGGACTACAAATTGTACATTTTACAGAAGGTAAAAGTCTTCTGATCCTTCGTAAGTCATTGAAAAAAAATTATCAGTGTTTATATTAAAGATACATTGAAAAAACGTAGACGACAACTAAGAAAAAAAAAGGAGAATTTTTGGCGACATTAAACTTTGGAGTATTGTAGAAAATAATTACGACGTTGCATGGACAGCAAATTGCACATTTTCCACAAGGCACAAGTCTTCTGCACGCTTGGGAATCAAAGAAAAAAACTTAGCATCGCAAAATTGGCTAGATGGACTGGACTATATGTTTTATTCCTATGCAATTAAATTTCAATCACATCTCTGCCAAGTAACACCACTCTCTATTTTTTTATTTATTTTTTAAACACTCTAGTATTTATAGTAATTATAAAATAATTGAATTTTATAATGTTTTGGGAAAAATATATTCTACACACTTTTTATATTTTTCTATCAATTTAATTGTAGATTGAATAATTTTTGTATTAAATCAAATAATGTAAAGTATGTGTTTGTGATAATGGAACATATGTGGAACAACTCTGTCACAAACAAACTTTATAAATGTAGTTTGGAAATTGTTTGAGTAGGTACTCCTGTAAAACATATTATAATACTTAAAAGTTTAATATTTGAAATTAGAAGGTTTTAATAAATGAAAATTAGCAAATCGGTAAATTTAATATTCCCAAAGGGAATTTCTTATAAAATTTACTTGCAAATATTATTTTCTATTCTTTCATTTTAATTACATTTAATCAAATAGTCAACTTTGGTTAGTTTACGAAATGTTTTCAATTAGAGAATATTTATCGAAAAATATTTCATTTCTAAAGTAATTAATTAAAACTATGACATATTAATAATTCAAAATAAATAAATAAATACATTTAAAAAATAATATCTTTAAAAATGTTAAATAAAATATGTTTTTTAAGATATCTTTTTTAATTTGATTTACATTAAATTAAAAAAATCACGATTACGAATAATAATAAATTATTTATCAATATAAAATTATTATCCCTTTTAATAAATGTATATACATATTTAGGATTAAGTATAATATTACGAATCACATTATTTTTTCTTTTTTTAAATTAAAACTTTTTCATTTTCCAATAATTTCGCGAATCGTTTAAATGCCGTTATAATCGTCTTCGACGATTTCTCAATCCTTTTATCACCGATAACTTTGTCCTTTCTTCTAATCGTCCTTTTTTTTCTTTTCTTTTTTTTTCATTTTCATCCTTCTTCCGTTTCTTCTTCAATGTCTTACTTTTTTTTTTTTTTATATCTTCCTCAACCCGTCTATTTCCAGTAAGAAGTTTTAATGAGTTGCCGCACTGTTTAAAGATTTAAACTTTTTCCTACGTTGGGAAAGTCCAAGATACGATGAGCGTTTCTGCGAAATATTCGAGACGTATATTTCGGTAATTAATATTTTTTTTCTTATTTTATTCTTTTGTTATTTATCTTACCACCAATGAGATAAAGATTACTCGTAGATACGTGATCGTTGTATTTTAACACTTTCTATTATTCTATGCAAAGAGTTAGAGAAGGAAGAATGAACGAGGGAAGGAGTGATTGGTTGAGAAGAGATTGGTTAGTGGAGATTTTAAATTGGATTTAAGTAGTCGCGAAGTTAGAGAAATTGATTTTTCTTTGAAATTAAAATATGTATGTGTACGGAAATTTAAATTGAAATTTCTCAACAACTCCTTTGCAGGACTAAAATGATTCTACTTTTCGGATCTAGAAATAAGATATTTCATCAGCTTATAATATAATTATTTTATTATATTTATATTTTTTACATTTATCATTGTAAATGTCTACTTACAACTCATGTTTAATAATTTATCACGTCAGGAAAAATAACTTATAATTCTTACTGAGAATTGATCATCGTATATTAATTTTTTAATAATAAATAAATAAATAAATAAAAGATTTGAATATGTATACTAACTGAATAAATATATAATAACTAATATATAATGTTTTATTATTAGAATTATTAGATTGAATAAACCAATGGTATTGCTCTGAAAACAAAATTTATTCGTTAACTATTTATACGTTTTCTATAAATTTAAACATTGATATTTTTTTTCTATACAAATCTTATCTGAAAACAAAGAAAAACGTTAAAAGTCTATTCTTTCTAAAATCTCTTTTTGAATAATAAACAAATACTAATAATGCGATATAATAATACACTACACACAAAACAACTAATTTGATTTGACTATCGTTCACTCAATCGCTCGTCTCAAAGGTCAGATCAAAACTGCCCTTCTTGCTTGATATTCAACTTATATATTAGGTTGTCAAGTATGAAATGGAACAAACAATGCACATAATTGAATTGAAATTTGTTACATTTCATACTTAACAACCTAATAGTATTCGATCGATGTGGCAACGAGTCGTGAACTCTTTTTTTTTAAAGTTCCTTCAACCGTTTAACCAAGAAATTATATTTTTTTTACATATATATTTATTAATATTGCAAGACGAGTAGTATAAGTAGACTATATTGTCAATAAATTAATACAACTCGATATTTTATCAGATGTAAGGTTACTTGTATAAAAACTCAAACAAAATGTATTTTTTAGTCAAATAAAATGCATTTTTTAGTCAAATAAAATATATATACATATATATATGGATAAAAATGTGAAAATATTATATATGCATTATAAGAAGAGCTACGTATAAGTAAAATTGATGGTGTTGGATAGAGTATAAAAGATCATAGGATCGAATCGGTATTCTACTCTCGATGTTTCTTGCTTCTTCTTCCTTGTCCCTTGTTCACCTACCCTTCACCCCAGTTTCACCCCTATTCACCCTAATATACAAGAGTATAGGTAATAACGGAAGACGTCGTGCTTTCGTGGACGATGTTCCGCATACGCTTGCCCTATTAGCATACAATTATCTTTATGCTTCTTTTATGATTCATATTTAGTAGTATAAGTCCCCTTTTTCCTTCTCCTTTTATTATCCTCCTCTCTCTCACTCTCTATTTTAGAGTGTTTCTCTTTCTTGCTCTTATTTTCACGATCGTGTCCCGTTCAAGCCGAGCGATTTCAAAGTTTGCAACTTTTACGATCGAGCTTCCCGCTTCGAAACTTAACGTCTACGTGCAACTTCGTCCTTTACCATGAATCTTCTTACTATCGATACGTTTGATAAACTTTCTCTCTCTCTTTCTTTCTTTCTTTTTCTCTCTTTCCATCTCTCTCTTTTTCTCTTTTGTTAAAACTCGAAGAATTTTTCTTTTCCTTTCCTTTTTTTTTTGCTTTCCAAATCACTTTTTCCTCCTCCTGGTAGTATTCGGATTAACGTGAAATTTAATCCTATTTTATATTGTGTTTAGAATAATTTATACTCTATATAATTTAAGAACTTTTATAATATTTTATTAATGTTAAATTTAAAGGTAAATAAAATATTAGTTAAATAAAAAAATAATATTATTTATAATATATAATTTTTTAATATATTTGGTTAGGGGAAAAAAGAAATGTAGGATTTTTGATCACAATTCAATGAGAAAAATTTTTTTTAATTTAAAAAATATATAATTAATTTATTTATAATAATTTTTACTTTTAATATCATACTTTTTTGTATTGGTTTGTTAATATATTATAGTAATATAATTAGAATATTTTTCGAATTTTTAATAATGATAAAAATAACTTCAAAATCTTAAATACGAAACAATTGACTTGCTCGAGAAACTTTAAGGAACTAAAGAAACTTTTAGAAATTTCCATCAGCAAATTGAATCCCTGAAGTCTTAAAATACTCGATTCGAATTAATAATCGATAAATCATACTTTACTTGTCCAATTACCTTATAAATTGATTCATCAAATTTCGCATAAAATCTAATCGAAAAATTATTACATATTTATTAAATTGATTTTCATTTGAAGTATTAAATTCTTAACAGAATACAAACTTGAAATCTTGAATATATTAAAAATAAAATAAAACAATAAATTTCCATAGTAAAATTACAGAACAAACATAACTTTAAAAAACAATTGCAATCATCAAACTAAACCTAAACTCTTAAAATACTCAATCCTAAATAATAACCAATAAACCTATTCTTTACCCTATCCAATTACTTTTCAAATAGACTCATCAAATTTTGCCCCAGCTCCATCCTTTCTCTCTAAACCATCCAACCCATTTACAGAATATCCAGTAACCTACAATTTCGTCTAATTTACGTTAGCTAACAAAGCTCGTAACTAAACTAACCGAAACAACCGAAACAAAAATAATACCCTAAATGAAGAAACAACAAGAAAAAGTAACTGAAATCAAAGGTTAAAACAAAGATCGTAAGTTCGGAGGCTAATGCACCACTGGTACTAAAAAAAAAAAGGGAAAAACAAAAAACAAAAAACAAAAATAAAAATAAAAATAAAAAAACAAGTCTCTACGCTACTTGAAAAGAATACAACGGAATGAAAGAAAATTCCGACGGACAAAGGGGGTGGAAAAAAAGAAAAAGAAAGAAAGAACCGGAAATAACGTTCAGTGTTTAGCCTATGGTTGGGTAGCATAACGAAGCTAACGGAGCTAACAGTGCTTAATGGATCTAATAGTACACGTGTCCCTAAACATATATATACACATATACATATATGAACATATTCACATACATATACACACATATATGGATATATTCACATCATATACACACATATGTATATTCACACACGTATATATACATACATACATACATATATATATATATATATATATTTACATATACCCTAACCAAGGAAACTATACCCCGTTTTTCGTCAAAAACAAAATTCAAATGGCGCGAAATAAAAGGCTTCTTTTAAATGGAGCGTTCGCGTGCCGTTGTGTGCAAATGGATGCGCATTAATTAAACTAATGGTCACTCGTAGTCGGTTGCAATGGTGGTGGGTCATTCTAGAGTACTACGATCGTATTCCCCATAGTGAAAGAAAGAGATAGAATGTATCTGAAATACAGAGAGAGAGAGAGAGAGAGAGAGAGAGAGAGAGAGAAAGAAGTAAAAGAGAGACAGCAAGGATACGTTGTTACGTGCTTTCTCGTTATTGTGCTTTATTGGTTCAACTATGTTTTCGTCTCTTTCTGTTTCTCTCTTTCTCTTTGTCTCATTCTTTCTCTTTGTCTTTCTGTCTTTCTCTAACTCTTCTTATTTCACCGGAAAAGCATCACGCAACAGCGTTCGCTCGTAAATTCGAAAAAGGGATCGTAAATCCTGTAAAATATATTCGAGCAAAGTATATACCAAAAAAGGAGTAAAACGTCGATAAATCATCTCGGAACTTTACTTTCGTGTTTTCCCTTGATTCGAGGTTTCTTTAGTTTAGATTATTTCAACTTTTTTCTTTTTTTAAAAAAAGGGGATTATTAATTTGGTTTTGTTTTTCATTTCTTTTCCTTTTATTATTATTATTATATATATATATATAAGGTATTATATATAAATATATACGATATATAATTTATAATAGATTAACAGTATTATTTAAAATTAACATAAACCTTCTTTGGTAATATTATTCTGATATCAAGGTCGTTATTAAACTGAACGTGAATAATGTGTATTATCTTGAACAGTTTGTCCTTTGCATAGAGTAGGTAAGTTTGATTTTAGCGGTCGCGAATGTTATACGGGCGAATAGCTAATAACGAACGTGCTTTGACTACTAATCGACTTGGCGAGAAGATTTTCTAACGTTGGCGTATGAGTTAAACGAAAAGGAATAAAGGAGAGAGAGAGAGAGAGAGAGAGAGAGAGAGAGAGAGAGAAAGGGAGAAAGGGAAAATGGTTAGAGGAAGAGAAGGTAGAAGATACTTCCGATGGATGCTGTTAAGGAGTATCTAAAAGGAATCGAGTATCTGCTAAGCTAGTAGGATCCTTTCCTTCTTCAAACATTCAGAAGATAAGGGTCAATTTGTACTCTCTAAAGAAATACGATACTATTTTAATTACTTATTTTAATATTACGATATCGATCCGTGATACTCTATTTCCTTTTTCAGAATAAATTTATTTCATTTTTTTTAAATATTTTTTTATTCAATGGTAAACAAACAAACGATTTGTTTCGTATTTGAAATTTGATAGATTTTCAATTAGTATTCCTCATCGTGTCAAACTGTAATACAATTTTTAAAACCTTATAAAGATTAATCATTATCATAATCATTATCATCATAATATAATTAATAAGCCTAAATTTATTTAAAATCGTGTCATACTTAAATAAGAATTCAATTGATATTCTTCATCACGCGAAACTAAAATAATATATAAATCTATATGAAGATTTATATCATCATCCCAATCTTCATAATCATAATCATAATCATAATAATCATAATCATGATGATAGTTGAGATTGAATATAAGGTTGATCTAGAAATTCGTCATGCGAAGCAAACATCGAGAACGGTTGTTAGATATTCCAAGAGAGAAGGAGTAGGTGTAAGTACTGTGTTAGTCTTGGGGGTTATGTCGCAGCTAGCAGAGCTAACTAATAGCCTCTTAGCCTTGGCTTAGGGGATCATGCTCCAGGCAGCCGCACCCTCCTTTGCTTTCTCCAGACTCTCGAGCCAAGCTCCCTAACCCGCCACTGCAATTCCTTAAGCCTTGCGAGGTCTGCAAACAGCCGATCTCCTTCTGTTCTTCTCAAAGCAATGGATTAGGCTGGACTTTTACACACACACACACATACTTTTTCTCTCTTTCTCTGTCAATGTTTATTCAATCGATTTTATTTTCATATTTTATACAAGAAAATCCTATTATGATCATCCTACGATTTCCTATTTCTATTATTGAAATAATTCACAAACAATCAAATATTTAACAAACTTGATATATTTGAGAAAAAGTTAATCCTTCTGTACTTCTCAAAACAATATTATGATCATTCTATGATTTCCTGTTTCTATTATTCAAATAAATGATTATTGATATTAAACAAATAATTATTAGATTGCGTTGGATTGTGTTGGATTGCAATTTGGAACAAATATTTGAAAATACAGTTGCATTAATCGAATCAAATATTTTAACAAACTTGACATATTTGGGAAAAATTTAAATTCTTTCAAACAAATCTGTTTTACCATTCCTAACTTAAAAAAAGAACAAGAGAAAAAAAGAAACTTCGCATGGTTCTTTTTATTCAACTATTTTTCATATTTTCCTTTTCGTTTCTATCAGTTTTCTTTTCAATGTTTTTAACTCTACCAGATAGTAATCTTTGTGTTACGGAAAGGAAAAGGAAGAAAGTAAGAGGAAAAACAAAGAACAGAATGGTCTTTCTAGACTTTCGTGAATCCAAACAGTACAGGATAGTAGTAGTTTGGGTATAGAAAATTTGTGTATATCGTTCGATCGATATGTAAACTGAAATAGAACACATTGATTCGTTCCATTGGGGAATAAACAAAATAGAGAGAGAGAGAGAGAGAAATCTACTACTCTTCTCTTAAAGCTTAAATGCAGGAAGAGAATTGCAGACAAGAAGAGCTTACTTTTCACTTCCTCTTCGGATATCGAACTTGTGTTTTCGGTATGTAAATGCACATCGAAAACCTGTAAATACTCCTACCCAGCTAAATAAACATCAAATAAATAGGTACCACGTAACTGTGTTTAAGTATCTATTGTATATAACATAAGCTGTTGCAGAATATTCCTCAACTTATCTCGACTACTATTTTTCATTATTGTTCTTGTTGTGGTTGTTGTTGTTATTGGGTAAACGAAAGAGGAAAAAACGAACGGTACAATAATAAAAAAAAAAAAAAGAAGAAGAAGAAAGGGAATTGCTAACAGTGGAATCCCGATTGGGCGTGTCCGTCAAGTTAATTTATTTAGTATCCCACAAGGAGAGACAAGTTCCGGTGTAGCTTTAGGACGTTGCTGGGTGCCATTGTGTATCGGCAGGTTTTCACCACTTTGAAATATCACCACCACCACCACCATCACCGTGGCCCTGGCGGCTTATTTCCCTCTTCTCCTCCCATCATCCCCCAACTTCTCTTCCTACTCTTCATACTCCTACTACTAACACCATAACGATGGTACTACTTTTACTTACTACTACAGTGTAACCCTTTTACTACTACTATCTGTACTGTGTTGTGTATTAATACTTTTACTTATTATTAGAATAGTATTTCTATTAACTACGGGACCACTCTTACTATTATAAATACAAGGTTATAATTATAAATACACTATTAGGGTTCCTATAACTACAACTATAAAAAGTTCTATCATTACTACTGCAACTATTGGACTGCTCATACCACTATCCAAATACAGGGTTTACTACTATAAATATACTACGGGTTTCCTATAACTACAACTATAAGGGGTTACTACCATTGCTACTGCAACTACTGGACTGCTCATACCACTTTTCAAATACAGGGTTTCTACTATAAATACACTATGGGGTTCCTACTATAAACACACTACGGGGTTTCTACTATAAATACACTATGGTGTTTCTACAACTAGAACTATTGAGGGTTACTACCACTACTACTACAACTATTGGGTTACTTCAACTACTACTACTACTACTACTACTACTACTACTACTACTACTACTCTGTCACTACTACTATTTTACTTCAAATACTCCTCCTCCTCTTCCCGTTCCTCTTATTCACCACCACCTCTTCACCTAAGCATCAACGTAGTCCCCTGGGTAGGAATTAATTTCACAGGGGAAACAACCGAACCGAGTATATACGTCTGGGTTACGTACGTATATGCATGCAACGGCAGAAGGGCGGTACCTACGTGCCTCGATTATAAATGGTCGCATTGAAACTTTTCGTTGGGCGAAATTGACGTATAAATACCTCCAAATTCTCTATCTCTCTCTCTCTCTCTCACACACACACACACCCACACACACTTTTTCTGTCTCTCTTTTTTCCTACGGTTCTTTACCCTCGACACGATCCATTCGATTAATTCCAATATCATTTTGAAATTTTATTTCTTCATTTGGAATTTGTCTCTTTTATATTATTTTATTTTATTTATTAAACGTGATGTAAATTTTATATCAGATTAAGATTATAATTTTTACAGTAAGATTTTACGTCAGATTTTAGTCATATTTACGTAAAAATTTTATGTCAAAAAGTGATCTAAATCGAATGTCATATTAACGTTTTGTGTTAATTGGGAAGCTATTCAAAGGTAGTTATTACCACGTGCGAAAGAATACAGGATTTAGCCCCTACGTAGTTTCTAGATAATTAATTGAAAATCAATTGAATACTTGTTCTTCTCTTTTTTTTTTATTTTTATTTTTTAAATTATAATATCTGTTATCCTTTTTTTCAGATTTTTGCAAACTAAAAGCTTAATTATTTCTCTCGTCTACGAACGTACACGTTACCATAGATCGAAACTTTTCTAAGTGATTAATTAAAAATCTATTCAAGAGTACGTACCTTTTTTTCTTTTTTTTTTAATTATTTTTCAGGTACTTTTATGGATTATAATGTTTTTTTTTTTCGTTAATCAGATTGTAAAATTACGAGCGTATGGGGGAAAAAAAAGTTTGGTCGGTGGTCAGTTGTGTGGAATAATTTGTTGAATGAAAGTTTATCAGAGTTGTAACTGTTATATGGAAAAAGATCGTAATAGAGTGTAATCGGTTGTAAAACGTCGAAGTATCATCATCCTTGATCGACTTGAAAAAGATCGTAAAATTCGGTTAATGAACCGCTTAACGTTCAGATAAAACACCAACCACACGTAGGATCGAAACTCTAAAAAAGGGTAAGGAAGTAAGTTTCGGATGAAAAATTATTATGGGAAACGGTTAACCCGCATCTCTATGTGGTCCTTGTCCTGTTGAGCAAAAGGTTATAAAAGAGAACCCCATGTTGAAAACGGTAATACTCGGAGCTTCGATAAAGGTCGTTAATGGGAATCCTAAAAGGTACGTGGGTTTTAGGTTGGTAGTGTAAGTTAACTATCAAACTAATAAAACAAAAAAGAAAAAAGATTCTTTATACGTTTTTCGGTCAGCGAACATAATTTCCCTTTGTATTTTTTTTTTTTTACACCTAACTTTTTTATTTAAACCTTGCATTAAACTATTTTCCCTATTATTTCTTGCTACAATTTTCTTCAATTTTTATTCTACTCTATATAAATATATTTTAGAATATATTTACCTATTATAATTTTATATATTTTATTTATATTAGTGTAACAAGTTGAATGCCATGGGGTAAAGTAATGGTGATGATAGTGGAAGTCACTGGTAACTAACAGTAAGATAAATGCATTCCACTTGATTAGTATGATAACATATAATGGAATAGTTATGTAAAATTAGTCGTTTAATTCGACGTGTTTAATGTAACAGTTTGAGTGCTAAAGAGCGCTATAGCGCTTTTCTCGTGTTTAGCCAAAATTGCGAGAAGCTCTATAGCGTTTCTTAAAACTGGTTGCATTAGCAAAGCATACGATTTCTCTTTACTTTAATAATATAAAATTGTAAATGTATATAGGTCACTTAGAACACTATAAAAAGAAATAATAACTACACTTATTGTTTCTTTTTGTTTTCATACCCACTCGATCACTTTAACATTTTTCGATAAATCTTTATTCAAAATTTGGTTAGCACTCAAACAGTTGAATAGCAATTTTTATTCAGGTATCCTGTTTATGCGTTAAGACGTCATGGAACAGGTTTTATTTAAATATACTTTTGGAATATAAGAACCTGCATAGTAATATATATTTATATGTATAAAGATGTGATTATGGTAATATTGTATAAACAATGAGTGACGATATTGAGAATCTATTTCATAGAACAGAAAAAGAGAGAGAGAGAGAGAATGAGAGAATGTGAGTGTTAGAGAGAGAGAGTGTATGTGTGTGTGTGTGTGTGTGAGATGAGACTAGCTATATCATGTTTGGGCTGGACTGTTGTTGAATACGAAACGTGGATCACCACGGATCTAGCTGGTGACCGAATCCGCTCTAGGGCGGTTTACAGGACAACGGGCCAATAATCCCAGGATGAAGGTGAATAGACCAATATTGCTAAACTTTCGAAGCTCCCTCTCTTGATACGTTACTATGATAGTACACTTGATCGTCTTTATCGATACTTATATTCTACAATACAAAAGAATTCTTATTTCAATCTTGATAACTTCTTTCATATCTTTTATCCTTTTATATTAAGTTATTATCTTTCTTTTATTTTCAATTATTCATTTCTAAGTATTTTTTTTATCAATAAGTTTAAGGTTCTATCAAATTATTGAAGTTATTTTGATATTATTCTTCTATATCGTATTATTATCTTTTCATGTACTAAACAATATTGGATCTATTAAATGTCAACCATTTTCATTCCAAACTGTTAGATATTATCAGATTATTGACCAACCATTTCTTTTATCATTTTCCAGAAAATTGTCTTCAATATCATTCCAATCTAATATTCTTATTACTTTCTCATAATACAAGGACAGTTATTTTATTCATCGAATTTGGCACACATATCCTTTTTAGTTATACATTTATACATATACATCTACATAAATACATATACATACGTACATATACATAGATACATGCATACATACATACATATATATGTGTATATTTGATTCTTGGGAATAAGTTGGCAGAGGAGCATTTTCTGTGTCATACCAAAACGTTACATGTACCATTACCGAAGCGTTGGCGTCTCACTGAAGTACCAACTCTAGCTTTGAAATATTAGTACCGTAACGTGTCCTTTCCGTCGTCTACTACTACTACTAGTACTACTATTACTACTACTATTACTATTACTACTTTTACTATTACTACAACATCGTTTAGGTCGTAATAGTTGTCGTGGTACGTCGTCGTTTCAACGCGTTCTAAATTTTCCTCTAAATTTTACTCCAAATTATGGATATACACCGCAATGGTCTACACGTCGTCTACAAAATCGGTCCTTGGGTATATTACGTCACGTCAGACACTCCTATTTGAGCACAAAATAGACATCGAAAGGAAAACCAGTAAGTCCCTTAGAATTTAGACGAAACTTTTATTTCCTATATCGCGTGTAAATGTATTTTCTACAGAAACAATAGGAACAACGGGGTTGTGTTGGATGAACGGGGATGGAAGGGGGTGGGAAAAAAGATAGGGAATAGGGGATGTGAATAGGATATGAAGGATAACGGTTGGAAATAAAAACTAAATGTAAGAATGCATAAGGTTACCTGTAATTGCATATACTGGGTACCCCAATAAAAGCATTCGTCAAACTATAAATGGGATTCTATATAAGTTTTGAGTAGTCTTTTTGTTATTAATTATTACTGGTTTTTAAAATATATAATAAATATTTATTAAAAGAATTGTTCTTTGCTTTTTATATTTTTTATTTACATATTTATATTAATATAGTTCATTTCAGTTACTTGTTACTATTTGAATCCAACTGATTTTAAAGTTTCCATAAAAATAAAAATATAAATAAAATAGAATACTCTATTATAAATATCATTCTTTGATTTTGATAGAAAATTAGGACAATCTAAAAAAGAAAATAATTCTTTGTGATACATTTGTCGATTGTATTTTATAAAACTAACGTAATTACAATACATGCGAAAAGATAAAGATATTATGATCAATCATGTAAAAATGATTTATTTTAAAGCTATCAACATATATTGTTGATTGGTTATTTTTTGTGGACACCCAGTAGTGTTGAACGTTGAACAGAAAATATTCTAGGATGGTGGTCATAAAGGGACTTTACGAAAGACTTTTATGAAAAGGGCACATTTCGTGGAACATCTTCTTGGTCGAAATTGTAATACTTTCTTTTCTTTTATTTTTTTTTGGGGGGGGTTTTCTTCTTCTTTTTTTCCTTGCAGGAAATAGTCGCGTGAAACGTGAGTTGAGACACGAAACCGAGAAACAGGAAACCATCCTGAACATACTACGTGACGTTCTAGAAACGTTGACACTCTGTTAACGGATAGCTCGATAAACTTTGCGTTGGCCTTCTCCTTCTCCTTCTCCTTCTCCTTCTCTCTCTCTCTTTCTCTCTTCCATTCTCTTTCTGTCTCTCTTTCATCGAATACTCGATCGAGTACAAACTATACTACCTTGGTATAGACTTCATCCTGTAGTTTGCTATACCAAGTTCGAACGTTGCAAGATTTAATTGAAATAGAAATTAACTGAAATACATTCTATTAGAAAGAATTATTTTCAAAAGTTATCGATCGTTGATTACAAAATTATTCTTTACGATTAATAATTAACCCTAGATATTTATTTTGTTCTCGTGTTATTCAATTGGATAAAACTTAATGTAATTCATATTTTTCTAATTGAAATTATTAAACCGAAATTTATTTACTTTTCGAATAATTCAAATAATTAGATTGTTTAGGAAAATAATTTTAGATCGTTTATTATTACTCTTTTTTTTAATATTATTGTTTTATATCATTTTTTTAATTAATTGGAATGATAGAAATATTTTTTTAGAATTCTTCGACTAACGTAGATTCATTTGTAAGTTATGTTTTATCAAGTTCAAACTTTTAACAACGATTTTTAACAACAGAAGAGGCTTTAAAAACAAATCTGTTTTCTTAAAATCATAAAAGAAAACTACTTGAGAAAGTTAAAATAAAAAAGTGTGAAATAATTATTAAATAAATCGTTAATTGTACTTTTATTCGAAATAACTCGGCTATTAATCCTTGTTTATTGTAAATCAGAGAAAGAAAAAGAACAAAAAAAAGAAAAGAGTTGGCTAACGTTTGAGCCATTCAGAAAAAAAGTAGCAACGTCGTCTCGTTACTTTTTATCATCCTTAAAACTAACACAGAAGACTATCAAAACCGTAACAACTATCGTAAAGCGTCAGCCTCCGAACCATAGAAGAGGATTACTATGAACTGTAATTACCTGCTTTAATCGAGGAAGATGATCGCAGTACTGTTCGTTCTTTTTTTTTTTGTTCTTTCATCTTTTTTTCAAAACAATAAAACTATTTCGAATCGATATTTTATTTTTGTTAGTTTTATTCGTTAAATCTTGCAAACGAAATGATTACATTAATTTTTATGTCAATGCAATTTGTTAAATAATTTAAAATAAATTAATTTAACGTATTGAAATTAATTTAATGTATGATGGTTTTTGACACACACACAAATAGATATATAGATATTAATTCATACATTTATACATACATGCATATTAATTTAAATACAGAAAGAAACAAAAAAACTCAATATAAAAACAACTTCACATTTTTCCTAATGTGTGAAAAACAAAAGAAAAAAGTATTCATACGTGTCTTCTTGGAAACAAATACACTACAAAAACAATCATGTATTAATCGTTTAATGTATATTCATTATCAATAAGAGAGAGATAATGAGAGAGAGGGGGAGGGAGAATAAAATTATAGATAAATGATATTTCACATTAGGAATATCGTAACACAGTTTAGTGTTATTTCGTCAACAGATCGAAAAGGTTCTCTAACGGATTTGAAATCATTCGAATAATTTCAAACACACCATTTATCAAGTGAAATATTGAAGACGTATTATTAAAATATATCAAGCAACAATGTTATTAATGAATTATTTGTTTAATTATTGAAGTGTATAATACAAAAATCCGATTATATTTACAATTAAGTGAACATCGACAGAGAACGTCGGCGCCAGTAAAATATCTATAAATTCTTATTCCGCATGCGCGAAAGAAAGTGAGGTATTGCTACGTATGTCGTGTGTGTGTCTGTGTAATATAAGAATAGATATTTAATTATAAACGTTCGAAATATAATCACGGAACAATTCAAGGACAACAGATAAACACATTTCGTAGTAATTAATTGGAATAATCATTATTTCAAACACGTTATTTCCGTTTACTTTATTTGATATACAATATTACTGCAAAGTTAACCTATCTTTTTCTTCCATTATCTCTCTATCCCTTCTTTTTTATACCTCACACACACACACAAATTGACATATTAAATAGAGGAATAGTAAAAACACATATAACAGAACAAGATAATTCTTCGAACTAGACACGATCATCGTGCGTAGTGTTTTGTTACGTATAATAAACCATTTTACAGTGTTTCTCTGTATGTGTGTGTGTGTGTTTTACGTTGATTGGTTAGTTTAAACAGTGTTCTAAATCTCAGATCTAACGTGCATTTACAATTGGTCAGAAACAATCTTGTTTTATCTTGTGTAATTGAACAAATAATTATTTTATCTTGTGTAATTGAACAATCATAAAAGGAATTGGTGTTAATAATTTGTAATTTGAACAACACAACAACAACAACAACAATTTAACAAAAACTTGAATTAAGAAATAGTAAACGAGACGAAGAAGGAAATAAAAATGACCATAGAACACGAGAACGAAAGTAGGGTTAGGTTAAGAAGGACCAAAAGTGTCACTCATGCTGAGGAAATAAAAAAGGCTGAACAACTGGTCAGGAAATCTCAACCAGATAAACCGTAAGTATTAAGACAATAATAATAATAATTATAAATAATTCTTTTTTTTTTTAATCAATATTATTTAATAAACGAACATGTTTTATTTCAATTAAATTGAATAAGACATGAATTATATTTGTACGTTAATAAAAAGAGTATGGCGTGTGGGGGTAATTGAAATATACAAGAAGATAATAAATTAGAAAAATATTTATTTAAGCTAATTATAATTTGAACCTGAGAAAATACTTCCTTTCTTTTTTTTTTTGTTATTTTACTTATATATATATTAAACAAATATTATATTATATAAATAACAATTATATATCTTTAAAAAGTAAAATATTTTTTCGATCATATATGACCGGCCACGGTTATTCCTGTAACGCCATGGTGGTCACTGGTGACCTACGAACATTTGAACTAACTTAAATTGTAAAAGTTGAATGAAAATTTACAATTGGCGCATTAAGATAATAACCGCTAATTAGAATATACTTTTTCAAATAAAAAGTGCACCATTGTACAATTAAAAGTTTTAATTTGAGGAACGAAAATAAAATATTAATTTCTATGAAATCTAATTTCTGGCAAATAATATCTATATTCTAATGTACTTCGATTGATTTTATTTATTGTGTCAATAATAGAAATATCTAATAATGTTGACAACTCATTTAATTGTTTAAAATCATCGATGAAATATTCTTTAGCCAACGTTGTTAAAAGAACTTTTTTATGATGCACTCCTAATTTAATTAATTTGGTTAGAGTTTAATGTGCTAGTACGACACTTTCCTTTAAAGATAAACACATCTTATTAGAATAAGATTAAAATCTTATCTACGAAATGGATGTTCTATGAACAAATAATGATCAACATCTTTAACTTTAAAAATTAATGTTATACATCTTTGATCAATAACATCGTTCGTATTAATTTTGCAAAACTTCGGTTCTATATCATACAAAAATTTTAATGCAAATTCAAGGGCCATGCTTTTTTTTATCAATTATAAGTTGTTGCACATAATCAGGGCAGTGTTCCTTAAATGTATCTTTTAATTGTGACGGATTAATAAATTTGATACCAAAAAACTGACCAGGCGTAATGCCGTTTATCTCCATAGCTTTATAATATCAAATACTTCAAAAAAATAAGTCGTTAAATGAAAATATTTGTATCAATCCTAATTGGTTTCTACCAAAAGTTGATTTGAAGCTTAAACCACTTAATCACTTCAATACCATTAACTAAACGGCAAATTAAAATTCAATAAACTATTCTTTCAGTACAAACCAACTTTAATCTTTCTTTAATTATATAGTACAAACATAAAACCACAAGAAACCAACCACACTGTTTTTTTTTTCTTCTTTACTATATAATAATAAATTCAGTTATTCTTCTTCTTTTTCTTTCTTTTATAAATTCGGATTTTTAAAAAGAGCAACCAATATAACGAAATTATGAATGGGGGGCTGTTGCGACACGTTATTTTCTAGGAACTCCAGAGACTATTCCTGTCGGTTCGACGACTCGACACAGTTTGAGGAATCCATGCACAGTGCGCATGTATGCGTGCGTGTCGAATGACACAAGAAGAGAGGGAAACATTGAGACTCCGCCCTACAATCTACCATCTTTCCCACTCACACTACTAAACTTTGTATCGTTGCTAAATATATATGTATATCTCACATTTTACACACACATACACACGCACATACACATATACTTGTTTTCTCTTTTTAACTCGAACAACTTGTCTACTACTTCTCTCACTCCATCTTATTCAATTTCCTTTTCTCACTCTCTTTTTCTTATAAACTCGTTTGCTTCTTCTCACACACATACATTCATTCATTCATTCTTTCTCTCTCTCTCTCACTCTCAACACATTACACTTCTTTATTTCATTCTAACTCGATACAATGTTCACTTTCCCTCACTATTACTCATTTACATGTTCACTTCTTCTCATTCACTTATCACACACATACACACATTTTATTTATACGATTTTTATTTTTTATTAAACACGTCTGTCTTTTGTTTCTTCGTCACGTATCGTAATCGATGCGAACCTATTCATTATACTTTTTGCTCTTTTATTCATCCTTCCTCTGCCTCTTTCACCCATCATCTATCCACCGCAATCACCACTTCAACTAACGATATTTCTCTCTCTCTCTCTTTCTCTCTCTTTTATACTCTCGATTACCGAAACGTGCATAATCGGCAAAAAAATTATTTGCTTCGATTTACCGATCATCATATTTCCTGGTATTTAAACTCCGTTTAATATACGCTGTAGTTGGTAAAAAAAAATAAAAAATAAATAAAAGTCTTTTACTTATACACTTGTCTCCCTCACCCTACGATCCCGATGAATTCACTCGTGACGTTAATAAATTTGTATGTCTGATTATATACCGTTCATGATTATGTAAAAAATTTGTTGAAGAGGAAAAGAGAGAAAGAGAGAGAGAGAGAAATAGGAAATCAAATCACGAGGAAAATAAAAAGCAATACGAATTAAATAGAATGTTATTTTAAATTATTATATAAAAAAATCAACATATTTATATTTGATATATATTTAATATAACATAATTGATTATAATTAATTTATCTTCTTTTTATTATTATTTTTTAAAATAAATAAATAATAATAAACATTTGACCGTCGAGTGACAAACGGTCATTGACGTGTTCGAAAGAGAAAGAAAATAGTTAATTAAACAAGTTTGCTTCCACTTGTGTAAAAAAAAAGCAATTGTATAGATAGGTGTTTGAATAAAAACAAAAAAAGAAGGAAGATTTAATCCATCGTGTCCACTCGAATTAACATTTTAATTAACGACAAATGTTCAAAGAGAGAATAAAGTAAGTGTTCCTGGGTATAATTCAGAACTCGTGTCAGCAGTTTTACAAGTTGAGAAGATGAGAGATAAGGGTTTTATAATATATTGTCAGGGAGATGAGAATAATCGACTTGTGAGGTCATCGAATTAATCATCTAATTATTGTCGTATTTTTATTTTTTTTTCATGTTTAACGATTTAAGTTATACAAAAGATAGTAATTTATTTTTAAAATCAACTAATACAGAATTTTTAAATCATCCTATTGAATTGTATTTGTTTTTTACTTATCTAACATTATCTAGAACACATGAATTATATTTCTGAAAGGTACTTATTATTCTTTTCTTTTTATGTTCTCGGAAATTCTGATTTTTCTTGTATTTTTTTATCTTTATTGCGAGATTAGATTATTGGAAGTATTTCATGTAGATAAACGTATGCTGTTAGGTTTATTTTTAGAGTGATATATAATATATTGTGTGAATAAAAATATTATTATTTTTTGTATATATATATACGATATCTATATTAAATAATAATTAATAATTAAAATATTATAATAAGAGAGTAGAAAAAATTTATTAAAACACAATTGATAATATTAAAAATAAAATAAATACTTCTTGTATATAACATTGATTAAACAAATATATATATCTTATAATTTAATTGCTATTTTGTTTACCATGAAATCCGTCGAGAGACTAAATTCACAAGGATAGTTCGTACTTCTATACCTAGACAATACTTGGTCAAACACCTCAACAAGAGCATGGAATACTAACTAGTTACGAATTTACTAGTAGAATAGACAATGGCAAGATGTCTTCCAAATTTGATATACTCTATCATCCTATGAACAACCTTATATTCAAATTCCACAATAACTTTTTATAATTTTAAATAAAAATTACTAATGGAAACTACAAAACCAAAAGAGAAAAGTTGAAAATAAATGGAAAAAAGAAAAAGAATATATTCTCATATTTAAGACTATGATTAAGAAAAATTAAGTACACTAGTGTTTAAAATGAACGAACGAATGTGTTGAACATAATAATTCGTGTGAAGAACATAAGAACATAATAATAAAGTATAGGAAGAAAATAATTAATTTAACGGTTGAATCCATAATTTATTTCATTTCATGTCTGATAATCTTTAAATTTATCTATCTGTCTATCTATCTATCTAAATCTATCTAAATTTATCTATATATATATACATATATCTACTATCCTTTACTAAAACAGATGAGCTCGTATCTAATTGCAAAGTTGGCGAAAACAAGGAGTGCTCGACAAACATGGGACGAGTAAATGTAATGTTCGTTTACTTAAGAGACAGACAAGGATAGAAAACTGACTCTTCCTGTTCCCCACCTTCCTCCCCCTAACCCTCCTATCTCCCTCTCTCTTTGACTTTTTTTTATGTCTTCATCTATCCATCTTTCTCTCACTTAAAAAATCGTAAAAACTAGTCAAACTATCTCCACCCAATTCCATTTAAAGAACTTTTAAATTAACTGCTTTAAAGATTTTTTTACTCATTTTTGTTTTATTTAAACAGAAAGTATGATGTATGAAATTCTTGGAAATATGAATGAAAGAAAGAAAAGAGAAAAGAGATTGTGGAAAATAAAAATATTAAAGAACGTTTTCTAATAGTCGAAGAATCGTTATGAATGAGAATCAAATTATTATTTTATTAATAAATTCTGTTAATAATTAGAATTGTTAATATTTTATAACAATTATGGATATTTTTAAAATTGAAAAATTGTTTTATATTTTATTTCCAGGTAAAAACTATTAACCACAAAACCTTCTCTCTCTCTCTTTCTCTCTCTTTCTTTCTCATATTTTGTTTATTTTTTAATATCTTCTTCTTTCTTTAATTTTCTTCCAAAATTCCTTTCTCTATTATTCTCTCATTTTTTTTTTATATATTTTTATATTAATTCATTCTCATTCTTTTTTTTTCTTTCATTTACTTTTCTTTCTAAATCTCTTTTCATATCTTAATCTTTCTTTATCTCTCTCTCTCTATCATACTTATATTTAAATCTATTTTTCTTTTCCATTCAGTATATTTGCCCATCTATCTATCTCTTTCAGATTTAGTCGAATAAAAGGGTGATCCATAAGTAAGAGAACATCTGGAAAAGGGTGCGAAAATAGAAAGAATCAAAGAACGAAAGAAATGGAGAGAGAAAGGGGAAGAGAGAGAGAGAGAGTGGACAGTAAAAGGGGATGTAAAAGAAAAATGGTAGATTTACAGATAGAAAGATTCTACCATTCCAAAGAGCAAGAATCTCTTGTTTGCAGGTCATTATGCCATGTCAGAGGGAACTGAGTGAGATTTCACTCTCTTTCTCTCTCTCTTTCTCTCTCTCTTTTTTTCTCTTTTTTTCTCTCCTTTTCTTTTAATAATAAAGCAAAAAGAGGGTCCCATTTTGTTCAGAAGAAAGAAACAGTACAAGTACAAGTTGAATAAGGCTTTGCAACTTTACGCCAATTACCTTTGAAAAGTGAATTGAAAGCTCCACCTTTCTTATATTTCATCTTTTTCTCTATCTCTCTCTCTCTCTTTGATTCTTTTTCATCTATTTTTTATTTTTTACAACTTACGTTATTATTATCGAGACATTATTTATACGAATATGTTTATTTGTTTTAATTTTTTTCCTTTTTTCCATCGATGTTTTCCTATTTCGATCTTTCCAGTACACATTCCGTTTTAGAAATTATATACAATTTAAATTAAATTTTTATTCAAATAATATTATTTTTCATCTTATTAATATTAATTATTAATAATTTTTCTTTAGTTTCTTCTTCTTAAATTCAAGATTTTTCATTCTTGAAATAAAATAAAACAAATAAATTGATAAATGTTCAATTGTGTTGATTACAAAACGTGCATCGTATGACTATGATCATACTTATCGTCATTGTCAACTAGACGATCTATACACACACACACACACATACATTATTATATATATATATCGTGGAGATCGTTAATTTCCAATTAATTTTAATTGCTCGATTTCCATGCGAAAGCTGCCTGCCTGGTAGAATTTTCATTAAACGATTAGCACGTCGTACTCTCGATGCAATTAGCTTCCAAGTTTTCTTTTTTCACGCTGAATTACCGACTCATACATATATATAAATATATAAATATATATATATGTATATGTATTGTATATACTCGTACACATACACACATAATATGTAAATAGGTTAATAATACGTATACATTTTCTTTCCTACATTTTAAATCATTTTTCTTCAATGTTTTTCCTCTTTGTATTTTTTTTTTCTTTTACTTTCCTTCATTTTATTTTCTTCTTTTAAATTCCTTTTGTTCATATGTAATATCAGAATGTTAATAATATTATATTCGACAAAAACTTGCCAATATCTTTCGTGGCTTGAACGATCATTGAAAATCTATAGTCAAATAACTTGCATTCCGTGGTTCCCAAACCACAACTTCCATCTTTCTCTCTTTTTTTTTTGTCTTTCCTTGTTGCTTCGGAACGATTTAATGATCAGAATATATATGGTGTACCATTAAAAAATAAGATTTGTCGTAAAAATAACACCCAATAACAGCTGATTAACGATCACAATTTGTTTCTGATGGTAACAACAAAATATTTTAATACACGCGTCATATCTCTCGTCAAAATGCTACGAATTAATTTCAATACCTAAGATATTTTTAATGGATCCGTGTTTTTTTTAGTTGAATGCCCGATTAGTATCTCGGCAATATTTTAAATACGAACACACGAGTTTGTTGAAGTGCAACTTTGGTGGATATTCAAATCGCTAGCTAATAACTCTTATTGTTAGACGATTTTATATACGAGTTGTAATATAATGAAAGTGAAAGATACGGAATTTAACAACACTAATATCTTTCTCTTCGATCTTTTCTATAACTTTTTTTCAGGAGATGAGATGATTTGAGGTGATTCAGCAACCTTAAACAGATTGACGTATTTTCATTACGATCTGTAAAAACTCACAAAACTGGAAGTTTCTATTTCATTTCTTTATTATTTTATTTTTCTTTATAACCTACACACAATAATTATCGCGATAAGATAAAAAAACACATTTATCGATCATTTAAAACAAAAATAAATAAATAAAAAATTTTTGACGTAAAAAATCCAATCTTTGATGAAAATGATTTTTTAATCAATTTTCTTTTTATCGATTAGAATAATATTTCTCGTTAAGAATTTAATAATTTCTTCTTTTTTGTTTAATCATATATTTAAGTTACTTTAATCATCCTATATACGTGTGTGTGTATATGTTTGTGTGTATCTTTAGGCAAATGCAAATAATCATTCGTGTTCGTTTGTACCCTGATATTAGAGAAGTCTAAAGATTTTGTTCCAGGATTCTAATTTGCTTTCAACTACTAGCAATACTAACTACCACTCACACTGTTACATAGACACATATATGTGTATTGACAAAGTAACTTGTTTGAAACTCTAACACAAAAGCATATGTTTGAAAGTGAGATAGAAAACAAACTGTTATCAACAACTCACTTCTACCAGTTCGTATTCGATATATCGATTGCAATATTGCACCAATGACAAAAAACACTTAATAAAGGAGTAGTTGGTACTCCTACTTCTTCCCAATGGTTATGAATATTTTTTTTCTTCCTTTCTATTTTTTTTTTTTAACATTTTTTCAGGTTGTTGTCTGGTCGTTCTCTTTCATCAGCCAGTTGGGTAATAGGGGTATTGATTGATTAACTTATATTGGAATTTTTGTTTATAAATAATAATAATAATAATAATAATAAAATTTTTCTGTTTTATATCGATGAGAGGGTAATAACCCTTCCTTTTTTGTTTCTTTTTTTAAATATATGAAATATTGAAATAAATAACTGTACCAAGATATATGGAAAATTGATTTTTATTTTAAATAATTAATTCTTATTTTAAATAATCGGAATATTTCAATTTTTTCTCTTTTTACAATTTCAATAAAATAAAAAAAAAACCAAAGAAAATTCGTAGCGAGTACAGTTGGTTATCTCGTATCTTTTGGATTTTATATTTCTCATGGCGGGTGTACTTTTTTACATTTCGTCGAGTTCGAGTACGAGAGAACGTGAAAAAACTTTTTAATCTCTTTCTATCTTTTTCTCTCGCGTGAGAATTGAAAGCTTCAGAAATGTCGTAACAGTAGAACCGTCATCCATGTTCGTAAAGCTTTCGCCTTCGAAACGGATGAGGATTAACGGTATTGTGTCGACAGTTAGCTATCTATCTCTTTCCATTTGTCTTTTATCTGATATATTTTTTCAACTATCTTCTTATACTTTATCTCAACATTCTATTAGAATTTTTTTCTTTGCAGTAGTAGTAATTGTAAGTGTAGACAGTTGTAGAAACTTCAATTCCTGTTATAGTAGTTAATAATCCAGTAATTTTACCTAATAATATCAATTAATATCTAATATGAATTCAATAGTTGATAATAGTGATAGTAAGCTAGTAGTTTAATCTGATAATACCAGTTCGTACTTAATATGAACTCAGTAGTTACTGTATTAATGGTAATTTGCATTTTGGTTGCAAACAATGTATACAATATCAGTTTGTACAATTACAGTAAATTGCAATTAAATCATATTAAGTACAATTGTAATAAACAATATTTATATTGTCAATGATATTTTTATTATTATTATTATTATTTATTAATACAAATAACATTATACAGGGTGTCCCAAATTTTACCGAGTTAATCGATTAGAAAATAATTTTTATTTGAAATTAACTTTAAAAATATGTTCTATATTGCAATTTAATAAATAATTTGAAATATTTAAAAATCGTTTATTTATCTGTCTACATCTCGTATTTACAAAGAATTGAATTATTAGAAATATTCTTGAAACATAATTCCATTTTTTCAATGAGATATAAAATAATTTGAAAAAAGAAAAAATATTGAGTGGAATAAAAATATATAAGTGAAATCAGGGAACGCATCCTTCGGCGAATAGAATGAATAAAATAGACAAGAGAAACAGAATAGATGGAAACAGAAAAAGATAGAAAGAGTTAGGTTAGAGAGGAACCATTATCGGAACGTGATAAGCGGCTTACGAGAGATTTTTGCTGGAATCACTTTTCAATACGTTTTCGACGATCGGATCGTGGTTGAAACGGGAACGACACCGGCTGCTATCAATACTATTGCATTCCCTAGGTATTGGTGTTATTGGTGTTAGTATTACTCTTAGTATTGGTAGTGTGCTCTCTTTCGCAAGAAATGCGTTTCTCTTCTTCAACGTTAGAGAAGAAAACGGATATTAAATCTCCGAATATTTCTCTCTTTCGTTGAGACCATTTCTGGCAAGGTAACCGTCCACTATTGTTCTTTCGACTGATTTCATTCAAGAGTATCCAACACTATCAATTATATTACTATTATTACCTATTTTCAAACCTTTATCAATGTTCTTATTATTATTACTACTACTATATTATCACAGTTACTATTTCACTAAAACTGTACAAACTATTATTGTATACGTTGTTTGCAAACTATGTTTAAAATATAATCATAAAATATGAAAATTACACTTATATAGTAAAGTATAATTGATCTATAAGTATAATTGATTAAAAAGAAGTAAATCAGTTGAAAACTTTCAGTTCAACATAAATGATGTGAATCATTTTTTTAAAATAAATTTCGGTAAAAGAGATTCAGGGTTTATTCGAAGAAAAATAAAACTTTCGGTGTAATAACAAGTTTCAGTATAGTATCTGGGTATAGCAGAATAATATCAACACTTCCAATTACATCCTCGGTTTCCGTTAGAACGAACAAGTCAAGAAACGAGAAATTTACTGCAACCGCGATAACTACTGGAGACGTGGTGGAAGGTTTTCCGCGTATTGTTCAAAAGACGAGGGGTTCTACGGTAGATGTTACTTGGTGTTGAGGTAGGACAGAGAAGGGGAGTGGGTATTGAAGAAAGAAGAAGGAAACAACGACAAAAAATAAGAAATAGAATAAGAGAGAGAGAGATAGAGTGAGGGTGAGAGTGTGGGGGAGAGGGAAAAAAATAACAGTGGAATAACCACGATGCCCGTTGCTATCCATGCAACTTTAAATTAACTTTCTTGACGTTTCCGTGGTTTTTACGTTTATATATATTTTTTCCCCTTATTGTTAGTTCTTTTTTTCGTATTCCCTGGAGTAAACGTCGGACTCCTTTTCTTGGCTTTATTTTCGACGCGACTTGGAAAAATTCGCGTGAATCCAATTGGGTGTACGTGAGACTGAACGGAAGATGTTATAATACTTTGTTATATGTTTGTATGTGTGTGTGTGTGTGTGTGTTTGTGTTAGAACGTGTAAGCATGCGACCTTTTTGGATATTATTTTTCGTTGGAATTATTTTTCAAAATTTTGATTTATGTGTTTTCTTTGATTTTATATAAATATATGTTTCTTAAATTTAAATTAATTAATTTAACGTAAAGAAATATTATTGTTTAAATATTTATTGTGTGAAATACGCGTGAAAAATTAAAAGATTTGATTTGATTTAGTAGGGTTGTTCATATTTGTATAATTTCATGTAAATGTTCAAGTATTTCAGCAATGTGGTTTTATTGAAGAATTTGATGTTTTTAACGTGTAGGTACAATTGAATGATTTTATTTTATTCCTGTGTTGTTCATATTGGTTTCACGTATATATGCAAGTATTCGAATAAAATGGATTGTTTTTATTTTTCGAATAATTTAATATCAGAGAAAAATGATTTATCTTGTTATATATTAAAATTGATTAAATATAAAAAGAAAAAAGAAAAAGAAAAAATAGTCGTAATATATGAAGACCTTCGAATGGCTCATTTTTTAATATCCATAAAAGATTGAATAAATTTTTTTCTATTCGTATGCAATCAGATAAATGGAAAGGAAACTTTTTTGTAGGTTAGAAAATAAGATAAAAGGGAGGGAAAAAAAAAAGAGATTAATTTATCTAACTAATGACAATAAAAATGATGGATGGGTAGAAGAAGTTAGGAAAGTAGGTTTGCTTTATTATTTGAAGGAATAAATGAGAAAGAAAAAGAGAGAAACGGGAAAAAGAGAGAAAGAGAGAGATAGTTTGAAAACACCCTTTAATTTTCCTTCCCTAAATCATTCAGTATATTCTTTCGTTGTCAGACCTCATCTTTTTACCCCACGGTTACACGGTCTTCATTTTATTTCCCTTGATTCACGAATAAAAGAACAACCAATAGAAAAAAGAGAAAAAATTAAAGGGAGAGAGAGAGAGAGAATATGTGAGAATACGTGACTGTAAGAGAAAGTGAAAGAGAAGACGTCAGTCTCAAAAAAGTAAGAATCAGAGACTAAAAGAGGGAGAGAGAGAGAGAAAAAGAATACTTAAATGTAAGAGAAAGATGGGAATAAAAGAAATAGTCTAGTTAAATTAGCATTTTGACAGGATGTTGCTTCTACCGAACAGCAAGAAAATTTTAAAAGTTCAGGAATGTGGTCTACATTAACAGGTGCATAATGCATTTGCTGAAAAGTGTATGCATTTTGCATGAAAGATTAAAATGTGAAAGAAAACAGCTAAAAAATCGTGTTATCCCGTAAATCTTGACTTATATCTTGAAAACTAATAGATTTTGATAAAACAATTACTCAAAACAATTTGTTCCTTATAAAACTTTCTTTAAAGTGACAAAAAATTGCGATATGCCTAATTGAAATAGTTTTCTTGGAAATGAAAAATTCAGAACAAAATTCTGAAAACGCTTTTTAAAAATTATGGTCAGCTTACGTTAGATGTAGTTTGTACTAATATCCAATGCTGTATATCCATATCCATAACTGCACTGTATCCATATTTGTATATATCACTGTTTAGCACTACACACACTCGTTCACATATGCATAT
>JACGTP010000020.1:2282064-2317063 GCA_023678845.1 Mischocyttarus mexicanus | reverse complement strand
GAGGGGATTAATTCTATTCATTTCGAATATTATTCTCGTTATACTTACACCACATCTAAGAAATCTTATTCTATGTGTATGTGCGTGTCTACACGTCTAAATTAAACAGAAGATTTATCTGAAAAGAATAAAAATTATTAAGACATTTTTTAATTAATATTTCAATGCAGTAACGACATCCAGTTTATATTAATTATCTAAAAACATATTAAATAAAATGATATCGAAATTATTTTATATTTTGAATTACGTTCGAAAGAATGAAATGTTTAAATCAATATTGTTGAGACATCCAACATTGAGATCTACGTACGGATAATATTTTAATTATGAAAATAAGGATGGGTTCTGGATGGAATGAGTAAAACAGGTGAACACAATGAAACACAGAATGTCGCGCTTTCCCACACTTGCTTCGGCGTAAAAACCCCTTCGAGATAAGGGGAAAAGCCCAAGCAAGCCCCAATCAATTAATGACTGACTTTATTGATATTTTACAACAAGCCCTCAAAGTCGGGCGATACATAAATCGTATTTATCGGACGCTAATCGGAGGTGAATCTAAGTCGAATGGCCATTCAATACAAATACAATAACAGAGAGCTCTCTTACCGAATTCCGAAACAATCGGATCGCCTTCACGTGATGTTGATATCGTCGCTCGCAACCGGCTGCTAGAAGCCGTCTCTCCTCTCTCTCTCTAGCACTCGTTGAGCCGGGCTGGTGCCGGGCGTTATTCCTTTCGTTAAGCCGGACCTTTGCCGGGCGCACACTCTCTCTCACAAGACAACCCGTGCTCACCCACGCTCGCTCTCACTAACCAACACGCGCTCACGCTCGCTCACTCATCAACCAACACGCGCTCACGCTCGCTCACTCACCAACCAACACGTGCTCACGCTCGCTCACTCACACTAATCAGACTAAAGATAATCGTACTCGCTCCAAGAAACTTCTTTCCTCACCCACGAGCGAACTCACTCTGTCCTCCTGTCCTCGATCGGCTTCTTCTCCCGCTTCCCTAATCGCGGCGATCTCGGCTATCCGAGCGTCGCGGCGATCTCGGCTCCCCGCCCGTCGCGGCGATCTCGGCTATCCGAGCATCGCTATTGGCCTATCTCGTCGCGGCGCTCTCGGCTATCCGAACATCGCTATTGGCCTATCTCGTCGCGGCGCCGAGGCCGCTAAAGGCCCCGTATCTCGAAAGCGGAAAGCCGCGAACAAATATATACGTGTCAGAACAATCTTAAATATAAGAAGAGTGCATTACAGTAGTAGACGTATGTTAAATAATTGTTAAATTATCATAGAATATTAATATTATAATTAATATGTAATAAGTATAAGTTCTGCGTACCTTCCTCCTCGAAATCCACTGTTAAACTGGCTCGAAGTAAGCTATTAAAGTTTTTTTTTCGAAAGTTGTTTATATGTTTATCGGAGGGGATTAATTCTTTTAATTTCGAATATTATTTTCGTTATACTTACACCACTTGTAAGAAATCTTATTCTAAGCGCATGTGCGTGCACATACACGCTTAAATCTAACAGAAGATTAATCTGAAAAGAATGAAAATTATTAAGATATTTTTTAATTAATATTTCAATGCAGTAACGACATCCAGTTTATATTAATTATCTAAAATCATATTGAATAAAAAGGTATCGAAATTATTTTATATTTTGAATAACGATAGAAAGAACGTAATGTTTAAACCAATGTATACGTGTTAGAATATTCTTAATTATAAGAACAGTGTATTAGAGTAGTAGACATATCCTAAATAATTGTAAAATTATCGAAGAAAATGATTATTATAATTGAAATGTAGTAAGTGTAAGTTCTGCGTACCGTTCTTCTTGAAATCGACTGTTAGACTGGTTCAAAGTAAGCTATTTACGTTTTTTTTTCTTTATATACATAAGCCAGCATCGAGCCAGTCTAAAAGTGGATTTTGAACAAGACAATACATCGAACTTATATTCTGAGCTTTTAGATTATAATATAACTTTTCTTTTAATAATTTAACAATTATTTAAAACTAATCCATTACTGTAGTGCATTCTACTTATCTTTTAGTTTAGTTAAACACATATATATGTGGGAAAGATAAAGAGCAAAGGGCCGCGTGAGTAAACAGTAAGAAACAGAACGGAAATAATATAAAAGATTAGGCAATCGTATGTATGCATAAGTTTTATTTGATGTATCGGATTACGCTGGCTTATCGCGAGTTGCGTCGATGCTTCGAGAGCATTCCCGAACCGGATGGAAGAAGAAAGAATCGAAGGTTGAATAATCGAGAATGATCGAGAAGTTAGGAACGCGGAAGGGAGGCGATGTATAAATAAGCGGCGTAAGGCTTCTGTTTTTTAGTTAAGATTAGGGAGTTAAGATTAGTAAGTGAGAAAGATCAGTATGTAAGAGAGTTTTTCCGAAGGGGTGAATGAAGAGGTGGTCATTTTCCATATTACGTTGAACGAAGTGTGAAGCACTATTTTTAAGGCTATTCTATTCATCCTGTATTAAATATTAAATAAGTAGAATTAACATCGGTGTACGTTAATCATTCACCTCTACACTGAATCCACATTCCTACATATATATTGGTTTAAACATTACATTCTTTGTAACGTAATTTGAAATATAAAATAATTTCAATATCTTTTAATTTTATACTTTTTGAGATAAGTGCTATGAACCGAGTATCGTTACTAGACTAAATTATTAATTACAAAATGTATTAATTACTTTCATTTATTTCGAATAAATATTCTGTTAGAATAAGACATGCAGGCACGCACATGCTCTGAGAATAAGATCTTCTACGAATAGCGCATGTGTAACGAGAAAAATATTCGAGATTAATAGAATTAATCCCCTCCGATAATAATGTAAACAACTTTTGAAATTAAAACTGTCATAGGTGATATCGAGCCAGTCTAACAAAGGATTTCAAATACGACATACATCAATCTTATATTCCGAGCTTTTAGATTATAATATACATTTTCTTTGATAATTTAACAATTATTTT
The DNA here is from genome assembly GCA_023678845.1 of Mischocyttarus mexicanus. Classification (NCBI taxonomy): domain Eukaryota; kingdom Metazoa; phylum Arthropoda; class Insecta; order Hymenoptera; family Vespidae; genus Mischocyttarus; species Mischocyttarus mexicanus. The sequence continues at coordinate 2,314,025 of JACGTP010000020.1, read as the reverse complement.
AAACTAATCCACTACTTTAATATACTCAACTTATTTTTTATATTGTACTAACACATGTACATTAGTTTAAGCATTACATACTTTCTAACTTACTTCAAAATACATAATAAATTCGATATATTTTTATTTTTTATATTTTTAGATTTGAATTAAATCATCGCTGATATTTTAATTTCCCTGGGGTTCATTCCCTGTTTTAATTTTGTCATTTCTTATTCATATTTTCCTCTGTTTTATGAAGAATTTTTAAATAATCGATTTAATAAAAATAAATCATTCATAAATAAACTTATTGATTATCTGAATAATAAGAAATAGAATAAAAATCTATCATTAGAAATAGTTAGCAGCTGTTCAAAAGTAGGTCACTGTTAAGAAGAATAGGTCAGCGCTACAGAAGTAGGTCAGCGCTACAAAGGTAGGTCAGCTATAGAAAAACAAAGTAATAATTCCATACGTATTAAATGTATTGAGAGAAAGATAGGCGAAGGTGTACGTCCGAGTCAAACGAGCTCACATCGGTTTTGTTCCGTGTATCTCTCGGTAAATTCTAAGAAATTCGTTATTTATGAAATACACATAGAAAAACATTCCTTAACTACCGGCTTAGTTGAGCGTTCAATGCTTTGTTTACGTTCGTTTGTCTCCGTCGCTCTTCGGCCGGTGTCGACAACCGAACGTTTTTAATTCGTCGTTAGATTTTTTATTGACCTTCGTGTATATTCGGTAATTGTCGAATGTATTCGTAATTATTTTTCATAATAATCGTTAGTCTTCTTCGAGCGTCGGAAGGTGAAATATCGATATTAAGAATATGTCATTTATTTCGCGTCGCGTGTGCGTGTATTCTTCCTATGCAAGTGATATGCATATGTGTGCGAGTGTGTGTAGTGCTATAAAATGATATGTGCATATATGGATACCTGCACTTATGGATATGGATTATACAGCATTGGATATAAGGACAAAGTATATCTAAACGTAAGTTGACCACAATTTATAATCTTTTTAAACATTTAACAACACGTTGTAGGTTTAGTGTTAAACATATTAGTTGAATAATTTTCAATTATCGTAACGTTGTAGAATTTTTTCAACTGGACATTGTATGATACGCGTTCACACGAATAACTTTCGTTGCATCCGTAGAACTGGAAAAGATTTAAAAATATAATCAAGTATCGGATTTATTTCACAATGATGCATAATCAATTACACCTCGGCTAGTTATCGCTCTATTCTTTTCATTTATTTTTCAAACTCTCAAGTATTTTCTTTTATTTTCTAGTATACAAACGCATTTTGATATTTTAAACGTATATAAATTTGTTTCTATTAAAAATATAGTTCCTTGTTTCATATCAAAATCCTATTCGTTTCTCTATTCAACCCATAATTAATGAAAGCATCTGGAGGATAAAATGGTTATATATATATAATATAATATGTATTAAACATTACATACTTTTTAGCTTACTTTAAGTTTAAAATAATTTCGATATCTTTTTATTTTATACTTTTTTAGATAAACGCTACAAACCGGATGTCGTTACTAGCCCGAAATATTCATAAAAAAATGCTTTCGTAAACATTCTGATAAATCTTTTCTTAGACTTAGACACGTGTGTGCACGCACATACGTTTAGAATAAGATCTACGAGTAGCGCATTTATAACGGGGATAATATTCGAAATAAATATAATTTAGCCCTTCCGATAATCATGTAAACAACTTTTGAAAAAGAAAACTTTTATAGATGATATTGAGCCAGTCTTACAGTGGATTTCGTGGAGGAAGGTACACTAAAATTGATATTTATTACATTTAAATAATAATACTCATTTCCTATGATAATTTAACAATTATTTAGCATATGTCCAGTACTCACAACAATCTCTTTATAATGAAATAGTTTCATTTCAGTTTCATGCACGCAGCGTCGATAAAAAACTTGTTTATAGATTAAATTCTGTAGGGCCTCGATTATTAGTGGTAGGATAAGAAGTAGGGTTTCACGTATTTAATGGGGTAATTATATATCTGAATTCGTGTGAAATTATGCTCATCTCAGGATTTTTTCTATTCTCTTTTTCGAGCTTTTTTCTTGTTTCCTTACTTTATTCTTTTTACCATATAATAACGAAAATCCTTTCTGAACTATTAACCTAAAACTTGATCTGATATTTTATTCGTATTGACATACAAATTTGCATCACAGCCTGTCTGTGAAAGAAGCTTAACATCTGTGATCGTATGATTTTGTATAAACTTTTTAAACGAAGGTTCGATTATTATTAATTCTGAAGCTTCCTGCGCAGTTAATTTATCCAAAATATACCGAGGAATTTTGATATTCCCAATCAATTGTTTATTTACCTATTTAAGAATGAAAAAAAAATTATATATATACATACATATCGAATAAATTGAAATTTAGAAAATTTGTTCATCTAATGTGTGTATATATAAAGTTCATATAAAAAAATGAAGAAAAACTTACATGAATTTTCATTATCATCTTATAATTCATATCTATTTCAGGCCACTTTTGCTCTAATACATCTTTATCCAACAGAATTTCTTCTTTATTCATAAGATGATTTGATATAGAACAAAATGCAGTCCATAATTCTGAAGCAAAGTGTGGAGCTAACGGTGCGAGAATAATTATTTGTACAGCTAATGCTCGTTCATATTCGCGACTTTTTAATTTGCACTCGCTACATACTTTTTGTAAACTGAAAATTGTATAATATAGTCATTAAAATTGATTAATATTTCATTGACTATATTTGATAATTAAAATCTTATTATTTTAATATTAACTTACCTATTTGTAAGTCCTTGCATTCTAGATATTGCAACGCTTATCTGTTGCGTTTCTGTGATATTAAAAGTAACTGTTTTTAAAAAATAATTTCTACTATCAAACATGTATTCGTCATCCTTAACGTATTTAGGGTCAGTAGATGCTTTCTGAAGTTCTTCTAATGATAAATGTTCCCTCATTTCAATAAATTCTTTCAGAATCTTCCATATACGATTTTGCCAGTTCTGTACACCGCGAATAGCTGATAAACATAATGCGATTATAAGTATATACAAACTAATTTTATCATTTTTATAATATACAGCGAGTCCTACTATTATATTTAAATATTATCAGTTAATATTTTTGGAATATTAGCTTAGAAATCTTTTAAGACAAAATTCTATTATATGATCTATAATAATATAATATTATAATTATAATATTATTATTAATTTATTTTTATATATATACACATATACATACTATCGGTGGACCAATTTCTGTGCGAAGTTGGAGCTACATCGGCTAATATTAATAATCTAGTTGCATCTATACCATAGGATTTTAAAAGTTCAAGAGGATCAATTCCATTGTGTTTTGATTTAGACATTTTTTCCCAAATAACCGTAACAAGTTTCCCAGTACTTTTTTCTGTATACCTGTTACTCACTTTATCTTTAATAACGTCAGTTTCTTTTATGTATTGTCCAGTATCAGATATTCGATATGCTTTTCCCATTACCATGCCTTGTACGAGAAGTTGCTTAAATGGTTCACGAGTTGGAACAAGACCCTCTTCGTATAAAAAATAGTTCATAAATCGAGCATAATATAAATGAAGCATAGCTATAATCATATGAAAAATAAATGAAGAAATGTGAGCTGTGAATAAACCAATGAAATTCAATATTTAAACATACCGTGTTCCTTTCCACCTATATATAAATCAACAGGTAAAGATTTTTGAACTTTTTCTGTAGAAAATATTTCTTCTTTATTTTTTGGATCGATGTATCTTAAAAAGTACCAAGAACTATCTACAAACGTGTCCATTGTATCAGCTTCCCTGATAGCATGATTACCACATTTTGGACATGTAGTCTGTAACCATTCTTTGGCATCGAGTAAAGTAAAATGACTTTTTTCTTTTAAGTTACAATTAATGTTTGGCAATGTAACAGGCAACTGACTGCGTGGCACAGGTTGAATACCACAACTTTGACAATATACGATTGGAATAGGTGTGCCCCAATATCTTTGTCTAGAAATCAACCAATCCTTCAATCTAGAACTTACTGCATATCCACCAATATTTAATTTCTTTGCTTTAACTAATACGTCATTTAGTTCATTTTGTAATTCTAAATGAGAACGTATATTGTGTCGTTGAAATGGAATTTTCATAGATTCTGCAAATTTGTAATCTGCCATGGAAGCAGAAGGAATACCCAAATAATTATCTCTTAATTTTGGAAAAACCAATTCATTTGATATAAATATAGGTAATTCTTGTTCTGTAAAAGGATTTATTGCAGTGGCTTTCAGTTTTTTAGTTGTCGCGTTAACACTTTCAGCGTAATGTTGTTGATTTAATATATTACTAGGAGAAATAACAACGAATTTTGCAAATTTGACAAATTCTGGTTTATCAGTCCACAGATTTATCATTTTAGGGAATTCAGAGATATCCGAAACTAATTTGAAGTCAAAACTTACACCATTACAATCACCTATCCAATTTTGTTGAATTTTTATAACATCTTTCCATTCTTTCAATGTCGGATCATTTAATCCATCCAATAAAGATCTTTAATATAAGAAAAATATTGTATTTCATTAAATTTGTTTTTTTTTTCCCCTGTTAAAATACTTATTACTATGAACATACTTTGCGAAAGCTGTTGTTCTGATAAACCATTGATTTAATAATTTCTTTTCTACTATAGCTCCAGACCTCCAAGACTTATTATTTATATCAACCTGTTCTTCTGCTAATACAGTCTTGTCAATAGGATCCCAATTAACATATTCTTCTTTTTGATAAACTAAATTTTTTTCAAAAAGTTTTAAAAATAATTCCTGAGTCCATCTATAATATTCAGGATCGCAAGTGGAAATTTCTCTGTTCCAATCGAATGAAAAATTAAGAGCATTTAATTGTTCGCGCATTGTATTTATATTACTCTTAGTCCATTCGTTAGGATCAATTCGTTGGTTAATAGCTGCATTTTCAGCGGGTAGGCCAAATGAATCCCATCCCATAGGTTGAATCACATTTTTTCCTAAAACAAATATTGAATATCATTATCAGTTCTTAATTATTATTTATACAGGATATTAGTGTTTTCTACATTCAAATAATATCAACGTGTTCTATACGTTCTACCACCCTAATTAGCGTTCTCTCATTTCTCTCATTAGCGATTTAACATTTTTTTTATTATATTAGAAGAACGACATTTTGAAAGCATCTTTATTCACCTTACCTGCCATTCTATAAAAACGTGCTATAACATCGCTGATGGTGTAAACTCTGACATGGCCCATGTGAAGGTTTCCAGAAGGATAAGGAAACATGGAAAGGACATAAAACTTATCCTTTTTATTATCATTTTCATAATATAAATTTAAATTAACTTTCTTCTTCCAATGTAACTCTATTTTATTTTTTGTATTTATATCAAGGTTGTCATCCTAAAAATTATTTGCATTGCAAATAATTTCAATATAAATTAACTAATCTCCCACACGCACATACATTTTACTATTTAAAGAAAATTTAAATATAGGTTATAGGACGATAGATGAAAATGAAGAGATATAAAAGTACTTAAAGATTACCTTCAATGAACAAACACCAGTAGAGGCTCGTCTTTTTAGAAATCTTTGAAAAAAATATTCATCTCGGTTTTTCAAAATCGGTTTTAATAAATTTACAAAACCATACTTCATGTTTTGGTTTCTTTACTTTCCAATAAACATTAAAAGCCAATTCTAGTTTTAAATTAATGCTTATATTAATATAATTTAACGGTAATAAAGTGAAGTCTGAGCATTTATTATTGTTCCATATTTAAATATATATCCCTTATCTTATGTGCTTTATATTTTTCTTATAACTTCTTAAAAAAGCATTTAAAGGCTCTCGTTCTTATAACAATTTTTTCTTATTTTTATTTATTGGGAACTGACATGTGGAAAGAAGTCACTATATATAAATATAGAAAAAAGTCACTTCTTCAATCAAAACTGCTAGTTTTGTCTGCAAGTCGATCGAAGCGCCGACTTACAGGCCAGATTATTAAACACACATAGTACCTATTTTCAAAATAAAATAATAATGTTACTAATCATTTTGAAGAATAAATATTTTAGTAGTTGTATTCCCAAATACCTACATTCTTATTATCGGTCCTTTATTAATTATTTATATAAAAAGAGAATGGATAAACGTTCGATCAGATTAATTTCATCGAAAACAAGAACTATAACAGACTTTCCACTCTATATATCTCTATAACCATATATACATAACATAACATAACATAATAGAAGGAACATCGACTAGGGAAAATTGTCTTGTGGCTTTGCGACACGACTTTAAGCGCCACACCATTGATTATCGCTGATAGTTTGGAGAACTATCATCTACTCCATTTAAGACTTGTATCCATCGCTGAAGAGTAAGTGAAACTTTTCTTATATATTAAATCTTCCTTTACTATAAGCATCTGATAATTTTGTAATATTTAACATTAAAGAGTTATTTTCAAAATGTTCTTTTCTTAATGGTATTATATTTATTTATTTTCGTATGTTAAAAAATATTCTACTTACATGTTCTATATTGACCATTGAGAGTGAGGTTAAGAATGTAATGCATATTGTAATTATTATTACAGTTAATTTATATTAATTTGAAAATTCTATCATTCAAGAAATTTAATATTGATATGCATGTATATTCGATATACAATAAATATGTATTATTTTATTAATAACTAATTAAAAGTAATATCGCATAGGAGAAACACATTGTTTTAATAACTTCAATTTCAATATTTTTAACAATTGCAGTTTAACAATGGGGAAGCGTAATAATATGATCCCTAATGTCCATTGCCATAAGGATTGGCAACGATTTGTAAAAACCTGGTTTAATCAACCAGCTAGAAAGTATCGGCGAAGACAAAATCGTGTAAAAAAAGCACGTGCAGTTGCACCAAGGTAATGATCGATAGTTTCATTTTATATCATTTAATATATAATTACTATTACTATAATTAATATTTCAATGGTATAGAATTTTTATTTTCAAACCTAAATTCTTTTCACAATGATGAAAATTAATATTCCTTTATTTATCGTATTGGGTATCATCTTCAGTTTACAATAATACGAGCTATATTAATAAAATGTTATTAATATAATGTTATTAATAAAATGTTATTAATATTTTGTCATTTAACACGTTTAATGTCACACTGGTCGCTATGGACCAACCTTAGATTTTTCATGACACTGCCATTGGTAATATTACAGTTATATTTTTTATGTTACTTTATTTAATTGCTCTTGTTATTATATATCTTGTCTTGTATATTGTATTTTAATAATTTATGTATTTTAGGCCTGTCAACCTTTTAAGACCTATTGTGCATTGCCCAACATTTAGATATCATACTAAAGTTAGAGCTGGCAAAGGTTTTACTCTTGAAGAACTTAAAGCTTCTGGTTTAAACAAGAGATATGCCAGAACAATTGGAATTGCTGTCGATGCAAGAAGACGCAATAAATCCATTGAGTCTTTGCAAGTAAATGCTCAGAGATTGAAAGAATACAAGAGTAAATTAATCCTTTTCCCCATTAATAAAAAGAAGGTACGTTTAATAATAGAAAATTTTTTTTTTTTAAATATCCTTTCAAGATTTTTATGTTCGAACATACGAGCATTCTCTTTGAACGGATTGGCATATATTATATATATTTGATCGGCAAGTATGAAATTTGTAGCAAGTTAGTGTTTGCTTTATTTTTCTACAAATTTCATAGTTGATGAACCAATATATTTTCAATTGCTATGCTTACTGAAATTTGGGCAACTTTATACCTACAAGTTACTACAGTTAACTTGTGATTTCCAGTTAAGTCTCTTCTGTCTTGTTATCTTTATTTCTAGTACTATTTTTTTTTTTCCTTTCTACTTTTGTATAAAATGTCTGCTGAAATAACAGAAGCGATAAAAGTAAAAACCGATTAAAAAGTTAAATTGTTCAGATCTTTTATAAGTATAAACGCATTTAATAATATTCTACTTTTATTAATTAATAGCCTAAGAAGGGCGATGCAACTGAAGAAGAAGTAAAGATGGCTAAGCAAATGAAAGGAGAAGTTATACCTATTCAACGTCAACCAGCTATGAAAGTGAAGAAACATGTTATTAGCGAAGATGATAAGAAATTCTCTGCATATGTAACATTACGTAAAGCTAGAGCAGATGCTAGATTAGTGGGAATAAGAGCAAAGCGTGTTAAAGATGCTACAGAAAACCCTGATGATGTTACCAAGATTGGCAAAGATAAAAAAACTAAGAAGTAATCTTATTTTGTTTTTTTTTTATTGAATTGTAAACCGAAATAAAAAACTTCTATTCAAATTTTGATTTTATATAAAACCATGTGTCACGTCGTAGCCAAAATAGTAAAACATGAAACCCATAATTTACATAGTGTAGCATAAGAAAAATTAATAAAAGATATGAATTATTAATGAAAAATTATATATTACTATGGAGGTTAGAGTGTTTAAATCTTGATAGAAAAGTAAGAACAGAGACCGATGTGCAGTGAAAGCAGAGCAGATAAAAATTTATCATCTAGTTTTCATTACTAGTTTTCATTACTAGTTTTCATTACTTTTCATTACTTTCATCTTCAGGTAGAACATCTTTGGTAAACTACGAGAAGATTGATGGGCACAAAGCTTGGCAAATAGTATTAAGAATTAATAATGTCACGAAGAGAACAAAACTTTGCTTGAGGTACTTAAAAAAAAGTGATTATTTCTTTGCAGGTAAAGTATTAATTGACTTTGAAAAAGTTAGGTTAACTGGACACTAATATTTTTATAGTTAAATGAATTTTAATTTTCAATTGAATTTCCATTTTCAATAGAGAGAGAGAGGTTTTATAAAACCAAATTTTTTACTTTTTTTCTTTTTTTTTACAAGCTTATTTACAGCTGTACCTTTTTGAAAATGGAGACATTACAGATTCTGATGGGCCAATCCGGCTTCGCAGTTTTAATAATTATTGATAAATGAAAAAACTTTTAATTTAATGACGAATAATTGAATGTTTTTAATAAAAAATATCAAATGTCTATTAATGATTATATATTATAAGCGAATATACAAGAAATACAAATTTTGTCCAATATCTTACGTTAAGGTACATTTACAAATGACCATTATCGATATTGAAAGCACTGCCCAGGTAAAATTTGAATGTTTGAAATAATTCACAGTTGGAAAATCGTTTGACTTATCATCAAATAGGTTCATAAAAAATACAGCATATACTTTTATAGATATATTTAGAATAATAATGTGTTTTTATTTGTCGAATTAAATATTATTTTGTAAATATTAATTTTTGGTAGCATATAATTTAGTGAGCTTAGATGAAAATAAGAATAGAAATTGAAGGAAGAAGACACTAGCTATTTGATATATTTTCAAGAATAATTGAGAGGATTAATCACATCTAAAGCACAATGAAATCTTCGTAAGTTAATCAACCTATTCATAGTGTATAATATATTTGAATAAATTCCTTGTCGTATGGAATATTTATTTGTTTAACAAAATTAACAATGAAATATCGAATATTATATGCTTTATCAATTTTGTCTCCGTTATTAAAATAATGATCCAAAAAGAACACAAAGATATTTCATTATGTTTATTTTGTTTATACATTTATTATTTTAGACGTGGAAAAATGTTAGGATCATCCCGAAAAGCGATTAATCGTGTAAGAGGTGCTAACACATCATACAAAGATCCTGTACAAGTATACTGTCGTTTAAAACCTATGGAATATCCTAATGATGTATCGTGTATGAGAGTTATGTCAGATTCAACTATAGTAATCACACCACCAGAATCTGCAGTTAACTTTCGTAATACCAGTAATAAGGAAATACAAACGACATTTACTCGTGTGTTTCCACCGGATGCTACGCAAAAGGAAATATTTGATACGGTAGCATTACCTTTGATTGAAAATCTTGTACAAGGAAGAAATGGTTTATTGTTTACATATGGAGTAACTGGTAGTGGTAAAACGTATACTATGACGGGAGATACTTCTCAAGATGGGATTATGCCTCGTTGTTTTGATGTTATATTTAACAGTATTATAAATTATCAAACTAAGAAATTTATATTTAAACCCGATAAACTCAATGGTTTTGATGTGCAAAGTGAAGCGGATGCAATGTTAGATCGACAAAGTGAAATACATACTGGACTTATGTCTCAGAAAAGCAGTAAATCTGGAAAACCGTAAGTCGAACGAAATAGCCATATTATAATGAATTAACGAATAATTCGATTAGCGAGCATAATTTTGGAATGGATTATGTCTGTTAACTAATCGTCCACTATATTACAATATATTCGAGAATTAAATAAAAGTATGCTTACATTATTTTTTATTAGACGTAAAGTGGAAAGCGACAGCGATAGTAATCCTGCTATTATTCGTGGGTGTAATGAAATTCAAGCTCTTCCTATCGAGCAAGACAATGCATATTCTGTGTTCGTTACATATGTTGAAATATATAACAATAGTGTATATGATTTGTTGGATGATGATGATGTTAGAACTAAGTACGCTCATTAAATCATTGATTATCATTTTTTATTGTATTAAATTATAATACTGTATATTGTATATTATTCATTAATATACTTTCTTGCAATATTTAGAACATTACAGAGTAAAATTGTCAGAGAAGATGGTAATAAAAACATGTACGTTCATGCAGTCACTGAAGTGGAAGTGAAAAGTTCAGAGGAAGCATTCGAAGTTTTTCATCGTGGTCAGCGAAAAAGGCGTGTTGCTCATACTGCTCTTAACGCAGAATCAAGTAGATCTCACAGTACGTTTACTATTCGTCTTGTACAGGTACTTTATATATATATATATATCTTTTACAAATATACATATGTATTTGTATATACACATATATTATTTTGTATACTCGTAAATCTAATATTATAGGCACCTTTAGATAGCGATGGCGAGCAAGTTACACAAGACAAACGTGTCGTATGGATAAGCCAACTATCATTAGTTGATTTAGCTGGGAGTGAACGTACAAATCGTACTAAGAATACAGGAAAACGATTGAGAGAAGCAGGTATATAATTAATACAATGTTTTAATTCTCTCTTAGCACATTAAACGCCATGCCGGTTCCTACGAAATTTACCGCTTAACATGTTAAAATATCTTTCTGTATAAAAAACCTATTATACTTATTATATATATATATATATATATATATATATATATATTATAATTTGCAAACAGGAAATATAAATAATTCGTTGATGACTCTTCGATCTTGTATGGAAATCTTAAGAGAGAATCAAATGCAAGGAACTAACAAGATGGTGCCATATAGAGATTCCAAACTTACACATTTGTTTAAAAATTACTTCGATGGAGAAGGGCAAGTTAGGATGATTGTTTGCGTTAATCCAAGAGCAGATGATTACGATGAAACAATTGTACGTTATGTAGTAATAATAATAGTGCACACATACGTGTGTTCGTATAATGTCAAAGTTTGTTTTAATTGCATGATTATATCATATCTGTGCAGCAAGTGATGAAATTTGCTGAAGTAACTCAAGAAGTACAAGTAACAAGGCCCACGATTAATAAAGTCGATCTTGGTTATACGCCTGGAAGAAGACAAGCAAATAAAGTATGTAACAAACAGAATTAAAGACTAACATTTAATAGATAATAAATATTATTAATAAAATAATTATTTTGATAGATATTTAAAGAAGCAAAAAATAGATTGGAAAAAGAAGGCCGTGTAGAAGTTAATGGTTTAGAAATTGATATTGGTTTAGTATACAGGTAAATTTCATAATTTGCTCAATGCAGTTATTAATTAATTTTAGTTGTTTTATTTTCCTTCATTTCTTTATTATTATTTTTTTGTCTTGTTTTGTTTTTAGCTTGGGTGGACCATTTCCTGAATTAGAAATGAATAATCCACACAATGATCAAATCATAACAAATTTGATGCACTTTTTGGAGCAAAGAATAAACAAACGAAATATGTTACGGACTGATTTACAACAGAAGCGTAAGACATTTATTTATTTTCATTATTTTCATTATATGTCGTTCTATATGTATATATAAAACAATAAATATTTAAAATAAAATACATTTTATTTCATTGTGTTTGTTTTTGTATAGAAAATGAATTAAGAAAAATGCTTTCATCGATGGAAAAAGAAAATATTAGTTTAAAAGTAGATAATGCTTCATTAAAAGCTACGAACGCGCAGCAAAAGAAAAAGATTATTGCTTTGGAAGGTCATCTTGGGAAAACAGAAGCGCAAATCGATAGTTTGATTTATAAATTAAACAGTGCAAATGAAACAATAAAAACTATGCAACAGGAGGTAAAAAATAGAGACATGGTATTGAATCAACGTTTGATAGATAAACAAAGGGTCAAACAAAAATATAATACTAAGATACAAGTAGAGACGGATAAGATGAATAAAGAATTAGAAGTAAAACTTCGTCAGCAACGGGAACAGCTTCATAATCAAATGAAAGCGCAAGATGACAAATTGAGATTAGTTAAACAAATTTTAGTTGACGAGAACGTTAATTCAGAAAATAATTTACCTAAGGATGTACTACCTGTTACGCCTGTTTGTGTAGGAGATATTACGAAAAGGTTAGTACCTTTTACAGAAGGAAGATCACGGAAAGACAAAACAATGGTATCAAATGTCAAATATAGACGTTCTCAAAGCGCAGATAGATGGATCGATCATAGACCTGCTGGAGCACTTGCTCCTCTTGGTACTGTCCTTCAACCATTAATGCGTAGAAGACGAAGTGTTACCCGACTTACAGATCCAAAAGAAATTACAGATGGTGCGTCTAGGTATTGCCTCGTTGCACAAGAAAACGATACTGATGGAGAACTTGAAACTAAACTTTTTAAAGGAGATATTTTACCAACTTCTGGTGGAGGAGCTCAAGTAGTATTTAGTGATATGGAATGCCTGAAGCAATCATCGCCAAAAGCAAGAAAACGTAGTGGACCAGAGGAAGTAGCTAGCCAAATAAGTTTAACAAATCACAGTTTAGAATTGCATAATAAAAGGCCACGAATAATTAATTAAATATGATCTTTGAAAAGGAAGATTTCTTTGAAACTTTAGTACATCCGATAGAATTTTCTCCGTAATAAGAGTATTACACACTTCAAGAGATTATATTTCATTTATGTAATATTCGATCAAATATCTTTATCATGTATATTTTCAAGTAAAGGTACTTACAGGAAAATTTTTGATATTACAAGGTACTTTTTAGGATTATATATTCTTTTAGAGAGATCACACTAATAGTACGTGAACTTATATATTAGATTTGGAAATAAGACCATTTTAACTTTTATTCTATTCTTATAGAATAGACATTTTAAATAATGTTTCTTTTTTTTATACGAGATTAATCCTATATTGTAATTCAATAAAATATTATTTCATTTTTGTACAATTTTATATCTAGGAATTTGATATAGAATGTTATATACTATAAGAAATATCTGAATCATAATAAAAATCACAATAATGTGTGTTATAATATTGTAAAACATATCAGAAAGGAAATCAATTTAACTTTTGAAGCAAGCATTAACATTTCTTTCAGATTATTGATTATTATTTATTATAAGATATAAGTACGTTTTTAAGAATCATCTTATTATAAGAAACGTATGATACATTAGAACCGCGCACCTACAATCGTATTTAATCCGTATAATGTTATAATACTATAGATATATTTATCAATTCAAATTTGTTCTTTTTATTACAAACGTTGTCGACGCAGTTGATTATCCAGTTGAGCTAATTGACTGCGAAATCCATAATTAGGATGAATATCGCGTTTTTCACGGACTATCCTTATCGCATCGACTGCCAACATATTCTTCTTTATCATCAAGTATGCTAAGACGCATGTTGCACTGCGAGATACTCCCACCATACAGTGTACAAAAACTTTACCTAATATATATGCGTATAGCATGATTAAAAAATACTTATCACATGATCATGCACACACATGCGTGCGTTAGATATTTCAAAAGGTAATATTAATAGGATCGTCTGGAAAATTTATTTCACTTTTTTATGTAATCAATTTTTTATATTAAAAACAAAGCAATTTTTTCCAGGCGATACAATAGTAATATATATATTTGCGGGGATAGCAGTTAATGCACGACTTTAATTATCTTTTTTATGCATGCAAATAATGAAAAAAAAACTTTGAAGAAAATTTTATATAGTTTTTAGATGATACACAAGAAATCAATTATTTTTACAATGTATTTTTATAACAAGACATTAACGTCTTCCATAACTTACCATTCCTTTGGTAACTTCCTTAATAATAAGATTATAGAACATTTTTAATTCAACTTGATCCTTTCATATGTATAAATAAAATTCTATTTTGTTCGTGATGTGATTAAAAAGATATTTGTTTTGTGTATCATATCATTTTGGTAGAAACAAACTACAGAAAAGTCTTGTAGAAATTTTTTACTAATTTTTTACTAATTTTTTACTAATTTTTTACTAATTACGTATGCAATAAAGATAATAAAAATCATAAAATTTGATATCTCAATATATCCATACAGATATAAATATGTATAAATGTATGAAAATTTACCATTATTAGAAACAGCTTCATCGATGAAAGATGCCGCAGTGTAGAAGTACTTGCTTATGTCAACAGTTGGAAGATCGGCCAGTGGTAATCCAAGATATTTTATTGTTGTATTAATATAGTAATTTCTATCAGTATTTACAAATCCAAATTTCTTTCCTTCTGCAGCATTAAGTAAGTGCGTTATACCGAGCATTGCAAGATAATTTTTATTTTTTGCTGTGGCCCTGTTGAATGAAATTTAGCACTATTGTTACGATGATTTGAAAAGACAATGGGAAACCTTTAGAGATGTAATAAGTGGAAAAAAAAAGACTTCAACTTTCATTTTAAATTATCAAATAAAATCTAAGACCTTTCACATGGAAGGTGAGACTATTCTTCCAACTTAATTATCCGATGGATACAATTCACATTCTTGTCATTTTTTACACTCCTAATCTATATAAACTATAAATGGCAATAATTTCAATATAAGTACTAACGCATCTCCTATAAATATTCCAGGATATACTTCATCGCAATCAATTCCTTGCTGAGCACGAAAATATTCAAGATCGTCCTTGTCCGGATCAAAACCAGGTAGCGGTTTAAAATCAGTTCTTATAGAATGCAAAGTTTCTGTTAAATGACGTTCGGTAGTTTCACCGCCTGGTAAATGTTTCCTAAAATCCTGTTAAGAAATATTAACTCAATTTGAGAATGTTATATATTATATAATGTAACAAAAAATATAAGAAGATTTTACTTCCTCTAAAAGTAAGAAAAGATCAAAAGTTTAAGTAAAATAAACTGTAACTGAAATAAACAACAGACATAATCTTGTATATATGCAATAAAAAATCACTCAAACAAATTGAATCTAATATTGAAAATGTATTTTATTTAATCGCCTTTACAATTACATTAGAAACAGTTTAAAACTGATTATTGAAGACATATTCTATTTAGATACTGTTTTTGCATCTCACCCGATCTGCATCGCGCCACGAGAGCCTCATTGTAAATATTTCAATCTACGGAGGTATGAATTCCCGAAAATCAAGGAAAGATCGGTAAAGAGTACGTCCGAGAAGACATTTTATTTATTTTTAAATAGTCTTACGAAACGTCAATCAATCTAAATCTAGTTCACGAAGATAAAAACGAACGCAACACGAAAATACAACAACATTTCAATTGCGTACAAAAATACATAATTAGAACTATATAATTACTTACATTATTTCGCAATTCGCTATTGTTATCCATGAAAATGAATTTAATGAAATAATTTTATTAGAGTCGTTAAAAAAAAAGCCAAAAGCCTTAGAGAAAGCCAATTTATTGTTTTTATTGCAATTACGTGAGTTATCCCCTATATTTTGTATATATTTATAAATTTATTTTATTTATACTTTCTATATGTAGTATATATGTATATGTTTTAAAATGTTTTATAAATTTTATATATATATATATATATATAAAAACTGGTGACATATGATTTTATAACGTCATACTAATTTATTATGCGTATGAGTTACTATAAACAAACAAATCTCTTGAACGTTTCCTTCAAAATATAATAGCAAACCAGTGTCGCCAGTTATACCATATTTTCATTCCCTACGCATTCAACGAAATTTCTCTATACGAGTTATTTATATTTAAAATAACATTTGACTTTTCTTTAAAAAAAAACCTAATTAATGATAAGATTAATTACACTTTAAGGTGATCTCTTTTTCATTGAAAAATAAAACTTTTCAATCAATATATTAATAATCATTAAGATTTTGTTGACAGGGAGCTTTAATTAACGATGTAAACATTAACAAAATGTTTAATCTCTATCTTGAAAAGTATTAAAACGATAAGCAACATGTTAACAAGCGAATGTACAGGAAAATCTTTAAAAATTATTTTCATTTGCATTTTCATTGATCAAGGAAATATAGATGTAAAAAATGCGATTTTTTTAAATTAAAAATTGAACCATGCAAGGATGAATTTGAGAAAAGGTCAATTTAAGCTTAAACATGATTTACGTTTAAGATTCACAGAAATGGCTAGGAAACGTTTAGGAAATGTTTTTGTTTATAGTATTAATTGAAGTTATTTCCATAATTAGTCACGACAACGTAATATATAAAATATAAAATATCATTTATATATTAATTTTTATATTATATCGTAATATCGTAATATATAGGAAAATAAAACAAAGTAGATAGGAATCATGGATTTACTTAGCGATGACTCATGACGCAAGTCAAATCAAATGCCTAAGAAAATATGGCGGTGATAGAGGCACGATCGGTGGTGTTACTTTGATATTGGTTAAAGTATATGTTTTCTTTAAGATTATCTGCGTAATCCTTTTTGTCGTCATTTTCAAGTTGAACAATAAAAAGTCAAAATGAGTTTCTTCGGTAAAATATTTGGTGGTAAAAAGGAACCAGTTGCTCCATCAACGGCCGAGGCTATTCAAAAATTACGTGAAACTGAGGATATGCTGATTAAGAAACAAGACTTTCTCGAAACCAAAATTGCACTTGAAATTCAAACGGCGAAAAAAAATGGAACGAAGAACAAGAGAGGTATTGTTTACTATCTACTTCTTTAGTTCAATCTCAAGATTGTTTTTATTTTCTTTTATTATAACAATTCAAATTAATATCAATTTAAAGTAATCTTTTAATGGTTAAGGTCATCTGTCATTGTGACATCTTTTAAAACCTTTGTCAAGTTTCAGTTTTTTCCAATTTTTTATTGCAATTATTTCAACTTCAAATAATACATACATATATATATAATATATATATATTTTCATGCATGATCATATGTAAGATACATTATTTTTAATTTTTTCTTTTTTTTAATATAATTAACTTTGAATTATATTTTATATCCCCCATATTATATATATATATCATGAGAAATATGTTGTATACTCATATGTCATTCGTAGCGGCTATCCAAGCACTTAAAAGAAAAAAGCGTTATGAAAAGCAGCTACAACAAATTGATGGTACTTTGTCAACAATTGAAATGCAAAGAGAAGCTCTGGAAAGTGCTAACACAAATACTGCGGTACTTACCACCATGAAAAGTGCAGCAGATGCATTAAAATCTGCTCATCAACACATGTAAGAAATTTGTTTTAATTGTTATAAGTATTTTGATAATATATATTAAAATTTTGTCATATTCGAAGAATGCAGATTAAGACGATTAATTAAGCTTTACAGTTTACATATATGCATTGATGTTGTGTTTTTAAGAGAAAACATAGTTAATATTAATTATATTACAGGGATGTCGATCAAGTTCACGATATGATGGATGATATTGCTGAACAACAAGATGTTGCTAAAGAAATTTCTGATGCAATATCCAATCCTGTAGCGTTCGGTCAAGACATAGATGAAGAAGAACTTGAAAAAGAACTAGAAGAACTTGAACAGGAACAACTCGATAAAGAATTACTTGGTATCGAATCTACAGATGAATTACCAGCGATACCTGCTACAACTGTTCCAGCTGTTCCATCTGCTCCTGCAAGAACTCGTACAAGTAATGATTCGTATAGCGATAAGAATCGAATATCTAATAGCATTTTATATATTCTATCAATATCATATATCTAATATTATAATTGAAATACTATTTACTTCTTACAGAAGCTAAACCGGAAGAAGACGAGGATTTAAAGGAATTAGCAGCATGGGCATCGTAATTAAATTGGATATCTAAAAAAAGATATTGCAGATTATTTATCTCTACGTCGGTGATTTTGCAAAGTAATAGCACTTCAACATCTAATATAACTTTTGTTCCATCAATTAATTTGAAATTCCTATTTACGATTTTTTTATTCTTTTCATGCAAATATTTAAAAGGAGAAACAACAAACAAAAATCTATATAAAATCAAATTGCTATTATAGATTCATAGCTTGTAATTATAACATCGAAGTGGAATGTGCTTTATGGTTTATTATATATATATATATATATATATATATCTATCGAGTAATTATTATTATGGTATCAAACTAATATACAAAAAAGTTTCTTATCGCTATGGTAGCTCATTCTTTTGTATATAAGTGATAATTTAAATAATTGTTTCAAAAGTAAATGCTTACAGCATTTATATTGTTCACAATAAATAGAGTTTATTATTGGAAATACTGCATATATATATATATATTACAATAATAACAATAATTTATATACGAAAAAAAATAGAAATTATAAATCTACAATTTGATAATTTTTCTTGCAAGTAGTGTATAATACACCTAAACTTGACTCATAATTATGAATTTTTATTTATTACTTCACAGACCAACGATTATGTAAAAGTCTTTTCGAGTACGACCCATTCTTTTTTGCACAGTTTATATATTTGTAAATAAATATATACTCGAAAGTAGTATAGTGCAAATTGTATACCATAAGCTGTTTAATTTTTAATTAGCTAACAAAATAATGAAGGATATAAGAAATAAGAACAAGAGAGTGAAAATTAATTGCAATTTTGTTTCCTTCTTTTTTTTTCTCCACAAATCACTTTTTTTTACTTACGAGGCCACGATATACTTCTTACAGGTTTTATTTTAATATCATAAATGAAGTATAAATGAAATATAAAAACCAAATGCAGTATTTCTATCGCGATATATCGCTTTGGTAAGATGTAACTGGTGTGGGAATATATTTTTTATTGAGTTTACTGTTCAACGCAGGAATTGGCAAAGGATGAATATGAGGTTTTGCTGAAAACCTACATCCAGCGATATCTATTTCATAGTGAGACGTTGGTTCCATTATAAAATCCGTAGTAACGATGTTTGTGCTGTTTTGAAGATATTTCATTCCAGGTAAACTGATAAAACCAAGACATATAAGTTTTTCCGTAGCAAAGCCATATCTATGAAAAATAATAAATTGTTAATAAAATAATAATTAGTAAGAATATATTCATCGTTTGCATTTATCTGAAGTTATTATAAATATTTACCCCACTGATGTAATGGTTCCAACAAATTCACCATTTCTATATATTGGTTCTCCACCCCATGCCCATATATTTTGATTTAGATCGAGTTCATTGAGCATAAATAATACTAGTCTCTTGGTGACACCTAGTTCCTTTTGACGTTGTAGTACAAATTTTCCAATAAAATATTCTTTCTTTAAAATGTAAAAAAAGAAGTTTTTAAATGCTAAATTTAATAACATTTGGTAAATAAATGTATTTACTTACATCCAGTTTAACGCTGTATCCGCATCCTGCTTCATAAGGTGTAACGAATGGAGTTAACTCTTCTGCCCAAAAGGGAATAAAACGTTCTATTCTCATGAAACGTTGTGTGAGCACACCGACGTCCCGCACTCCATAATCTTTCCCAATTTCCATTAACGTTGAGTACACGTGCAATGCATATTCTGAAGGTATATATAAACAATATCCAGATTCACCAGTATGTGTAAATGCCATGACCATTACATCCGAGGCATATGCTACATTTACCGTCTGTGTAGTGGAAGTACAATTTTTAGATTTAGATATCTACATGGGTAAAATAAATTTGTTACTTATTGTCACACCAATAAGTTGTAAGTACCTTGTATGTGAAAGGAGATAGATTAATATCTGAATTAGAAAGTTCTGACAGTAATTGAGTAGATTTAGGTCCTACCATGTTAATAACTGTATATTTTGAAGTCACATCATTAAGACCAACAGAATGATTATGCGGTAAATGCCTATGTATTTGAAGAAAATACATCCTCAAAGTAAATTATTTGTATAATAGTAATTTTAAGATAGATTATATATAAAATCGTATTAATGAAATTATACTCAATAGTGTTATATCTATGCATGTGCAGATTATACTGAAATAGAAAAAAAACTATTTCGAATATTATTAATTACCTGGACATCCATTGATAAATACGCGTTTGTTGCGAAGTGGGCGAAACCATAAAGTAACTATTTTCTGCTTGTCGAACTAACATGCAATCATTTTCATAGCCACCTCTTTCATTTTGCATACCTGTGTGCACTATCCCACCGATTGGTATGTTTGCATTATTAGAACATAAGTTTTGAAGGTAATTAACTACTTCCAAACGACTAGACTGTAATCAATCAAATTGTAAATATTAAAAATTGGACATAATTAGAAAGAAATGTATTTTAATTAATCTTCCGAACTTACTTTAATTTCAATTTTAGAAAATGAGCTCATGTCTATTATTCCTACACCCTCTCGACATGCTTGAAATTCTTCCTTCATGAAGTCAAAAAATTTAGGTTTATAAAAGCTCCCTGACGGCATAACTGGTTTCTTTTGTCCTCCTTTCAAAGTAGTATAATTGAATAAAACAAATTACCATGCAGCCATTGATATAATAAAAATAAAAAATAAAAAATAAAAAATAAACATTTACTCACGATGGTAGTTGGAATCAAAATAAAGTGGTCGTTCGTATGCCATTTTAACACCAAATATAGCCCCACGTTCCTCGAGGACAGAATACAGCGGCGAACAACGCAATTTACGAGCATATTTATATTCGCTTTGATGAGGATAGAGTATAGCGTAATTTCGTCCAACTACTTCCTTAATTCTTTGCTGCAAATACTGTTTATTATTATGCAGATCTAAAAATCTTTGCACGTTAAACGGAAGGAGTTCTTGGGTAGATTCACCATTTATTAAACATTCGGCAACTTCTTTTCCAATGCCTCCTGCTCCTTAGAAAATGAAACGAATTATCAAAGTTGGTAGAATGTTTATAAATATGAAAAATATTACGAGTACCGTTTACCTTGGAGTGAATTTCCATTCATTCCCACGGCAACAAAGTAGTTTTTCACTTCAGGACTTTCACCTAAAATCCATCTACCATCTGGAGTAAAATTATCTGGACAATTGTATACATTTGGTTTTGGTAAGCTTTTCAAAATTGGTATTCTATGTAAAACCTTATCCCAGAGAGGTTTCCAATGAATAGGATCATTTTTTACACGTTGCCTCCAGTCCTTGGATGAAATTAATCCAGTTTCAAATGCAGGCTTAGCTTCAGCTTCGAACCAACCGATCAATAAGCCTCCTGCTTTACATGAAATAACTTTACTTCATATTATAATAATAATAATAATATCATCTTCATATTAATTATGCCAATTGAATTAAAGAAAATATACCCTGCCATTCTCTCATATATGAATATGAATCAAAATCTCTAACGCATGGTAGATTCATATTCAGTTCTGGTGACAGAGGAGGTGTAATTGCATAGAAATGTTCTGCAGGATATGCCGGTATTCTAACAGGTGGATTACATCTTAAACCCAATTCACGAGCCCACTATAATGTTAAGATTAATATTGTAAAGCAAATGTCAATAGAATAGTTAGAATGAAACAAATAAATATCATCATCATCATCATCATCATCATCATCAGTTTTACCATTCCTGCGCAATTAATGAAATATTCGCATATGACCATGCCCTGATCAGTTCGCACGCTTTGTACAGCTTTATTTTTAGTATAGACTTGCTCTATGCGACAATTTTCAATATATCTTGCTCCTCCTTGTTTGGCTAATTTAGCTAAAACTTCACAAATAGTACTGGGATCTGCTACTGCATCTTCCGGTACCCAAATAGCTCCTTCGAGATCATTTACATGCAGGTACGGGTGCAATTGCTTTAGATGATCTTTATCTAAAATCTATATGTGCAGTAATTCTTAATCATCTGTGTTAATAGTATAATATGTGTTGTATATCATATTTAAATAATATTTACCTCGCAATGCAAACCGGTTGGAACATTGTATGCCATTCTCCTTTTTAAAGCTATTATTCTATCTTTAGTTTGCGCTAAATTTATGCTCCCGCATTGCTTCAAGCCGATATCATATCCCATTTCTTGTAATTTTTGATATAATTTAATACTGTAAGATATCAAGTTCCTGTGAGAAATGGGTTTGAATAAGCCAAGTGTTCCAGATCCAAAATGTGATGTCCCACTACCAATCCTGTAAGCGTACAATGTACAGTAATGATTTGGTTTATAAATAATGTAATATGAAATAAGAAAAGTAATTGATTTAATTGAAATGACCTGTTTTGTTCCAATACCAAAACATCGTACCACCCATTAAGGACAAGGTGATAGGCAACAGAATTAGCAACTGTTCCTGCACCTGCAATAACGATCTGCGATTGAGATGGCAAAGTAACATTTTCGTTAGGATAATTTAAGTAATTTCTAGAATTATACGCATTGTGGCAAACATAAGTAACTTTCTTATATCTATAGACTCCATTTTTATTGGTTAAGCACGAATAATATTTTCTACTATTTCTTGTATCTTTCTTTTCTAATAACAAAACGCGAATACATATTTTACGAATATGACTTAACATCAACTTTATTTGTTCTTAACGTTAATTTAAATGGTTTATTAAAAAATGATATATATCAGAAAAAAATGTATTTTTGATAAATTGACAAATTGCAGAGGTTTCACATGTATAGAATCGACTTGGTCGATTAGAAATGTTAAACGACTGCTATTTAAAACTTATACAATTGTAAATTCATATAGAGAAATAATTAAAAAAAAATTCGTTTAAAACTAAAATTGAACATCTATTTTGAACAAGGGGAGAAAGATCAAAACAAGAGAGATTAATTCCAAATATAAATTCAATGTATTTACCTTAATCGAGGAAAAGATGATTTTTCGTATAACGTCAAAGACAATTTAATTTTATTATTATAATCAATTAAAATTCTTACAAATATTATAAGAATTTTTTATACTGAAAACTTCTTTTTATTAGACAAAAGAAAAATAATCATGATGTATCATCGTATGATTTTAATTCCGTGTCAACTGTTCAAACGAGCCCGGGAAAATGTCGACGAATTTGAATCGATTTTCTCAATTTTCAAATCAATCTTTTATTTTGATCTTCATTCGTTACGAATAAAATGAATTATAAACAAAGTTTAATAACTCTGTTGTCATTCAATGAAATTCCTTTGAAATACGATATGATTTGGTTAGAATATTAATGTTTAAATTTACAAAGCCATGTGGACGAGCATATTAAGATTTTTTTTATCAAAAACATTATGGATTTTCCTGTTCGTTGTATTATACATTACTGTTTTTATTATAATCTCAGTAAGACTATAATGACAAGATAATGATATTGTTGTATTTATTTGAAAGAAATTGAACTATTAATCACATTTTATTTCAGAATGACGATGACAGAGAGAAATTAAAGAAACGTGTTGGTATTAGAAATTTTCAAAGAAAGATACAGTAAAATATTCTACACGTTATATACTCGGGTGCGCCAGCTTTTTTTTCCGTAAAATTTTATTACCGCTATATTCTTATTTGGACTTGAAAAATGTCCCGATAAAATTTCATGAAAAAAAAACTGGAACACCGAGTATGGGTATATACATTTATTCATTATTTCTTTTTATTACCATTTCATTATAGATTTTGCTCGAAGGAGAAAACATCGTAATTACTACCTTTAATAAAGTAATTTATTATTACAGATTATTTTGATTTTTAATAAAATATGTTTCCTTATATATAATATATATCAACGTTTAATTATTTTATATATCTTTATGAATGACAATGCACTTAGAATGAAGAAAACATGGATATAAAACTTCAAACTCTTTCCGACAAACTTACAAAGAAGGAACGTATGGTTAGATCTAAATAATACGATTATATGTTCTACAAATATAATTCGTCATTTCTTGATATCGCATTAAATTTCTTTTTATTAATATTTCACTGACAATTTTATTTTTCCTATCTTTCGTAAAATGGGATAAAATGTAGCTGAAACAATCGCAGTATAAGATAAAAAGCATAGAAAATGAGTTGAAGGATATAAAGAACGAAACCTCAACTTATCGAAATCGTTACAAATCTTTAATGAGTGATCTTAAATTAGATGTCCATAAAACCGAAAAAGAGGTTTGCTTTTTCCCCTATGAGTATTTTTTAATATCTTATTAATATCTTCTAATCACACACATACACATACCCATAGATATAATATGATTTTATTATTAGGTGAAATATTTGCAAAGTCAAGTTTCCAATTTATCTCTTCGACGAGAGGAATTAAAGAAAGAGGCTGTTAAGGTATTCCAAATGAAATTAACATGTGCATTATAAAAAATTATTTATTAAAAAAATATATAAACCGACACTTGTGATAACGTCATTTTAGCAAGAAGAAGAGTACGAAACGATGCTCGTGCACTTCAGCAAAGATCTGGAAAACAAAGGATCAGGATGCGGTATATCGATATAAATCTTTTTCAAATGATTTTTAATATTCCTTTCTTATGAATATAACTTTTTTTCTTTTATATAGCTTTCGGTTACGAGAAATCTTTATTTTCTTTAAACAAAACTTCCGTGCATTTTCGATTACCAAGTATGTAAGAAAGTATTTTCAAATAAAATACTATTGTTTTTTGGATTTAATATCTGCTGACTTTTCTGTAATCCAATTATTTTCAATGTCGATAATGATGAATAATTATTACAAAATTAAGATCTTTTATTTTTCTATTAACTTTGTATATATATTTGGAATAATTATTTTCATACGGTTCGTTTAAAATGAAATATTTTAACGCGAAAGAAATGATGTTTATATTATTATCGAGATAACAATTGATGTGCTTAAGAAATAATCGAGTAATCAGGTAAATTCCTTAATACCGCATAAAATGAAAAGAAATTCGTCATTTATCAAAGGTACATAGAAAAACATTTCCCAACAACCGGCTTAGATGAGTGAAAGAGAGGGTCGTTGAACTTGTACTTGATCTTCGTATATGTTCGGTATCTCTCGAGTGTATATCGTAGCTGTTTTTAATAGTAATTGCTGTCGCGTTGAAAGGTGTAACAACGACATTAGAGAAATATGTCATTTATTTCTCGACGCGTCTTTTCTTCCTATGCACAAGTGATATGCATATGTGTGCGAGTGTGTAGTACTGAAAAGTAATATGTACATATATGGATATAAGGACAAAGTATATCTAAGGCAAGCTGACCGTAGATTTTAACCTTTAGACTTTATTCCTGACTAAATCACATAGACAGTGTGTAACATCATTTGCCTAAAGATATCAAATTTTATGTTTATTGTCTCATAAAAAATGTATTAAGTTAAACGTTTTAACTTACGCGTTAGTTTGTGCATAGATAGATTTCTGTTATAGATTTTATATAACAGAATGGAATCTATTCTAGAAAGAAAAATGTAATATTTAACCCTTATCGGCCGAGAAGGGACTTTCGGTCGCCACGGCGTTTCGCGCTGCAGGACGAATGACGAGTAACTAACTGGTTTATGTCAGATATCTGTGTGAAAAAAGTAGTAGGCGTAGTAGGGTAATTTATTTGAAGATATAGCGTTAAAGATGTAACTGTAGATAAACCTTTGAAATATAACATTTTTATAAGTTAATTTATATGCGAGATCATTTCATTATATCACGTAAGTCACTAAACACATTTCCAAAAATCGCCTCGTCCTGGTACACCTCCTTTACCCGGCTGAAAAAGTCGTCAATCGATAAGGGTTAAATATATTTATGATTAAATATAAAATAAATGTTTGATAAAATAATATATTTAATAATGGTCATTGATTCTTTCAAATAGAAACGGAATAAAGTGTACGTGTATGTATAATATACATACATACATAATATGTAACACACCACAAGTAAATATATGCAATTTACAATGTAATACGGTGAATATTAATTGCAGCCTCTTATCGTAGGCAAATGATCGAAGCCTTGCTGATGGTTCATGGTCGTGCTTTTAGGCCGATTGTCATTTTGACCATGTGCAACAACGTTCATTTGAGGAAGTTGCGGCAATAGCATTTGATTGTATCTTGAATTATCGGTACGGTATCCATGGTCTTCAACAACGTGATTGTTTATCTGACTAAGTCTCGAGCGATCTCTGTATTTTTTGAGTTTTTCGAATTCTTCTAATTCCACGTCAGGAATTTTAAAATGAAAATTTTCGAAATATCCATGCTGTAGAAGCTGCTCACACGTCAACCTTATATTCGGATCCTTATCCAAACATTTTTCCATAAAGTCAATCTATCAATGAACATGAAAAGTATGTATTTTATGGTGGAAAAATAAAATACACCGAATAAAATCGTCACGTTTACAAAGACGATTTGCGATTCAGATAAACATAATAGCATTGATTGCTAATTATTACCTGTAGGTGCCTATTCGGTCTATCAGGGAAAATATCTTTAAACTGTATAAGCGTTTGCGGTGATGGAAGCGTTATACCAGCAAAGAATTCGTTTTGCTGAAATATAGCTATGTGTCTTGGTAATAAGTCGCCTACAGTTCTTCTTATTAAATAAAGTTGGTCTACATCCGATTTTCCAGGCCATAGCGCCTCTCCTCGTATTAATTCAGCAAATACGCACCCTATTGCCCAAACATCTACGGGAGTTCCATATTGAGTATCTCCAACCTATAAAAGAAAATCCAAAATGCTCCAAAAACTAGTTCATCATTTATAAAAAGATAACATTGCGAGAATGCAACGCCGAATTCCCCCGTTTTTTTCTCAAGACGCCGTGATAGTATTTTATGATGTAAGATTTCATAGAAATTAATCTTTTATTTTCGGTGTTCCAATAGAAATTTTTCATTGTTTAATGGTGCGCTTTTTATTTCAAAGTATATTCTAATAACAAGCTAATGCTTTAAATGCGCTAACTGTAAATTTTCATTCAACTTTTACTATTTAAGTAGTTCAAATGCTCCGGTCACCAATGACCACCATGGCCGGTCATATATGACCAACATGGTAGTCAAAGTGTTCAAGATTCCAAGTTTCTTTTTTTTTTTTGAACTTACCAGTAATTCTGGTGCTCTATACCATCTCGTTGCAACATATTCCGTGTAGTTTTCACCGGGACTAAGCATTCGTGCAAATCCAAAATCGCAAAGCTTTACAACGCCCTCCGCCGTAATTAAAATATTCTCTGGTTTGACATCTCTGTGAACGCAACCAAGTCGGTGACAATAGGCAATGCCTTGAAGTATTTGCCACGTAAGCTGTTTGATCATGATATCGGGACAACCATGTGGAAATTTCTCCATCTCATTTAAAAGTGTATGTTCGCAGTATTCAAATACTAAATGTAATTTTCTCTTTCGTCTGAATACTTCTAGAAGGTTTACCAGATTTGGGTGTTTCAAATTCTGCAGAAAATAAATAGATACAAACATTGAAAGAATAAAAAAGAATAAATGAAGGAAGAACAATAATAATAATAATAGAAATTAAATACGTTTGTGAAAAAAGTGAAACGTTTGGTCATAATGTAAGAGCAACGACCGAGCAACGACCGAGCAACGACCGAGCAACGACCGAGCAACGGCGTGCAAGCGATTCTTTGTATATGCAAATACTCCAGAACAAGCGACTCAATATATTGACCAACGCGATATCGACTGCTGACCACATGCCGCTCTTATTCTCCGCGAATAAAGTCTATCTCAGTTTTTAGCCTTTAACATGTATGTACATTTTTTGCCTATATATGTACCCACACATGTATATATTTTTATTCCACATTCTAATAAGAATGGTAAAAATGTAAAGACTGACCTTGAGCAAGCGTATCTCTCTAAGTGCAATTTTTCGTATAAGAGGATCGTCCTCTGTTTGCTGAAATTTTTTGACGGCTACCAACTTTCCCGTATGCCGATCTCTACACTGAAAGACAACTCCGTAACTACCCTCTCCAAGACGTGCCAACCGTTCGTAACGCTCCATTGCTTTGCTTGGTGCGCGAGACCTGCATATAAAATAAAACGTAACATCTTATTTTTGAAATAAATTCAAGACATTTGGAAACTGTCTTTATATCTTTACGTCTTCTAGCTTTTCTACCTACTTCCGCGTCGCGTCAATTTCCAATGTTTTCTACTTTCCAAAGAGTGATCTATACACACGCGTAATGTAATTTTACGTAAAGAATAAAAAAAAAGTATACTATTCATGTTATTTTATAATGACATTAATGACAAATATTACGAAAATAGGAATTATATAAAAGAATGTTGAGATAGAAAAATATCTATATACTGTGCTAAAGTGATCAAACTCAAAACATTCTTAACTCTAAACATCTTAAGTTTAATTTTTCCTAGTATTACGTCCTAATGCATAACTTATCAATAAATAAATGTTTTTCAAAATTATCTACATACAAAAGATTAGTTCAATCGTACTAATGAATCTCATACGTATAGGAGGCATTTATGCATATATAGATATTACAATATAGTGATTGTCAGATCGCAATATTGATACGCACTTCTTATATTTGGCAAGACATGGCAAGGATGTAAATTGTTGGGCAAAAAGCATGTTACGTTGGTGAACAATGCAAACTGTACTGTCTTCATTCTCGCTGCTGACCAAGGGTCAAACACTCCCCAAATGTTTGATTTTATCCATTGGACGGTACAAGGCGCATGCGCTCTTTTCTTCAAGGATTTTCATTTTACCATACGAATGATGCAAAGAGGTATGATATTTATGATATATTAAAGAAAATAAAATGAAAAAACAAAACAGGAAGTACGAACAAAAGAGGCAAAAATTACATTTGATTTTTACAATTTAAAAAGGAATCGTACCTAGAAAAGTCGTTAATATTGAGAAGATCTCACCTTAGATTAGTAAATCCATATTCTCCAATATTACGACTGCGCAAAGCTTTTTTTTTTATACATATAAAAGTACAATATTTTGAATAATGATAGAAATAGAATAATGATAGAATTCCCTTCCTATATTTTACGTGTATTTTACGTGTACTTTACGTGTATTTTACGTGATGATACCCGAGAAGTAGTATGTTTATGAGAAGTAATTGTTTAACAGCATTTGTATATGCGCGTGCGCGTGCATGTGCGTGTGAAAGAAAAAAAAAAGGAACTTTATATACTTATACTAACGAATGTAAAATTTGCAAACTTACCATAATGGTATAAACTGTTTGTAATTAGCAAATTTCAAATCGTTACCCATCTCGACGTTGTTAACATGTATATATGTATATATATGTATATATATCAATTATCGTATCAAAGAATTTCATAATAAATTTAATGGAAAGTACTCAATAAGTGTAATTAAAACTGAAAATTGTTAATAATTTTCCAATTTTAATGGCATTGTACTACTGTTGCATGTCAAAGAAATCGGACAATGGGCCGTCACTGTCTGCGAAAGATTGGATATGTTTTTATAACGTCACTCTATCGATCATAAAAATATCTTGGACTGCCTCAAAGGACAAATGACGATTTCATAGGCTCATCGCGTAATATGAAATAACAACGTAGTGGTTATTTTTCATTAAAATGACAGCTTAAATTTTCTTGAAATTTCGAGAATATTATGTTTATTATAATATATACATATAGAGTATATTCGCGTGGAATAGAATGTATATCTTTTTCTTTGTGGCAACCTTGTAATATATTATGCTTAAATAAAAAGGACGTTATACTGTCAGATAATAGTTTCAACTAACAATTAATTGGACAAGGGTAATATTTGAATTTGTTTACGTACAATAAGCCTATGATAGTGTTCATTGAGTTCTTCGATTGTAACACCCTCCTTTCCACTAAACATACTGAGTAATACTAATGTGTAGAAATGTTGCTTTACACGTCTCTTGTCGTTGAACGCACGATTATTGACAATCGATAATATGCTACAGTTACTCCTATCTTTAGTCCATGACCATGAAAAATGGGAAAAGTATTTCTATTCGCCATCCACGCGTAACGATGAAACAAAAAGTAGAGAAAAAAATGTGTGAACGATAACGATACTTTTTCGTAATAATAACAGTTAAGCAGTAATGACTATTGAAAGATATTAATGAAAAATAATCTTGGATATATGTATGTACACGTATGTATTAAAAATCGATCAGGGTGTAATATTAGTTATATAAAACGTCACGATATATGAGAAGCAAATATATAAGTATATAAGTATGCATGTATAAAAAGGATCATATATGTACATGTATATCGTAGGATACGTGTAACGGTTTGAAATGGATATTTCTATGCATTATCGCGCGCTGTATCTATAGACGCAACCTTGGGAATATTTACCTTCTTGGTAGCAATGGAAGCGTACTACCAAAAAGCCAAAGAGTACTATCTTGAAGCCATTTCTCCATGCGAAAGCCACTCACGAGACGTGTTAGATTAGGGAATAAAGTCTTTTTGCTCTGATATTAGTTGCTTTCAAATGCAACCGAAAACGCGTCGACATTATTGACTGCATAGAATTGTTTTGTAATCTGTCAAAAGCCGATAATATACGTTACACCGGGTTACCTGGTCGAGACAACATCCATTTGCTTACTAACTATAAGTCATTCCGAGGGATCGATATTCTCTAACAAGGAGGGTACACGAAATTCAAAATTAGTTTTTGCTTAAAATGGCATGCAACTTATACACCTTGACTAGTACATCATTGTGTTAAAATATTATACTCCGAATGGGCAACCGTTTTTAAGATATTTGCGATTAAAGTTTAAATAAATAGTTGCTCACGTATATGTACCCGTGTTTTGCTTCACTTAATATAAGCCGTCGGTAATGAAGCTGGTAAGGGAACAGACTCGGGCACAGCCTCGTATTTTGGGGTCGTGCGTTCAAGTCCGTCCGTCCTTAATTTAACTTTTTTTTTTTTTATTATTTATTTTTATTTTATGACTTAGTTATATCAAAATATTCTCTAAATTTTTGTCTATTCGTCCATAACTTTGCTTTTAATCTACCTCAAATTTCCGCTGAGAAAACACTGACGAGCACATTTGAAATATTTCACTAAAAAAAGCATCTACTATTTTTTACTGCAGCTTGATGCAACCCATACTTTCCTAGACTAAGCTATGACTTAGTTATATCAAAATATTCTCTAAATTTTTGTCTATTCGTCCATAACTTTGCTTT